>VXBX01008443.1:208957-263592 GCA_013400415.1 Scytalopus superciliaris | reverse complement strand
GATACCTCCCCCACTAGATTTATACTCAACTTGACATCAGATGATATGAAATACCTCTTTGATTGCTTAAGTCAGGTGACACTTGCCCCTCTAAATCTATGGGGAGCCTTATTGCCCAAAAAACTGAGGCCTGCTAAATTTGGCATGCCTAACTAAACTAAGGCCTTAATCTAAGTTTGGGGGTTTATCGAACCCATCACAGGAGGCAAGGGCCTCACCAGATAATGGGAAGGCTGAAAATGGTATATTCATTTTTTGGCACTTTCTGGGAAAGGATTTAGTCAAGTGTTGATTAGAGAAATGAAATGCAAAAGTGTAGGGGAAGGATGCACTGAAGTGAGACAAAATGAAGGGCAACAGAGCAGGAATGAAGATAAAGGGAGACGATTCTGGGAGGAGACTGCAGAAAAGGGTCAAAAGACAAGCCAAGGAAGTCCAAACTAAACTCTATAACATTCTCTATCTGTCAAGAGGTCCCCATTTTGTCTGTCAAGCAACACCTGTCTAGCTGTACATACTCTAGAATATGTCTTTAAAGCCATAAAACAGGAGAGAAGCATGCAGAGGAATGGAAAGGAGAGATACTGGTTAGATGTGTTTTGTTGAGTCTCTGTGGGGAGATGAAGGTGTGTGTCTTGAGCACAGTTCAAGGAAGTACTAAGAGAAGAGGTAGCACCTTTGAAGCTACATTCCACATTGAGTGACATGTCTGGCATTGTACAACAGGTTCTTCACAAAAGAAATGCATCATGTAGACTGGAACAGGATCATATGCAACTGTTTTTCACCTGCTCCAGGGACACTGCCTGCTGTGTCACTAGCTGTGGTGTTCTCCATTCTGACTTCAAAGTATACACCTTCCATACACCTTTAAAATTCTCTAGCTCAGTGGCTAGAAAATTGTACTCTGTTTTCAGTTGCTGACTAGTTCACTGTGAATTAAAATGGAGGGTTCAGAAGGGTGAAATCAGAACCTTTTATAATCCAAATTATTTCTTTGGTTTTTCATTTCTTCTTCTTCTCCTGTCTTCTCCCTGACATAATTGGGGCACATTAACTTCACTGTCTCAGTTCATTAGGTCATTTCTGAATATCAAAAAATCAGTTTTGTGTTTATTGGTACCTTTTTACTTGTTGGAAAGCATTTGCAATGAAACTACTGCTAAATTTCCCACTATGTAGAAGACTCCAGAGCTGTTTGCTTATACTTCATCAGAAGAACTGCTGAAAATAATAGCTCTGAGTTAGGGAATGATGTTGCCCAAGCTTTGATAATTAAAAATGTGAGTCCCTCATGATGCTGAAAACCCACAGTTATCATGTATTGCACAGGGTTCTCAGCTCTTTGTAACATCAGGACCTAATTGTGAAGCGATGGAATAAGCTTTTCAGAACATGCACAAGGGCAAGTTTATTTCTGCTGCAGTATGAAAAAGCAGTGCAAAATAGATGAATGGCATCTATGGGATATCCAAGGGTGGTTTCTTTTAACTAGGTTGTACTGATTATGCTCTCTTCAGCCTCTGATATTTATCACAGCAAAGATCTGATATTTTTCCATATAAGTCTGACAGAAATTAAAAATATTCAGAAACTGAAAATTTAAAAAAATGACCTGTAAAGAAAAGCATTTCCAGTTTATATGAGTGATGTTTTTATCAAATTTTTATATGTCCTTTGCAGATGAAGAAAAAATTCAGGATTATCTCTACAGGAGAGAAACAGTCTAGTTATTTATATTTTAAAAGATTACTGGTAAAAGGGAAATCTCTTAATTCTGTCTTTCACAGCCTTTTTGCCCCAGTCTCACTTTACTCTTTTCTTTCTTCTTCATTTCCTCTCATCCCCTTTCCTGTCAATAATATCCTTTCCCTAATTTTTTCCAAATTACAATTTAAAATGTCAGCATAACCTATGGGAATAGTAGGACAATTCAGTCTATTTTTAAAGCTGCCTTTGAGTCCAGAAGAACTTTTCTTGTCCATTTTTACTGCTTGTTTAAAGATAGTCCCAGTCACTGTGCATACACATGAGAGGCTGTGAAATGATGAAATGCTATCTTGAGTAGCAAGTTTATAGCAAGCCTTTAGCTAGGGCTTGAAGCTGGAGAAACTGAAGACTAGTTTGAGACCTTGGCTTACTTTTAAGACTAACTACAGCCTGAGTAGGAACTATGTTTGATTGCTAACTGTGACTTTGAAAGTAAACACTTTCATTAGTACTTCTGTAATGGACTTGGAAATCTTTTAATCCAAAGTTTTGTTCCTGGAATGATTAGTTGCCTGTGCTGTAGCCAGCAGGAAACTGCCACAAGGGAAAATTATATGAAAAATGGATGCAAATAGAGAACTGTGCTTAAAATTCAGTTCCTTGTCTGTGATGTTTTCAAAGAACACAAAATCATTTAAATATGCAAAAAAAAAAATAAAAAAATTAAAATGTGCAATCCATGCAAGTCATAATAAATTGAGACTTCCTAAAAGAGAGACTCTGGAAAGATAATTTGCACATTTTCTTTGCTCATTCATTGTCATTTGTTTTCTGAAAAACTCGATGATCTCAGCAATTTAGACTAGACCCTCTGTAAGTGGTGAAATTGTTACTCCTGTAACACCAGGAGATGGAGTTGTCAGTGAGAAATTCAGTTATTAGTCTGAATAAGTCTCTTACTGAGTAGGTGATGGTTGGGAAGGTTTGTGAGACAGGTATCAAGTTGGATTATTTCCTGACATGTCAATAAAGTTCTGCCAAGATCTGAGAGATCCTTCTGGGTACATTCTGAACTGGATTAGGAAGTGGGAAGGGAAATGAGTGTTTTAGAAATCAAAATTAAATTAATGGGAAAAAAAGATGCCTCTCTGAGCCACAGTTTCATGAAATATATCCCATTTACCAACATGTGCAGCACAGGATAAATACTCAGAATCTGAGAACTGAGGCAGGAAAACAGATGTAAAGACAAAAGTGATGCTTCCTTTTTGTCTAAAAGGATGAACCTGCTGCCACAGAGAAATGACAATGTTGAGGGAAATTATACAAAGCAGGAGCAGGAGAAGGCTGACAGGTGCTAAAGAGTTTTTAGGTCAGACAAAGACATCTGACAAAGACATCAGTCATATGAGATAAGGAAAATTACAATGGAACTAGGGGAGGAACAGGTGCTGCTCACAAAGGAGTATCCTGAAAAGTTAATAGCATGTCAGAACACAAAGCTACAGATGAGTCAAAACATGAAATAAAACATATACCTTTGGGCACAGCTAAAAAGGCTAAGTAGGTGAACTTGATTACTTGGCCATCTGGTAAGAAGACTCCTAAAACATGGAGGGAGGAAAGATGGAAATAAAATGTTTAAAAATCTGGATTTGACTATTCATAATGAGTAGAAATAAGTCACCAAATGTTTGAGTAGTGCTACATCTGTATTATTTTATACTCTCCAAGAAGGTATACTTTCTTAATATGCAGTAATGCCTACAGAGATACTGTCTTTATCTCACAGATTATTACATTTATTATATTACCATCATCCTTATCAAGCTGTTTTCTATTAAAAAAAACAAGGGAGATCAATAAGATACAAGCTCTCAACTGGTTAAAGAACCCAAAAGGAGTGACTGTGTATCTGGCTCTAAGCTACAATGAGTAAAGCACGCTCTTTTTGTAACATATGAGACAGTCCAATTGGAGACAGCTGAAATGCCAGATGTGACAATGATATAATTAAACCCACTCTATTAAGTGACTGTGGAGTTAGAAGTACAGTATTGGAGGCTACTTTGGACAGCTCACTATAAATCTCCACAGTAATCAGCAAAGAACAATAGCATAACATGGAAAATATATAAAGATATAGTACCATCACTTTATTAACTCTATACTCAGCTGAAGACATATACATATAAATGAGAAAAGGCCAACAGGTACACTGCAAAAACAGAGAGAAGCATGAAGCAATTTTGATCTGAGGAAAAAGATGAAGTAATGAATTTTATAAAAGAAAAAAGATGCAATGAACCTATACAAGATGGTGAATATTAATAAGAAGCTAAATCTGAAGCTTCTATTTACTTTCTAAAGATTTCATCAAAAAGGGTTTTGTTTTGAAATTGAAAGCCTCTGCAATTAAAGCTAATAAAAGAAAATACATTTAAAGATAATACTTAATTAATCTGTGGCATTTATGTAGACAATGCAAACATTCTCAGGACATTAAATAAGAAACAACAAACATAAAATAGTCAGAGACTTAAGCCTCAGATCTCAGTGTGTTTGCCAACCTGGGGGAAAAAAATCTCTGTGAGCATTTGTTTTAAAAATTGCCACTCACTAATTTTTGTTTTCACTTTTTCTCATGCACTGTGGATGTCTAGGTTACCAGAGTATTTGTGTGTCATTTGTTTTAGAAAATAGGTGAAAAGTTAGGTGTAAAAATACCCCCCTGTAAATGTTCAGTAAGTACTTTGACTTGCTAGATGCTTTCTGAAATATCAAATTTCAAATCTTTGAGAGAGATTATTTTTAAAACGTGTCTAAAACAATATGGGAGAGTTAATATACACTTTTGTAACATTTTATTTAATCAAAAAAAATAAATAGCTTGCTGTTTCAAAGTAAGGGACAGTAACAATACATACTGCTTGGTTTGTATCTGTTTTCTTCATTTGTATGTGTGGGTGAGGGATGGAATGAAAAAAGAAAATCCTATATGTATTTTGTGTTTTCTTTGGGAAGTAGACCTACATGATAAAGAAAGGAAGTGATGGCCCTGAATCATCTCCCCTGAATCTGAGCATTGTGTGAAGTTTTGAGGTTGCAGCTCCTGTTAAGGATGGCTTGCTGGGATGGCATGGTTGAAGCATACAAATAAGAAGCAGGAAGGTGATGTGATTAATATCTTATCTGTCTGTCCTTGAATTCTCCATGCTTGTGACCTTGTCTGCATTCATATAGACTAGCTGGGAAAATGTGTGAATGCAGCAGAAGTCCATAAGCAAGTTGACTCATTTCAAGCACAACACCAGGATGCTCTAACTACTCTGCTTTTGTGTCCCATGACGAATTCCCTGGTAATGTCTTTTCAGATTACCTGCTGGCTATGGCTTATTTGCATATGTCTTAATGGCCTTAAGACTGCATTTTTAATGAGGTTTTTTTTTTTAAATGTTAGTTTTCCACATCTAAAACCAGATAGCCTTTTTTATAGATAGAAATATATATTTCATCAATCATTCTTTCAGATTGGGTTAACACCCTGAAAATTTATTTCAGAGATCACACATAATTTACTTTAAAATCACATCAGTGTAGGTCATCATTTGTCTCTGTGAGGATACTCAGAGGACTAGGAAAGTAGAGACATCAATGCACACCTCAGGTACTGTGGAGTGGCAAGCACTGGGGTCTGCTATGGGGGTGTGAACTATTTGGAGGTGCAGAATCTTAATTCTTTCTCACAGATAATCAGTTTACAATCAGTGTGGGGAGGGAGGAGAGAGGAAGAAGTAATTTGCGTACTCTGAGAACTGTCATCCTCAACACGGAAGAGGGATTAGAAAGGGAGTTATGAGTCTTAGGCAACACTCTAGTGGAAATACAGTAGCTAAGATTTTCCCATCCACTGGCAATGAGAGGAAATTCTTTGTTAGTCCTTAGAGTAGTTTTCTTATGAATATAATTTTTTTTCATTGCATTCTCTCCATGCTTTCAATACTTATAATTACATGTCCCTGCTCTAAGCAGCTAATGATTTACTTTCATAAAAGGTACTCTAAGAGGGACAACAAAAGAGTGGGATGGGGAAGATCAGAGCACTAAGACAAGGGAGATTATTCAGACATGCTGTGGACACAGCATGGAGAAAGACTCTTTTGTGTTCACATCCATTTTATGGCTGCTCTACATTGCTAAACTAGCATAAAGAGGCCTCGTAAATGAGTCAAACCTACATGGGTAAGTAATTAAATGGATTTTAGTGGACACATATTTTGTAACAATCATGGTAGAGTAGTTTTAAACAGTGGTTGAAATCTGCTATGATACTGGCATTGACAACCTGGTTTAATATTGGTATAGGAAGCTGGTTGTCAAAAAGTATTTCCTCTGGACATGTTTGAGCCTACCACAACAATTCACAACCAAATATTCTCCAAGACAGCTGATGGCTGCTCCAAAACCATTAGCCTCATGAGGCTTCTGTTACCTTGGATGTTTTGTGGGAAAAAGCAGCAGAAGTCTGCTGAGTTTGGAAATGGGATATAAATCCATATTTTCAAAACATCTGTTGACATTATATATGCGGAGTAATTTCATTTCAAAATTGTCATATTTTTCAACATAGGACATCTGTGCTGGTAGGGAGTTCTATGAAGTGCAAACAAAAATGGAATTAAATGTACAATAAATATGCTCAGACATAAAATAGTTTTCAGTAGAGAAGCAAACATGCAGTGTAACTCTTTTTTCAGCTATTCTTTTTTCAGGGAATGCTTTTTCTCCATTCAACAGTCTAGCAAGAGACCAAAATATAGGTTACATGCCCCAAGCAATTCTAGGACTGTGTAAGCTTTCCAGCCATGTAAACAAGTTTATCTAGGCCCTGGCTTATAAACTCCCTTGGTACTTGATCTTTGCTGAGACACTTGCATTCATAATGCCAAAGCTTTCCAGGCACAGAGTGAGACAGGTTTGGTGCTTGGTCTGGGAATCACAAAAACTTATGTGCTAAGCATACTTGGTAGGTTACTGCCAAAAAAGAGGGGTGTTACACTCCTCTATCAAGCCAGGAATCAGAGGCTGTAATAGCTGTGTGCACTTGGGGATCTTTGTGATGCAAGATGTTAACCTCTCATTTGCAGGATGGTACCTTATAAATTGTATAGTCTTCTTACACTGGTATGGAGTCACAAGAGCTCTCACTTGCATTATCCTAATGGATTTTGCATTCTAGGGAATTCCATCACTGCCAACTTTTTGGATCAAAGTTCTCTGTTCCTTTTCTGTGGAAGCTGACCTCCTGCTTTTGAGGCAAGTGCTTCAAAGACCCAGCTGTTATATAAGAAGTGAGTACCATTTACTGCCATGGCTTTTCACACAAAGCAGTCTGAATGAATTAAGTTTGGTCAGAGTATGGCTAGAAATCTAGGCTCCTCTGGGGTCTCAGACATCAGTGCATCTTTCTGAATTGTTAATGAGAGGTGATTTATCTAGGCAGCCAGCTCAGTAAAGAGAAAGATGCTGCTGAGTTCCTTCAGTAATACATCTATAATTACCAGAGAGACACATCCCTGAAATCTAAGTGCATTAAGTTTTCTTCAATTTCTTTCCTGTTTGAGTAACTTAAATTTTAACTAGGTTGTGTTTTGAGTTTGAAGGAAATCTGTCCATGCTCCATCAAAGGCCCATGTTCCAGCGATCACATAGTGGCTCAAGGAAGACACATGACTAGTGAGAGTGAATATAGAGTTATAAGAGGCCTATGCAAAACTGAGATTTCTTTTGCATCAATACTGGAGGGTCTAGCTCTGCCCCACCATTGTCCAAGAAGAAGGGGAACAGTGATTCAGGAAGAAAGGACCAGAGCATGAGGAAAGTTGCACTACAGAGAGGATGTAGAGCTACAGAGAACTTGGTTTATTGGTATTGCTGTTATAAGCAATTACTGAGGTGTTGGAGTCTCTTCTGCCAACAACGAGTATTGCCTAATGCATTCCCACTTGTCCTACAGCAGCAGCTTGGGCTTCCAGGGCTTTGCTATTGAAAAATAGAGAGATAATGGCTGATTTTATATCACACAGACTGTCCACTTCTAATGGAAATTTCAGTGAATTTCATCACAGTCTTTCTTTGGACTCCTACAGTAATTTTGAAAATTAGTATCCTTATGTATTGGGAGATAGTATTCACAAGGTCATTTGTCTTGTGCCTTTTAAATCCTCTTTTCTCCTTCTTTCCCTCCCCTCAGATTTTCACTAAATCTGAGAGATGGCACCTCGATCTCTAAGGCAATTAAAGCTGCTTTCAGATCTAAATGTTTGAGTCCTGATCCAAATAAACACTAAATACAAAAGTCATACCTACAAACAAGGCCAATGGAAAAGGCATAAATTTGCCTATTTTACCTGAAACACTCTGTTAGATCCTTCAGAACAGTCTTCATATATTCATTAACAATCTGTGAAACTTGCTGAGACCATGGGAACCTGGGATTCAGAACTTTGCTTACTCTCCTTCCTCAAACATACCTCCTTCATCTCTTTTTTGAGTCCCTTTGGGCCATGCTAGGGCAGCCAAAAAAATAGGAAGATGTTTAGACTCATGGTATTTATTTCCTTTTGTAGACATGAAATATTAGGAGAACATTACCAGAAATACATGAAACAGAAGTTCTCAGCTTGTGTCTTGGCCTACAGTCCCTGGGCATGGAGGCTTCTTTTCCTTCATGAAACAGTTTTGGTTTTCTCTTTGGTGTGCTTTTTTTTTGTTTGATTTTGTTTTGTTTGTCTTTGTTTTTAAGAAATCTGTTTTCACTACCCAATTTCTGTGTTGTAAATACAATTGACCTCTGGAAGCAGTGGGAAGAAGCTGAAAAAATTTAACAGGATATTATAACATGGAGTGTTTTACAACTTCTTAAGACAGGGAATCATGGTGATTTAGATGCAGTATGAATAGCTGAGAAAAGTGGCGTTTCTCATCTGAAGTACCTGCACAGCTACAAGCGTTTTGTTAACTTGTGCTATAAAGAAACCTTGCCACTATAGTCAGAGAAAGTTTGTCAGGAGTTATATTTACCTTGTTTAGAGAGTATAAATGCCATAAAGTGTACTTTAAGTTTGTTGTTACCGCTTCATAAAAGCATTTACAATCAAGATCTGTTCTATTACCCGCAGTTAGGCTCGTCCTTGAAAATATGTGTCAGTTTAGCTCTGTGGTGTGCTGGATGTCAGGTTTATTGATGATAAAGAAAATGCTCTTGATATAGCATTTGTTCCAATTTGCTTAGGTATCAAATCAGTTTGGAATCTTATGTTCCAGATTTGACATAAATATATCTGCAGATATTACAGAAATGATCCTGTACTTATAGTTCCCAGGAGTTGTTTGTGATGCAGACTATTCTACAAGCAAAATCTAGCTATGAAGCATGATTTATTTGGTATAGCGGGGACTTTCATGCAAGACTTTTGACATCTTTCATTGTACTATGATATTCACTGATAGTATGAAAAGTATTATTGATTGCTACAAGTTATTCTGGTGGCTACTGTGCAGGGATTGGAGTTTACAGATTTATTATATTATCATCCAGTACATTTATTCTTGGCGTAATATCTACTAATAATATATTTAGAAGATGAACATTGGTTTATGAGTGTGAAACAAGATATTGCTTAAGAAGAATACATATAAATCTTTATATAGATATTAGCTATAGGTATAAAAAGGATTTCTTTTCATGCATTCTGGAGAAAAGATGTTTATCAAGGATTACTAAAGCTGAAAAATCAACCCTTCAGACTGGTAGGAAATAACCAGATTGTGTATATGTTTCCAGAGACCTTCAGTCTTTGTAATATGTTTCAATAAATTGGGGTAGAATATGCTGAAATATCGTGGATGGTCTTCGGTTTGGAATTTCCTTACTGAGATGGCAAAAAGAGATGTGTTCAAATAAAAATTCAAATTGTAAAACTCACCACACATAAAAGTATCCTGGAGTGACCTTCAGACTCATCTCAGTGGTTAAAAAAAGCTGTCCATGGGTCTAGAGACCATGTCAAAATTAATCATATTCAATTTTAAAAGTTTGATTGCTAACCATTTTTTTAAACACTTTTCCTTTATTTTTCAAAAGAGAAAAAGTGAACTGTTCTGTGTAGGAAGGGGAAGCTTTCTTTCTTAGCTCTACTGGAAATATGCTGGAAGGACCAAGTTAGTTTTGAAGACTGCTGTTGAGGAACTAATTTCTTTTTCAGTAATGGATGAAACAAATTTGATCAGAATACAAGAAAAGATTTTTGAAACATAAAAAATTTTAATGAGAAAAAATTTTCAGATACGTAAGTAACTGAAAAAAATACCTTCCGCACATGAGAATATGTGTATTTGCTGTCCACCAGAATAATGAAGCAAAGTAATTTCAGGTGCTGGAGATGTTATAATATGCTCTCCAGAAATACTGATTTATGGGTAAAGTAGTAAACAAATTTCATATATACATCAAGGTGCTTTCCTGTTATGACATTTCATGGTAAGCTGGAAACTGACTTTTGCAATGACATGCTCATGAAGACCACAGCACCCTCATGCAAATATATATCCTTCATGTAACTAAAATAGTAAAACTTGCTGTCTAGTACTTTAAGGATTTAGCATTAAGCATTTTGAAGTTTCAGCATATTATTACTGGAAACTATTTATGGCTTCACAAGTTGTTCTTTAAAGCTTGTTAAAATGAAATCCTCTTTCCCTTCATGTCTAAAAATAAGCATAGGTAAACTCTGATTTTCTGAACGTTGTGATGGATGATTGAAATCCTCATAAAACCAGGGTTAGTTATAAGAAATCTCAGACTTCATACAATTTTTGGTATGAATTTTGAACTCCAAAGATGTTCAGGGCTTAACAGCATTTGCTTCCTCTACATGAATAGTAGTGTTTATTCTTTATAAGGTGAAATTATTGTGCTTTGTCCAGTGAGCTTTGCTCTGACAATAACTATTATAAAGAGGACCCAGGCATTTCCATCCCCTCAGGAGTCATACAGCGCCTGAATAACAGGGAAATGTATGTGGCTTTGCTGCATGTAGTGGTTAGGGAATAGTCAACAGAAATCTCATGCAGAGATGGAAGTGAGGGTCCTGTGTACTTAGAGCAATGCTCTCAAGGTCTCTGTTTATCACTGCACAGGGAATGAGGGCTTTAGAGACTGGGAGAAAACGTGGCAAATAAAGATCTACCAGTTAACCTCCTGACAGTGAGTGAGTATATAGGGAGCAGTTGCTATGCAGGGCTTAATTACAAGCTCTGAAAGTGTAGCAGGCATGTTGAAAGCAGGCTGAGGTTTTTGGAAGAATTCACAATCTAACAGAGATGGTTAAAATTATTATGAAAAGAATACATCTAACATGCTTGCCTGGCTTTTTCAGCGAGTTACTGAATTTATAGATAAAGATATGGCCATACATACTGTTTACTGCATTTCTGATAAGCTTTTGGTGGTGTAGCAGAAGTAAGGTAATCTCTAATATTACAGCGTATAGCTTCCATACTTGAGTCAAAATGAAACTCCTTTCTTTGGCAAAGTTGGGATGAGAAGGTGTAAAAGGCAAGATGTTTTGGCAAATCTGATTCAGGCTGTGGTAGAATCTACATTATGATAAAAATTATAAAGTCTGCATAAATAAACATACTAAGAAAAATCAGAATTTAAAAAATGTTTAGTTGTTTGGATAATCAGTTTGACAGAACAAGTATGTGCAGGGTCCAAGCTATTATTGTAGTATATATATATCTACATATATTGCTAATCCAGAAAAATCTGGAGTGAATACATTTTGGTGCATGCTTCCCTGTTTAATCAATGTCTTTGATTAAGCATCAAGTACTAACTAGTAGGGAAAAATTGTGATCTTAGTGAAATCGGTGGCTCCAAGACAGCCTCAGACACAAAATCACCTACCTGTACTGGTAAATAATTTGGAAAGAGTGTTTAAAACTTTTCTAAGTTTCTAAACAGCTACGCTACTGACAAAAACTCAGGATCAGTCAGGAGGAAGGTTAACTGGTGCCCAGAATGCAGTTGAGATTTCTAGGAACTGAAATTTCGTGTTGTATGTTTCTCTGAGTTTGAACAAAACAGCAGAAATTATAGATTACTGAAAGGTAGCAAAACAGAGGCCAAAAATAATTAGGACACGACCTGGAACTTTTGTAAAAAGAAGACACAAGGAGCTTAAGCAATGGTAGGGAGGAGGGAATCAGTAGGAGGGAGTTGATGAAGAATGTTTTGAAATCACATATAAAAATAATATGGTAGGGAATAAAAACTAGTCTGAAATACCAAATATGAGTCATGTATTGTTGTGGAATGTTGTTCCCAATGTTGATACTATTTTTCAATACAGATCAAAGACTTACGTGAAAATAGTTTTAACACAGAAGAGACTTAGAGATTTCTTGAACATCCAGTATTTTCCTGTTAAGCAAAAAAACTGGGAAAAAAAGAGGATTGGGTATGACACCATTTAGAAAACTTTCTCATGTTATTAAGTTTCAAGGAATTCAGCTATTACTACTTGAGAAATTCTGAAAGTTCTAGGAATCATGTAAAGTACATTTTGTTATCACTTCTCAAATACTACTTTTGGCAGTTGATCAATCAAGAGAAATTTTAAGTTTCTGGCTTGGTAGTGATAACTTTCATGCTGCTGCACAATACAGTGCCAGAAAAAATCTAGTGGATTTCCTAGCCTTGTTTTTGTCCCATCCACCTGTTGTTGGTGCCAGCTATTTGTGTCATCTAGGACTCCTTGAAGTCCTGGAGAAGGAAGAGCAAGGGATTACAAACATGTCCCATCAAAGAATTTGAAATTGGTGGCAGATTAAGCAGTCACAAACAAAGATCCCCAGAGAAAGCTGACAATTAACATTTACTTATACCTAAATGTGTGTTTATATCTGTGTGTTTTTAGCATCTGTGCAGAGAAGATGAAGAAAAATTTTCACAGTGGAATATTTTTGAGCATTAGACTGTCTCTGTGCAACAGAAAGAATACCTGTACTTTATATCCAGGATTTATCAAGAGCCCTGGAGTTATCAATATTTCTACTGTTCATGATTAGAGAACAGCAGACTAAAATGATATATGAAATGCTGAGATACTTGGAAACAAATGAAACTAAATTTCCAGAACCAATAGCCTGTGTGGTAAAGTAAAAGAAATCCATTTCACTAAATATTGGTACTAGCAGGATTCCCTGTGAAGCGCTTTTAATGAATATAATGCAAAATAGGAAGACACATCAGCAATAATTTCAGAGTTTTATTCCTACTAAGGAATAAACAGAAGCAGAATAGAAAAACTCCTTTGCAGATACTTGATTTGGTGTACATGGACAGTGCAGATAATTCCCTAAATGGCTGAGCAAGATACTGTGTGGGAAGGAGTAGGACTAGTAGAAGTATCTCTTTGATGTTCATGTCTTAATCCGGAATTGGGTTTGATTTGGTGCTTGAAGTGGCAAGACTAAGCCTATGATTTGCAGAATTGTAAAATCTATACTATTACTGGACTGTAGTAAAAAAAGAAGCCAAACAGGTGGTTCTCTTCTCTGCTGTACATCAAAATAGTTTAATTTACATTTCATGCTTCTTCTGGTTCAAACTTGTGAGAGTTACAGGAGGATTGGGATGTAGAAGTCAATTTGTCATTGGACACCATTTTTGGATTTAGTTCCTAAAACTAAGTATCTACATGTCAGCTGAGAGTTTAAATTCACAGTATAATCAGCAGGGCTTGACTCAGTTGCTTAAACATAGTTATCTAATGCCATTTGAAACTCAGACTTTCCTGCTGCAAAAGTTGGTCCAGAAAGACTTGGATTTCCCATGTCTATTGTCACATTTGCCACAGCTGTGGATCTTAATAGCCAAAAGCACCAATTTTAGGCAACTGAACTGAGTCTGCAGTAAGTACAGTTACTGCACCCTAGCGATGCATTGAGCCAATCAGTTGGAAGATGCCTGGTCTCCATCACCTAATTTTACTTGCCCTCCATTGACTAAAATAGGACCTTGGACACCTAGTTTGTATGCAGACACCTAAAAACATGCCTTTTAATTCCATGCTGAATTCTCTCCTCTGTGTCTGCAGCAGAGCTTAAGGACTCTCATTCATCTTCTTGCACCAAGGTGCCTACTGCCACTGGAGACACACTAGGCATCTGTGATATCAACATGGCTTTGACAGAGGTGACACAGGACCCACAGCGTACTCGTGGCTTTCTGGATTGGCAGCTGGATGCAAGGCAGGCAAACCTAGGCTGTCTCAAAGGCAGTAAATACCTGTTCTAGGCAAATAAATACTGTTTTATCTGTGTAGATTAGAACAAGAGCTTAGCAAGTCCCTTAAAAATATTCTGTGTTAGGGAGTTATAAGATTCCCTACTCTTTCACCTGTTCCAGAGCAGAGCCAGGTTATTAGAATGCTCCAATTCTGCTTTTAAAAAGAATCAGTTTTGTTGAAATATTTAACTGACTTTCTGATCTATTTTTAAAGGAAGAAAATTAATAAGAGTACATTATAAAAAATTAGGAGTACTTTATACAGATGTAGCATTTAAGTTCATGCAAAAAATTACTCTGAAGACAATTGCTATAACAGGATTTAGCTCCAGATGAGGTCTGTAACCAGAATAGTACAAGTTCAGTCAGTATCAGCATTATAGTTGATATGGACCAGCAGCACCCAGACTCTGCAAGGGATTCAGAATCAGAATTTTTCAAATGGTGGAATGCGAAAGCATTTTTTTTTCTGGAAGTTTTTTGTTCTCACATACTTAAATCATGGCAAAAACATGATTTTCTTTTAATGTGATCCCAAGCAGATGTACTGCATTAGGACCCTAGAGTGGCTTCAGATTTAAATATTCAAAACTAGTTATGCTGCAAGGCATCAGAATGTGGACACACTTAAAATTCTGGAGCTGGCCAACTCCTAATGTCATTTTATATCCAATTAGTATTCATTAAGTGTATTTTTAACAAAAAAGGATAATGCTGATTTTTAATGGATGTTGCTGATACTGAGGTTGTATCTTGTGGTTATGACATCATTATATTAAAAAGTTAGATTTTGCTCTGTGTTATATAGACAAGTTTGAAAATATGTCTTCATCAGTGACTTAAACTGTAGTCTCATGATTATTTTGTACTTGTATTAAAATTTGCTGCCTTGGCACAGATCATCAAAGCTCCAAGACATATGCTGAAATAAGCATTAACACCATCTTATCTAGAATAACAATTTTAAAAAGGAAATCAAAATTGGATAGTTTTAACCTTGCATGTAATAAAAACCAAAGTGATGTATTTGCAATGAAGCTCTACTGATGCCAAGATACAGTATTTTAATGTTATCAAGCTTAAGGAATGTGCAAAGTACATCCTCTTATCTTTCATTGCTAGGAGAAATGACACTGCTCTAAGATCTCAGAAGGTGATTGCAGGATATCAAGTATGCAAAGACAGACCAAGCTGAAAAGTCTTCAGAGGTCCTTGCTCTCAGTATGCAACTTTCAGATAAAGTTGAGAGAAATTAAATCCACAGCTTTCTGTGAAAGTCCGAGTTTCATCTGATGGCAAGTTTCCTTTATTGAGTGGCTTTAGCAGCTTTCAGACCTTGGTTCAAGGAGAACTGAAACAATCTGTAAATTACGCTGTAGCTATTATGGCTATTTATTCATATGGTAAAAAGGCAACATTATTCTGTCAGTAGATCTCAGCATCCTAGAAGGCACAGAAAAGACCCTGAAAAAGGGAATGTATTTCCAGGAAGATTATTTCTCACTCTCCACAATAATCAATAGGTTAATTAATAGCCTATTTCAAAAAGTACAACAATTCTATAATATTGATTGTTTTCATAATTAAAACAAAGGAAATTCTAAGTATCAAAAATTTTAGTGCAAATGACTTCATTAACACGCAGCAGAGAACATATGCCTACATTGTTGATACCATTTTTCTTGTTTAATCCATGGCAGCTACGCAAACTGGCAGCACTTAACATGATTATGTCAAAATCTCACACAAGTTAGCTCACAGCCAAGGGCTGATATGTAGAGTCAATATGCCAGGGCTAATTACATTGATGTCAAAAGTTACCTTTCTTTGTGCATGTTAAATGTTTCACATAGATTAAAATATGTTTGTGTACTGTGAATTTTACCCGAAAGACTGCACCAAAAGGTCAGCACTCTTTGATGCAATTTAATTACAGTATTGTTGATTATGTGTGCCTTGTAATCTGCTATGATCAAAGTCAAGTGTAGGATTTGAGAAAAAAGTATGTATTATGACTTTTAGTTATCATTTCTGCTGGATGATTATGCCTGGGAGGGCTAGTACACTCTGCATGTTAACCTTTGAGGGGAATGTTTCAACAACATCCACTGTGCTTTGTTTTCAGTAGTTCACAGATTGAAAACATTACAATATTGTTTTCTGTGAGATTTTGTGAAGATGAACAGAGCTTCCAGAGATCCTCTTCCAGACTCCAGGTTCAGACTTTTAACATTTTGTTATAACAAAGAGATGTCCAGGGCTTCCAGCTCTTCATTTTGATTTCATAATGTTTCCTTACTACTAATGAAAGGCATATTGATTGTTTTGCAGTACCTAAAATCCTCTTTTATTTTCTTCTGTTCAAATTTTAAAATGTGCACAGTTACTTGGTATTACAGGTGTATAGTTTAACTTCTGGAAAAAGCATGGATACAAGTGCACCAAAGGATAGACTTCCACCTCCATTTATCTGATTTGCTTCAACCTTCCTCAAAACTGGACATCTGTTTGACTTACCTTCCCAGAGGGACCACCTCTGGGCAAGATAATACATAACCTTTCCCTTCTCCTCTATTTATGTTTGCTAGTTTATGCAAATTATAATAAGGAGAATTGGTATGAAAACACGTTCCATGTTCTAAAAGTAACCTTCAACTTTTTCCTGGTAATATTTTCATTGTGAAGTGGAAATGCAGTTTCTGTAGGTTTGTACAGTGGAAAACTGCTCATTTGTCCCCTTTTTCTTGCTGTTTGCTCCTAGTGAAGTCACAATACTGATTTCTTTTAGGAAAAGCTCTGCCAGAGATTGGAGATGTACATGTTGCCCATATCTTGTGCTTGTAATTTTTCTATATGTGGTGAAGGTGCATATAGCTGTCAATTTTCAATCATACCCTGAGTGTATACAAGATAAATGGTATTACGAAAATGGCTCTTTATCCAGTGTAAGATTATTAAACTGGATTAATGAACTATTTTTTTTTTTCTTTCCATGTCTGAGAAATCAACTTTTTATCCTATTTTGATGGATAAATATATTGTGGCACAGCTGAATTCTTTAATTCCTCTTTCCATTCCTCTCCCTCCAAATATATTTCTTCAGTAATGACAGTTCACAGAAAAACTCTCCAGAGGGCTATAGCATCTTGGCATCTGTATTTCTTTTCGGAAGCAAGCATTCTGAAGAGCTCTCCTTGTTGCCTAATGAACCAAAACTCCAAACCTTGTATTTCATTATGGTTATGATTCCTTAACCCACTAGAGTCTCTCATCAAAATGTGGTCTCATTAAGTGAAAGAGACACTGTGCACCACTCCATTAAAATGTGCTAAGCTAATTTGTTGTCTGACGTGAGATGAAATGAAATATAATTATTTCAAATCTGTTCCTAGTGGACTGTAGCATACATCATAAGCTGGAAAAATATGTAAGACAGTTTGGTATTAGTTCTGGAGACCCAAATCTGAATGTGTATGTAAAGTAATAAGTCAAGAGAGGCATGGTCCTCTTTTGTGTGAGGACAAAGGGAACTCTGTGTTATGGTTCAGATTCAGCCAGTGATTTCTGTAGCTTTGAAAGTAATTCATTGCAGCTTACATTATGCCTGATGTTTGCACATATATACAGGAGATGAGAGAGAGCAAGGAACCTTTCTTCAAATACCTGCCCTGGGCATGAGTGCAGGCTCTAACTTCCTCCATGCAAAGAGACTGTTCCTTGCAGTGTCAGCTGGGAGATCTACAGAATGATTCTTGTGCTTTCGCAGGTGAAGATCAGGCGAGCTGCAACATGCTTTGACATACTAAACAATGTATTTGCCCCAAGGAAGCTGTGATAAAAAGTTAAAGGTTGAGAAGGGGAAGAAAATACTTGCATTAGAGTGGCAGAGATGCTTTGGGAATCTGTTATTGAGGGAAAATCCAATAAAAATCAGATTTACAAACAGAAATCAAAGCTTTGAGTATGCAATTAAGTACCTAATTTCAAAGCAGAATACCCATAACTGGGTCATATAAACTTAACTCATAAGTGGTTGTTCAGCTTGCTACTTGTATATATAAGGTACCTGAACATATACTAGCAGTACCTGAACACGCAAATAAATCTTATTGTTCTAAGACCGCATTTAATACAAAGTAAGTATGGCTTTGGATTTCTGTAAAGTGCTAAAGCTTAAATATTCCTTAAAATATAATCTATTTGAACAGAATTCTAAAAGAAATTGTGTAAATTACTTCATGGATTTCTAGATGCATTAATGATAATGATTGAAAGGGCACAATAAGATGAGATCTTTATACTCAGCTGCTTTGTTTCCTCATCTGGGAAGGTGATAACTGAGCATCCCACACACTTGTTAACATTTTCAATTGAAGACTTCTGTACTTGTGAATCAGTAAGTTGGTTCTATTGTCTGTGTTGCGCATCCTATCAATATGATAGGGAAGATCACAAGACAAAATACAAGGGAAAAAATATGAAGAATTAGCATGGTATATGGTATTAAACCATTTCCTTTGGATTGTGTCTTGTCAAAAGGCAGGAAAACACACTGGACCTCTCTGTCAAGAGTGTTCATGTTGACTTGGGCATCATATGGGTCACTGAATACTTGAATAATTCTTGAATGTTTTAGGCCATTTAATTCCTCAAGTGATACTTTAAACATTGTGTACAAGGTTGACACAGCTGCATAGTGAGTTCTCTCAGTTTTTTTGCTCACTCTGAGAATTAATTTGACTCTTCCTGTGACAGAGAACAGTACTTGTATTTGGCTTAAACTCAAGGATTTGTGGGAAAAAGAGAAAACTAGAGAAAGAGTAATGATTTGCAGAAAGTTGCAGGAGATCTGAGACCCAAATCTAAATGTGACATGGCTTACAATTATATAAATAGTATTCCCATGCATTTATCCCAGCTATAACCAATAGCTAATAACAAATTATAGAAGCCCAATGTGATTTATACACAGAGGTTTCTATACAAGACTTTGTGTGAATAAAAATTACTATTATTTCTTTTTCTATTCAAAGAAAGGAAACAATCAAATTCTTGTGGAGAATATAATTTTCTTCCATTTAGTTTTAAATGGCATTAGCACAGCAATCAGATTTTGAGGTGAAAGATAAATACTTCTGGACCTAGGTCTGTAATTGTACACTAGACAATAAATAAAACAGCTCTTTTGCCTTTGTATTTCAAAGGGCATTAGCATTTTGCTTTATAGGCGAATAGCTTCTCAAGCTGTTTTGCCTCTAAGTGACCTATTCCATTATTTTTAAACTGTGTTAAGTAATAGCTGAATGTTTTTTAAAAAAATAAATACACATTAAGATTTTATCACTATTTTGAAGACATTTTGATATCACAGTATACTAGCTCTGCTAGTTGACGATTGCTTCTGATGGTCTTGTACCTTCCACAGATGAAATTTCAGAGATTATTAAAAATGTGTAACAGTATGGAGTAAACAGCCTAGCTCTGTAGAAAGAAAAGGATGTGTAATAGCATTAATTTTTAAACTGCATTTAAAATACACAAGGAAACCAGTGTCCTGTAATTATAAAAGGCAACAACAATGATGTGACAAAGACAACCCCATGGCAGTCATCTTCAGTGATTAGAAAAAAGGGAACTAAAAAAATAAGGGCAACAATCCAATTCTCAGCAGTGGAGGAAACATCTGCCTGTGTGTAGGTAGGCAGGGAAGGGGATGGCAAGGGCAGGTGAGGAGACCACTGCTGGGTACCTGGGTGAGGAGGACAGGTAACAAAGGGTGAGGACGGGTTACAAAGGGAGAGGATGGGAAGGTCTGAGCACAGAGGCTGGCTTCAGTGGCCCCACTGCACCACTGTAAGTTTCAGACTCTGAATGCTGCATTGTAGCCTTCTTTTGTCTTGATTTGTAGACAGAAGAAAGATTTCCTTTTTAATCAGGGCATGTAGCAGAAGCTGAGAGGAGATTATGGCTTCTGGTACATGATTTTTATTTTCTATAAAAACGACTATCTTTTTACTTTCTAATAGTAGGTCAGAGCATGTACACAGCATCTCAAGCATGTCAAGTGGTTTTAATTATCCTCCTAAAAGAGAGTGATTAGAAACAAAACAAGTAAGGTTCAATCTTTGGGCTGCTACTGAGGTTTTCCAGATCTTTCATTGGATAGATGCTTCTGACTGCATTGAGAATTTGCCTGAGTGAAAAATGAAAAGAGCCTTTGGTTATAGCTTTAATTACAGAATAGAGCTACAAGAGAAATCAATGTCACATTCATTTAAATTTGCCATATTGGAGCATGCTATTGGCCTCACTAAACCAGGGCTCTGCCTGTGTTAGCCATGCACATCTGAGATGATCTTGCTGATTTTTTTCAGTTTCCTTACAGGTGGATTGTTACAGTTCCAAGTAACTGCAAGATGTGGCAGCAGCTGCTGCAGTTATTGATAAATTGTGCAGCCACTTTGACTAGGACACACTGAGGTGCCTTTGAGGTAGTGAAATAAGAGGATTTAAAAGCAAAGCCCTAGATAGAGTTATGTATAAAATGTTCATCTTGCCTGATTGTGTATGGTTGTGTTAGGTTGGTAGCTGTGCTGCCACGCGTTCACAGTAATGTCTTACTGAAGGGAACACTGCACACTTTGAAAGGTCTGGGTAAACATTTTATGGCTGCATCTCTCCTCAAACAGACCTGTTTCCCTTCCATTTTGGGGAAAAGATGATGTTTTGTTTTGTTTTGTTTTGTTTTGTTTTGTTTTGTTTTGTTTTGTTTTGTTTTGTTTTGTTTTGTTTTGTTTTGTTTTGTTTTGTTTTGTTTTGTTTTGTTTTGTTTCTCAGGAGACAGCTTGCACCCAGTGATGTGCCTGTTCTCTTTGGTTTCTCCCCTTTCCTTCTGGCTCTTTGTTTTCTGGGAAGACCTGAGTTTGGTGCCCTTTTACTCCTACAAGTGGGGTTAAATACAAGGAAGGCTTGCTTTCCTCTTTCTTGCCCTACATACACAGAGATGTATCATATTGTCTCACTGGGATCCTTCCTTCAACTTTCAGATTTTTTTATGGGCTTTTGCTGCCCTTTTCCTTTTCTGTCACTTGCAAGAAAATGTTTTTTCCTCTGGTTTTACAGGTTTGGATCTGAGGGGGAAAAATATCAATAAAACATTGAAATAAAAACACAGTGAAAAGAAAAGAAACAACCACACACAGAGCCCAAGGATTTGCTGTCTTTTGGTTGTTATGTACTTGAAAGGCCTTTACATTTCTGTGCAAGAAGGAATGATTGCTTTTGAAGGTATATTCAAGGATATTCACAAAAATGCTTTGTGAATTTCAGTGGATGAAGACATATTTATAGTAGTCAATGACAGAAAAAAATGATGCAGAAACAACTTTTGAGCTTACATGAGTTATGAAAATGCAGTGCAATATGAAAACATACTGTCACTCTGTTTCAGAGGATAAGCAAGGAGGAAGGAACCATTCACGTTGAAAAGTCAAACATTAAGATTAGAAATTAGAAAAGAAGATGGTGTCATTTTGCTGGAATACCCAACAGGCTGGTTTGTGCTTAGTAAAGCAAAACCTTTTGCTGATATTGTCACATTGTTTTTATCTGACATTTGGAAGTATGATCTATGATAAACATGTAGGGGAAATAACCTGTATTGAGATGACAGGAGATATGATTAGATCATGAGCAATCCAGATCCCTCAGCAGTGAGACAATACTCAGACCTGACTAAGATGAAACTAGACAGGTTGTGAAGAGATTAAGGTTTTCATGACACAAAGCTGGGAGCTGGTCGCACAGCATGATACAGGCTTATAAAGCAGACTTTCCTCGCTCCATCCAGGAGCCTTCAAATTACTCACCCTGAAAGGAGATGATTGCTGAGAATTCAGTCAGGGTGCCTGGCATGCCTGTGAGCTCGCGGCTGACAAGCGGCGAAGCAGAACACTGAAGTTACAGCACATGGTGGTAGAGTGAGACCTGCAGGCTGGAAGTTACAGTGGGCTACCTAAAACCCATAAACACTCAGGATATCCTATTCTGATGGTAGAAATCGATCTGGCTTGTACACTGACTTAGACAGAATTTGCCTTGGAGCCATGACAAAATGTTCTCGATCCTGCCATTTTCTACATGTAACACTGATGTTCTGCTGAGTTACTGAGTCTGTAGTCTTCACCTTTACTTGTGATGCAAGGTACCAAAATGTTTGCTGCCAGTATTTCTTTGCCATCCTGAATTCAAACATCATCTAATATCTCCCTGCTTTGTTTCTTTCAATTTCACTGCATGGACTGTTTATACTAGAGATTTAAAATAATCATTGATACTCTTTCTTTGCAGATGAAAAAGAGTTCTACAGTCCATAGTTTTGTACTCTGTCTTTACTCAGCTGAACTTTTCAAAATTATATAAAATTTTTGCAGAAGTTTTATAGACACCTGGTATTTTTACTTCTTGCTTCTCAACTGGTAGAACTGTTTAAAAAAAAAATAATTCCAAGTTTCTATCACTATTTAAATCTTACTATTCAAGTCCAAAATGTCTGCCAGAGAAAAGATATTGCATTCAGTTGAATTAAGCATATTTCAGATAGTGAGTAGGTTATCAGATGATATATTTATAGTCATACTAGTCTTTTCTCTCTGCAATTATTAAGTAAAAATGCTTTTTAAATTTTAGGGTCCTGTGTTATATTTTGGTTGTCATGACTCCTCACTGCCATCTCCAGATGTCTCAATAATTGGAAATAGAGTAGGGATTTCACATCATTCCTACAGGGGACACAGATGAAAGGATCAAGGCTGAGGGGATAACACATGAAAAGAAGCAGAAGGAATTATTATTGCCAAGTTCAACAAGCATTCAGAGCAGGGTGTCAGAATGGATTGACTTCAATAATAAAAAATTTGCCCTAGTAACAACTGAGTTAAATGTATGAGTAATAACCTCAGGAACTGGACTATTGTTTGATATTTCCACAGTCATTTTGCATGTCAGTCAGCATTAGTGACTGTCTGGGAAGCTGACAATGTCTGAAATAGTTTGGTTGTTAAGTATTGGCAATGGTCTGATTAGCCTTGTTTTGAAGGACCATTTGGGGTGTAGATTACTGTATTTATCCTTGGCTTTTTGGCTTCTATGTTCTACTATTTCTCACACTTGTTGCAATCCATTTTAAAGTCTGCTTTGAATATGAATACTTTGTGGTAGTGTCACCTTCCTTAACAGCTCTACAGCATACTTTGTCCTCATGAATAACTTATATAATGATGAATGGAAAACATCAGTAGTACTGGATGTAGCCTGTGAATATATTTTTGTAGGTCTAAGAGCATGTTCAGACTTCTACTGCAACTGGTAGAGCTTGAAATTATTGAAAATTCACTCTTCAGTATTATGTTTCTTAACCTAAGTTAATTTTTTATGAGCTGCACTCCAGGAGCAGGGAAGTCAGCAGGTGGCATGGAAAAGTTTGCTTTTTATAAGTGTGAATATGTAACCATAGGGTTTATAGCTTAGTTCAGTTTTGTTCTGATGAGTGACAGTGCAAAAATATTTCTTTTATAAACTTGTTCCCACTCTGCATAAGCTATAGATTTATTTATAAAAATGACATTAAAAGAAGGAGCTCTTTCCTAAAGGCAAAAGACAGAGCTTGAAATAGGACAAGAGATATATATTTCCCTGGCACTGAGGTTTCCCTAAGCCTGAATCAGTTTTGCCAAAGTGCTTGCAACTTACGAATTTGAACCTTGACTGTGTATAGTTTCAATCCCTTTCCCTTCCCAGCACTGCAGCAATCTCTCGTTACATCAGAGACCACATAGAACCATGCATTCTCAACCCACTCTGGGTTAAGAGGTGGACCCGAGGTGCAGAGTGGTAACCATGTCCCACCACTACCAGTCTTGGCTGCAGCATTTGTTGACCTCTTTCACCTTACATGCTGTTTCCCAGAGACAGCATCCACCCTTGCCTTTATCATTAGACATAGAGAACTGAATAATCTGTCTGGTTTGTAGAAGGCTTCGTGCCATCACTCTGGCAAAGAGAAGGGATGTAACTGAAGTCCAGGTAGCAACTGGGCACTATAACTGGTGCTTTATTCTGGGAGTGGTGAGGAGTGTTAGTTACAGCAAGAGCAGGCCTTTCACTTCAGGCTTCCAGATCAAAGAACTGCAAAGGGAATTTAGCGGCACTTTTGTTGTCATATCACAATTTTTCATGGAGCTCACATGATGGAGCACTTAAGATGCAGTCATGAAATAGAGTAGCGTGAGTAAACCCCAAATCAGTACATTAGCTGTGGAAAGAAGAGAGCTCTGCTGCCAAAGATCATTACTGTTGAACTTCAAAGAAGCAACAGGCAATACAGTGCCCAGCCAACTAGTAATTTAACTCTGAGCCATAGTACCTCTGTCAGCAGCTGATTCCTATTACTGGCAGGAATCGAGAAAAAATAAAACCCCTCCCCATCATCAAAACACATTGTTCAGTACACCTTCTTGCGAATTTAACCATAATTCCCATCCTTCTAGAAAAGAATTAATTACATGGGACAAAAGCTATAGTTGGATAATTGAGCAGATCATAAAACAAAGTCTTGTGTGTGCCTTTCTGTTCTTGTTTTCATGCCAGGTAGGTCAGTCCACAGATAAGAAATGTCTTTTCAGAAGTCACTTATAATGTCCTTCCTTTCTTTTTCTGGATATCATCACATTCATGCTTTAATTGATACTATTTGAACTATAGACATGTTAATTAGGAAATAATACAAAATCTAAAGGATGCCCAAATACAAACTTGTGTCATAGTGAATGTGTCTCTTCTAGGTGAAATTAACATACCACAGCTCATGTTTCACCCCTGCACTGAAGAATACCTTCTGGATAACTGACAGATGGGGAAAGAAGAGAAGGACAACTGGAGTTTTGGACAATATGTCCAAGGAGATGTTTTTATGGGGAAAGTTTTAGGGAAAGAAGCATAAATGATATCTCTATGATTCAGATTATGTAGGCACTCAGACATACAAGCAGCCAGCTTTAGCACATAAGAGTGAAGCACATATATAGAAATTGTAGTGTATTTTGTATAGGAACTTTTTTTTTAAAAAATACAGCTGATTTATTATTTAAGAATCAAACACCTTGTCAGGCTTCCTTACATCCTTACAGTAATGTCATATTTTTCTGCTGATATTGCACCAAATTTATCTCTTCAACACTGTTTAAAAAAGAGCTTGTGAATATATGGAGGAGACTCCTCTATTTTTACCTTTCATCTGTCTGTCTCTTCAATGAACAGTTTAATATTTTTTTTCTGGAGTAGTGATGGGACTGGAATGTTCTATACAAGTCGTGGCTCAAGTAAAAGGATTGTAGCAAAATAGGGACACCTATAGGAAGCCTCCTGTCCTGTTAGGTTTTATGTGTTGCATCACACAAGTCCAAAAGCTGTTATCTTTTCAAATTATGTTTTAAAGATTCCTGTACAATTTCGGACATTGTCAGATGACACTTTGGTTTGGTTCACATAGAAGGTAGACTCTCAGCAAGCCTGCAACTTTGGTTGTAATTACTGGAGAAAAAATTTCAACGAATTTCAGTATCTTCATGGTAGTTTGTGTCTTTACAAGCTTTTCCTGCTTGTCTAGTATGCTGACAAAACCAGTATGAATTCTAGCATGGGGAAAACATCCTTTGTTTTTTTTGAAAACTCAGAAAAAAATCAGTTAGGTGTCCTTCAGTAAAACAGTATGGGAACTGAGAGGAAGCTTAGTGTGCAAATGGGGTGGAATATGCTTTTTAATTTTCTTGGCATTTCACAATACTCTGGAATGAATGAGGATGGACTGAAGTTTGTCATGATCACATTATGGAGATTTGTTAGCAAACAAAGAACTCTAAAGTACTCATGTTCCAGTACATTATCTCCTTCCTTTCCCTATCAAATTTGGCATTTTTATGAAAGTCACACACCTACATTTAAATCATTATTCCAGTGTTACTTGTTTTCTCACATCAGATGAATCTTCTTTTATCCTGCAACATGTCAAATGTAGTTTAGAGATTTTAAAATGAAATTAAAAGTGACTGTTTTTTCATTGATACTTATGTTACTGGTTTGAGATGCAGAAAGAAGGTAGAAAAAACATAGTGAAAAATAAGTATGCCTTTAGCAGTCATTACTTTTTATACTGCAGGAGGTGTTTAGTGAAAAGTATATGTGAAGATGTGGCTTTCATTTTTTAAAATCTAAAACTTGGATAATTTGCTAGGGTTGTAGGTAATGTCTGAGACAAATGCTCTCTGGAGCAGCACCAAGTGAACTGGCATATTTACAGAATATTGTTCTGAGAGGATTGCTTCAAGGCCAGCTTTACGTACACATATAACAGAAAATCAGAATTCAGAACCTGTGATTGCTGTTTAAATATGATGGAAGAGTAAAATGGATAAAAAAAAACCCCAGAACAAAAAAAACCCAGAAAACGAAACCCAAAGAGAAAGAGATTACCTGAAAGCATCATTCCTGGTTAATGGCTTCTAGTCTCTGAGGAAAGGGGAACAGAGAAGCTTCCTACCCCAAGGGTCCTGCAAGTCAGGATGGGAAGGAAAGTCTGGACAAAACCCAGGTACACTGTGCATCCTGCTTTCTATGTGAGCAAGCAGCTCTGGAGAAAGGATAGGGGTGATGAGGTATCCCACAGGGAGCCCTGCAGAGCACCAGGCAGCTGGCCTCTTCAGAGCATCCCCCCAGGCGGGCCACCCTCTGTGAGAAACTTGGCTGAAATAACTGAAATGAGGTCAATCTCTTATTTTTCCATAATCTCTGGTTCTACCTGGGAATTTACTTAGTTATTTTAGCTACATCTCCAACAGAGACGGCGGTTACTCTCTTGTTGCTTGAACACAGGAGGTAAGGAAAGGGCTGGACACCTCTCCCCTCCCTATCTCCCTGGGCACTGTTTTTAACCTTGCAATACCTGCTTTATTTCCCCAGCCCATGTGCCACAGACCTATTTGTTAGTGGGGAGAGACAGCTCTCTCTTGATCCACAAAAGCATTCACTGCTGCTCTGATAAACAGATTGCTTTTCAAATGAACTTGAAACATGAGAAGATGACAGTCTGGGAAATGTAAAATTGAAATATGAATGGGTTATATGCTACTGTATGTGTGGGGGAGGAAAACGTGATAACTGAGCAGTTTAAATAGCAGGGTTCCCCTCTGTTTCTTTTCTTCCTAGTGCTTGTGGTAAATTACGGGCTTAGTACTCAGACTCCAGTGCATATTTTACCACCTTGTTTCATAAGTCTGAATACAGCATTTAGTGGGAGGACAGCCTGTAATTATGTTGTAAGTTATCAAACAAACTGCAGATGTATAAATGTGAGGGTAGGCTTAACTACTTTGTTTTGAAAGGGAACTTTAATATTAAACAAATGTGTACTTATTGGAAATGGCAGTGTTGAAAGCCTGCATTGTGAATCTGACTTAATAAACCTAATCTTTCCCTAAAGCTCTGTATATTATGGAGAAGTAATAAGATATCTTGACTAGCTAAAATATTTTCTTTCATCTCTGAAAAAGGACTCCACTTCTAAAAGTAATTAATTGTCCGATTTAAAGTATCCCATGTACATGACCAGATTTTTAATATTACCTGTGCAGATGTGATAGATTGCAACAATGAAACATGTGCATGAACAGCGGCTAGTTAGAATGCATAATTTAAATGTTTGTGTGCATTTGGAGAAAGGAAAAGTAATATTTCCTTGTATCTATTTTTAGAAATCTTCCCTGTAAGAATCAAGCTTTGACAAACAGAGCTAGATATGAGCAAATCTTCACCAAAAATTACACCTGAACCTAGGACAAATATTTAATATTTCTCATGAGCTGTGCTTTGTATTTCTTCAATTTTTACTGCCTTCTCTTTTTTATCACAGGAAATGCATAATTTTTAGAATAACTCTAATCTATTTTAAAGATGATGTGACCTGAACATTATTGTTCAGTTCAGTTTTGTGGTTATTATCAGTTGGGACAAATCGGACTCAGCATGAACTATTCTGAGTTGGTGATCTGGCTTTGAAACCCAGGTCATTCCAGTGGATTTGTTAGTAACTGGCTATGCATATTTAAGGAGCAAGAAAGCAGAAGATGCTTGTGAAGATAAGTAGTGAAGGAGCAGTGTGTTGCTCACAGTACTGAGGAACAAAAGAAAGGAATGAGAGATGAAAGGAGGCGAGCAAGGAAATGGGAGTCTTGTAATTCATGTGATTCTTGGTGGGGAGACTGTCCAGAGACCAGGGGTGGTGACAGATGGACACAGGGAGTCCATTCACTACTTGTACTTCAGGTATTTTCTTTCTGTTGCAGTTTGACCTTTCATCTGAATATGACAACTCACCTGCTGTGGAACCAGTGTCCAGTGCTTACATGGTCCATAAGGATATGAATATTTTTTGCTGAATCAGGCAATCAGGCACTTTGTTCATTATCTAATACATAAGGCATAAAAATCGTCATTACTGCCATCTGCAATTTTTTGCAAAAGTTAATGTATTTAAAGGAATCTTGTTTTTTTGATTAATCTATCCTCCAAAAAATAATGAATAAAATTTCTTGAGGGAACATTTCCAGTACTGTTAAATAGCCATGGAAAACTATGATAAAGTGCTGTCATATTTTCTTCTTTTTCTATTAGATAAGAGAGATTTACAAAGAACCCAGGTAAGCAGAGCACTAGTGAGCGGCTGTATTGTTTACCAAACCAAAGAGTTAAGAACTTGCTGCAGTAGGAATAACAAGTTATAGGGAGAATGGTTGCATTGCTTAACACCTCTACTGAAAAGCACCTCTATTAAATGTACCTTTCTCAAAAGACCAAACAACTGCTCTCAGGAGATCAAGTAACTGCTTTATTCATGCTGAATTCAGCAAAAAATGGATTTTAATAGATATACCTGATTGCTCTCCTGGTTAGACTGTTTCACCTTCAGTGCATGCAGCTATAGCAGAACACATTAGATTTTCCAACTACATCAGAAAACTCTTCTATGAAGGATTGAAACTTTCTCAGAAACCTTTGGAAATTCCCTTTTCTAGTGGGCAAGAGTGATAGCTCAGAAAACATATTTGAAGTCATGGTATAAGGGAAAAGAAAGAACACCTGGCCCTGTACTGTGTGAGTGTTAAGGATAGAGTGTGCAGCAAAGCAAGAGGTAGCAGAAATCCCAGCATATAAGATCTGATTCTGGTGTAATTTGTGATTTACATGTCCACTATGAATCTTCTAGGTCTTGGGCTGAATTTGAGGGCTTTGAAAGGTTCAGAGACAATAACCATTGCATTTCTGTAAACAAATCCAGTGGGCTTTTGATATAACAAAAGAAAACAGGAAAAATATTTTCATTTTTAAAACTATGTCATATTCATTTTGTCTTTAATTATGCTTATTCAGTTAACTCCTATGTAATTTAATAATAAAGCTTCAACAGTGATATTCAGGCTTTGTATTGAGTCCTGGGGACCTGGTCCTGATCCTGTGTGCTTTAGTGATCCAAAGTCATAAAAGTCATCTGATCAACAGGCACAGCTGGTGTCTATGTTCTTAATCTACTCCAAATGCAAGATAATGGGATTTGCATTAAAACTCAAAGGAAAGCCTGAGCTAAGTGTCATTATGTTGGATTTGAGGTAGTCTTAGTGTGTGCACATTGGGTGTTATGATTCAGGTGATAGTTGTTAACTTTATAAAGATTTTATAGCTTTTAGGTCTGAGCCCTCTACTTCAGTAATTTTTGTAATTGACTCATACTTGTCTGGAGTCCTGTGTAAGAGTATGTAGATAAAGTCTGCTCCTTATGAAAATGTGTTACTGCTAAAAAGATCTGCTGTGCATTAGTATTTGTATTTTGACTGAAAGCAGAGATCTCAACCCTGGACACCTTTGTGTTAAGTGCTGCTCATGAGCATGACATGACACAATTTTTTTTTCAAGTTACCTTGTGATAAAACACCTGATTTAGTAGGAAAAGTCTTCAATACTTTTAAGGGAGGGCATAAAATCAGATATGCTACAGATTTTCATGACAGAGAACATTTTAATAATCTTCGCTCTTTAGCACATGACAAATGAAAGTGTCCCTTGAAATAGCCTCTTCTTTTGTTGGCATTTGTGAAAATAATTTGGAAGAAGTTTAAAGTACTACTGTATCCTTTGTTTCACTAATAGGATGCATTTATTGTCCTTTTATGTTTTATTTATGAGGATTTGGTGAAATAAGGAAGAGGACTAGAGAAAGTAGGACTAGAGAAAAGAGTTTTTTGCCCATAGCACAAATTGAGGACCAAGATGTATTGCAAATATGAATTCATCAGTGACAACCTAATTGAATCAGGATGTCTCTGAATGCTTGAGACTGGCGACAGTTGCTCTGTTAAAATATATTTCTAGCTATGTAGATACTGAGATACAAAAGAGGAAATTTATAATCCATGAATCCCTCAATAGAGACAACAAAATTGCATTGATACTTTCAACCTCTTTCCCAGTAATCGTAGATATTTTCCACATGGCCAAATTTCAGTACAAAATTTCTAGTAGTAAAAGTCATCCACATATACCCACAATATCTATAGGTAATAGGCCAGTAACATGCAGATGCAAACACAGTCAACAGCAGAGTCAAGCTTCATTACTACTAACATAATAAAGAAGAAAATTTGATGAACATATCAAATGTGTTCCTCAGAAAAAGATATCCCTTTTCTGAGGAGAAAAAAAAAAAAAAGGAAAGAAGGCTTACTAAATGAAGAGTTTTGGAGAGGTATTTGTGCTACAACATGAAGAGGCAATATTTATTATAATCCATGCCACAATATTTGTAAGTATCTTAGGAGCAACCTGTAAGTGTGAAAGTCTAATTGAGTCTGTGCTTTGTAGCATCCACCAGCACTGATGCTATTGATGAGCCAGGGAGAGATATATTGCAGAAATAATAATTGGAGAATCTGCCTCTCTGGGCCAGAAGAGTCTAATTCCGCTAAGAGGTCTGCAAGGCACAGCAAACAGTGTATTGAAAACTGCTACTGATCCACCAAATAAGCATTTTTTAAAGTCAAAAGTGTGTGGGGAAAGGAAAAAGATGTCAGTCACTGTGATGAGTCGGCAGCCACCCAACAACCAGTACCTAGAAATGTGTGAATCAGCATTTGAGAAAAGTTTGTGAAATGAAGTTTTATTGGCTTTTAAGAGAAATTCATATTGCCTCTATAGTTTCTTATTTATTTTTCTTGAGAAACTCAGTACTTGTATCAGATCCAAAAAGAAATTGAACCCACAATCTTCCACAATTGAATGACAGTAGCTTTGAGTATCATAATGTCCCTCAGATACAGTACTGCTCCTGTTGGTTGCTAGAAACAGCTCTCTAGTGAGAATGTTTTCTTGCCTCTCAAACATATGATATCATTCCACAGAGATGGATTCTGTAGCCTACAGACCTCATTTTGTATATTAACTTAATGTAAAATTCAACTGGAATTTATTGGAAGTTTGGTCTTGATTCTACGTCTCTGAAATCATGGAAAGGTTTGTTATGCTTTTAGTTTCTCCAAGTGCCAGAGGTCTTCAGATTTTAGTATGAAGCAATTACATCATCTATATGTACAATATCTGACAGGAGCTTCTGGCAGCTTTATGAAAATCCACTAGAAGGAACCTAAAATACCTCTGAATTGTCGCAGTTACACAATGAAAATTTGCATATTGTGAAATTCTTCTGTTTTAAAGAAATTCAGATAAGGTCTAAACAGAAAACTGGCAGACGTGGTAAATGTTGGAAAATTGGCCAACATACTGCCTTCTGTGTACAGTCTATGATATATGATAGAATCAGAATAGTTTGGGTTGGAAGGAAACCTGAAGATCATCTACTTAACAACTCTACAACGGGCCAGGGTGCCACTCACTAGATGAGGTTCCTCAGGGCCAAAACCAGTCTTGTCTTAAGTTCTCTTTTCTCCAAGACTGCATGAAGTTCTGAAGTTTGCAAGCAGTTCAAAATCAGTAATAATTTGAACTCAGTGAACATATTTTTCTATTTATAAAAATGCTGCCCCATGCTTATCTTTCCTTCATATCCTAGAATAATCAATTAAAAATGTAATCTTTACATTCTGGAAAATCCACTGTAGGAATTTGATATTGGCTGTGATTCTGTTACGTCTGACCAGTTAGTCAATTATAATTGATTTGGGAATTGGCATTCTGCACACATTGTTACTTGTACGACTTCTGTTCACCATAACTTACAGAAGAAAAGCACAAAAAACTATATAAAAAATCAAAAGTAAATGAATAATTTTGTGCATGTCTGTCTGCATCCTTCCAAATGGTTCTGTGAGACATGGAGCAAAACCTATTTCATGTTTTTAAAAATCTGAAGAGGGTCTTCAAAACCAGCAAGAATTGCATACCATGTACTATTACTCAGATTGTGTGTGTCTTAAGTTTTGAATTTTCTGTGGATGTAGGAAGGCCACAGAACTTAATACTTGATCAAAAACTTGATCAAATACTAATCCCCTCTCTGTTTTTATTTTGCCAATCAACTTCTATGTGATTTGCATGATTTTTACTGACATTTGCTTTTCTCACTCCTTTGGCTTTCTAAAAATTCCACCTTGTACATAACATTTTACACATCAACATGTGCTGTAGGTCCGGTTCTGTAGAGTAGTCTCAAACCATACAAACCCCATGTGATCCCCAACACCATTCCTGAAGCCATCAGCACCTTGCCATATTACGTGCTTGTTGTCAAACAGGCAAGTTTTATTTTAAAAGAAAAGTTCCCCATAAAAACAATCACATTTCATCTTTTCAACTATTTTTAGTTCGTGTCAATCTTCTATGGCCCTAGGCAGCATAGGCAAAATGCCAACCTTGGCAATCTTTTCAGACACTCTAATATGCCAAGTTCTGGCAGCAGCACATTTTTATCAGAATTGTTTTCCAGCCTCAGTAAACTGCTTCAAATGCTGATGTGCCTGTTATGGATATGACATCCGTAGAGACCACAGTGATTGCAATCAAAAAGCAGTGGAGAAAATAGAGAGAGTTAGTGTCAGTTCTGATTCTTACTATCCGTTTCATCATGACAGTAAATTAACATGGCTCAGCTTCTGCACTGGTAAGCCTTTTCCATAAGAACAAGGTATTAGAATCCCAGTGCTTAACATTCACAAATGTAGTGGAAGTGTAGTATGAAATGCAAAAAAGTATGTCTGTGCAATGTCATGATAAGAATGTACATGCACAGAGGAGTGAAGGAATTCAAAGTGATGATTCTCACAGGAATTTTAACTTAGTCCTCTTTTACCTTGCAGAGAATTTTATAACACTTCCTTTGGCAGCTATTTCTACGTCTGCTTGCAGTGTGGATGTTGCATTTGTCATGGGAAACATAACTTTGAATAGCTTGATGTTTTGGCGAGTGTGAATTTCTTAACCCAATGTCACAAAATTATTTTTCATTTTTTTAAGAGAGAATGCTCCCCTCCCTTCAAAAATTTAAAACCCAAAAAAAGTCAATTGTGATGTGTAGTATTATAAAGAAAATGGCATGGTGTTGAAGTTTTTTAATAACTAGTTGAGCATGTAATCAGTAAGCTAACAACATCTGTGTTTTCAAAATGATAAGGTTTCATCAAAAGTGCTGAAAAGATAAGGAAATTGTTTTGATTTTGTTACATGCATTTCAAGCCTTCCCAGAATGCCAGGATGCATTTTCTATGCATTTAATATCTAATGCAATACCCAGAGACTCCTTGTTGACTTTACAGAACTGGATCAGTACTCGAAGCCTTGACTTTATAGAATGTTAAACATACTTGTAATCCATTTGCATTGGAGCATTAAGTAGGATTGTTATAAATATCCTGTTCTACATAGGCCAACAGATGTTCTAGAATAGATTGTTTTTATGCGTTAATGCATTTGTTTCTTATCTGCTACTTTCAAACTCAGTCAAGTATGAAATTTTCCTGTTTGACTATATACATAGAGGATTTGAATCTTGCCAAATAACTCTTCTTTGGACTAAGCAGTATGCAAAAAATGACAAGGACATCTTCTTTAAAGTACAAAAGGCAGTTTTTAATGAAAAATAGCCACATTTTACTTTATTCATCATGAAAGGTGGTAAACTGCAGACTGAGCACAAAAAACAAAAAAATCAGTTCAGACGATATTTTTGCTTCAGAAAAACAAAAAAGAATCACTCAAAATAGGATTTGGCACAAAATTGCCTCTATGCTTATATTTGCTTTTCAGTTAGCTATAAAAATATGACCTTTTCAATGTTTTCTCCTTGGAAGGAGGCTCTTATCTCGTGTTTCCTTTCCAATGGAGATTAGCCCATTAATACCAATGCATCCTTTCCTTAAAAAAGCCAGCAGCAGGACCAAACATGATTTCTTCCTTCACTAATCAGTATGGTACCATGCCATCACCTGGACTCAGAGGGAAATAAGTCCATTCTTTGCTCCCCCAGACAGCAGTCCCAATGAAGAACACAAAAGTTAAAATCTTACTGCAGAGCCTACACTAATACACTGCCAGGAAAAACTGTCTAATTTCTTAAGTGAGGGTTGGCCACCAAACTTTTGGGAACTGTTTCTCTAAGGCTCAGTAGAGAAGAAATAACATTATTTACTCTTAATTCCAAGTACCATTTGTTATTGGACACTCTTGTTTGTGAGGGGACTTCAGGAGTTGAAGATGAATGGGCCACTCAGTGATACTCTGCTTTAATGAGCTGGCACTCCTTCCCCAAAGGAAGGCATCTTGCTGTTATACAGTCAAGCAAAGTACATCTGGAAAAATAAAATACAGGGGGAAACCACACATATGGGAAAACTCCATCCCCAACCCCCATCCATCCGAATGAAACCCAAAGCAGATAGTGAAATACTAACGCATTGTGATATAACTCTACTGTTGAATGTCACAAGCAGGTGAGACAGGTTGCTAGTTTTGTATGTTGTGCTGAAGGAGGATAGAAAAGTGTCTGTTAGTCTTTCCTGGTAATCTTTTGTACAGTTTCATATGTTGTTGACTAGTAGGGGACCTAATTTATGGTTATGCAACACTTATGGCAACCTTGTTGAAACTGTTATATCCACTGTATACTCAACTGTTATACTCACTATCTACCCTGACAAACTAATACTTGAGTAAATTAATGAAAACAGCTGAAATTTTCTGTGGAAAGGTGTTTTCTCTTGGCTTTGCAGTTAGAACTGGAATAATTTGATATTTCTCAAATCTGCTTTTAAGATGCAAATATGACTCTTATAATCATAATCCTTTGTCAGATATATCAGCTTCAAAAATTCTGTTTGACCTTAAAGACAGAATTAGGGCTTCTTTAATAATTTGTGTGTGCTTTTCTTTTCACATATCCAAAACTAGGGATGCAAGAAAATCTTGAAATAGAGTTTTCATAAGAAAATCTTGCAGCTAATAAAAACAAATCATAAAAGGAATAGATGTTTTGACTCTGAGAAACTTCTAATTTATAAAATACCTTTGAAGTCAACTAACAGTGAACAAAAGTAAAAAGAAGTTTCAGTTATCCCAATATAAAACTTAAGACAGTAAGCTTTATGGAGAAATTCTCTGTAGCACTTCAAATTGGAGACATGGGAGAGCCTTCTTCTTTGCCATGATTTAACCCCTACCAAGAACAAAACCCTGCACAGCTACCCATTTACTGCCTCCTGGTGGTATGGGGAGAGAATCAAAAGGGTAAAAGGGACAAAACTCATGAGTTGAGATAGAGGTAAAACCAAAGCTCCACATACAAGCAAAACTAAACAAGGAATTCATTCATCACTTCCCATGGGCAGGCAGATTTTCAGCTATGTTCAGGAAAGCAGGGCTCCATCACACATAATGGTGATTGGGGAAACCACCATCACTCCAAATGTCCCTCTCCTTCTTCTCTCAGCTTAATATTCCTTTCATCAGTTGTCTCAGCAGTGTCCAGTCTCAGCTCCTTGTGCACCCACAGCCCACTCGCTGGTAGGGTGGTGTGAGAAGCAGATAAGGCCTTGGCTTGGTGTAAACGCTGTTCAGCAATAGCTAAAATATCCTGAATTATCAACAGTTTTCAGCGTAAATACAAAACAGCCCCATACTGGCCACTATGAAGAACATTTATTCTATCACAGCCCAAATTTGAACACCCTTACAGACCAGTACATTTTAACACAGCTTCTACATAGCTGCCATTTTATCTCTGAAGATGCCATTCCTGCAGTTCTTCTCCACGGTTGTTTAGAGCTTACAAGCTTTACTGTTCAGTCTGCTCATAGCTGACCTAACATCTGTCGATGCTAATCTACTTGGAGGTCCATGCACATCTCTGAGTCTGAAATTTCCAATTCCTGATTTTAGCAAGTTGCACTATTGCCTCATAGCTCTGCAACAGAAAGACAAGCTCATACTTAATTTTCATACTGAAATATATTCCATTTCTGAAAAGAAATAATTTTGTAAACTGAGGAACAACTTGGTGTAGAAAATCCTCAGCTTGTGGTAATATCATACTTCTAGGAAAAAAATTAAGATTAACTTTTGATGTGGGGTTTAGAATAGGCTTGTGACATTAAACCTATGCATGTCTACTGACAGTTACCATTACAGGTTAGCTGCTCTTGGGAGCCTTAATAATTTTCTTCTACTACTGAAAAAACTCTGTGATGTCTGAGTTATGGTGCAGTGCAGGTTGCTGCAGAGGCCAGATATTAGTATGAATCATAAGATGTCCAGCCTGTGCCATATTATGTCAAATCTAAAGGTGCATCTGGCTTTGTACCATCTGCTCATGTAGACCATGGCTAGATGACTAGAAATACCTAAAAGAAACATACAGTGATGCTTAGCCAGAACACATCTTCACTCTCCAACAATTTAGAGTTCAAGGATTGCCTGTGGCTGAGGATACAGAATGTACTAGTATGATACATGGACAGAGCTAGAACAAGGTGGGTGGCTGAATCTTCCTGATGGATGATGGAAATGAGGACCAATTGAACAAAAGTTTGATTCCAAAACAAATAATTCTTATGCAATGAGGTTGAATATAGATAAAATCCTGAATTTCACATTGTTCCTGCCGTTATATATGATAAAGATAAATATGCTAGCAACAGAGTCTACACAGGCCTTCCTTAAGTATAATTAAAAAAACCAAAGCAATCAGTTTCTGGAAAAAAACCCCACAATAATTTTATATTTAACCAGTGAGCAATTTCAGTAAACACAACACTCCAAAATTAATTGCTTATGTTTATTTCCATTGATTGTAGCTTTAACATATTAAGTTGATTCCCTTTTTTATTCCATGTTGATGATAGCAATACAGTTAGACTGTCCTCCTCTCAGCACAGTGCACAGTCAGAAGAAATATGGAACATGGAAATGTCAACTGCTGGCTTGACAATTAAAAATAACTATTCTCTATTAAGTCCCAACTGTTGCAGACTGCTTTGTAGACTACAATCAACACCTCTACTGTGGAATACTCCATTTAAATATTAATTAAGGTCTATCTTTATAAAATTTCTCATCTGAGCTGAAATTGGCAAATGTCGTAAGGCATACTTATAAAGTTTCTGGGAAAATAGATTTTGAAAACCTTGGCACTTGAAATGGTCTTTGCTGATGAGAATCTTTGGAGAATTAGCCTGCATGCCCATGAAAAAAGGAGTTGAACAGTGACAAGGAAGGAAATATTTGGGAATAGAGAAAGTACAAAATGTTCTCTGGTTTATTCTATTATTCTTCCTTTTAATTGCTAAGGTAATTAAAAGAAGAGAAACATGTTCATGTTCTTTTTGGATGATTTGCATAAATGAGAAAATCCCAACACTGATGCACTAAAAACTTTCATGGCGCTGGCTTGGTGGTGTTCAAGTGGGGGGTGTACAGTCATTCACTGATTTTGCATATTGAGTTTGATTTCCTACCTGACTTAGTTCCAGCAATCTTCAATGAAATGCCCTCTTCAATGAAACATGCAAAGATCTTATTGCCTGCCACACTTGTGATCTTCATTTTCCTTCAAGTCCCATAATTTAACCTGGAAAATCAGAGTCCAGAGCTGTGTAAAGAAGTTGAAAGGGTTATAGTGAGCCATAATACTTGTCCTCCCATTGCAGACTTGATTTGGGCCATACATTTTCACCTGCCAGAGAGAGCAATAGTCTGTAACTCATGGAATGTTCTTGATTGCTCTGAATGTTGTTACTTCAGGCCACCTAAATTTTTCTATGAGATAGCACTGACTGCTGAAACATCATCAAACCTTTACATGCAATCTGTTCTCATCTTTTGCCAGAACCATTCAGAGATGGAAAATTTCCAATATTCCAGGAACTGCAGGAGAACCATCTTCTGCACCTTCTTGGGTCCTCATATGTGGGAAGAAGATCTGTTCTTTGGATGGAATAACCCTTAGTTGAAGCTTCCTGAAGTTGTGAGACCCTTTTGGTCTCCCCTGCACCTGTGTGATCTGTGCATTTGGCTGGAATTCAGTTCCTGAAGGCTGGGGAATGACAGTCAATTCTAATCATTGGCTGATGCTGTAAATACTCTCTTGGTCCTGGAGGATACAAGCTTCTGCCAGAAATTGCAAGCATTTAGTAGTCCCCTGGCTAGGGTAGATACTTGCAGCTAATCAACAGTAGCTTTTCACTTCCCTGCAATGCAGAGAACTGAATTGCTATTAGATAACAGGTCTTCTTAGACAGTTGTGCTCTGTTCTGATTGTGTTAGCCAGTGGCCAGTACTAAGAAAAGGGTGAACTTTCGTTTGTCTCAAGCCTTGCCTGCTCGTTGTGCTGTTACTTGTGAGCATGTGATTTTGTAATGGCTTACACTAAAAGTAACCTTCAAAAACCAGATGTCAGTAGACTGATGTAACATGTTGCATGGCTCCATTTAGTGTCAGAGCTGATAAAAAGGAGGGAATTGCAATCTGAGGCTGCAGGAAAGAGAATAATTCTTTTTGGCAGCAGGAAAATCTTGGGTAGACTTAAACCATCAAGAAACGAGCCTTTCAGACCTTGTGATTCTCCCTGAACCATTTCAAAGCTCTCAAGGGACACACAACTCAGTTTTAAAGCACAGCTGGGGAAGAGAGAAAAACAGATGTGATGTGAAAACAAACAGTGCAAGGGCAGTTCAGTAGGCATGGGTGGTTTAACATCTCTTGTAGAACCACCTGCAGAATTGGTGGGAACATGAGACTACTTTAACTTCTGCAAACTAACTTTTAAATTAAGATAGTGGATCAGCTATTCATGTTCCTCACTCTTTCCAGCCACTTTCCAGCAGTGCCATGGTTCTTGTGCTTGAATACAGAATCAGAGTATCTGCTGAGTTGGAAGGGACTGACAAGGATCATTGAGTCCAGCTCTTAGCCCAGCACAGGATTATTCCCAAGAGTCACACCATGTGCCTGAGAGTATCATCTAAATGCTTCTTGAACTCTCTCAAGCTTGGTGCTGTGACCACTTCCCTGGGGAGCCTCTTCCAGTGCCCAACCACCCTCTGGGTGAAGAACCTTTTTCTAACATCCAACCTAAACCTCTCGTGGAACAACTTCAGGTTGTTCCCTTGGGTTCTGTCACTGGTCACTAGCGAGGAGAGATCAGTGCCTGCTCCTCCTCTTCCTCTCACAAGGAAGTTGCAGATTGCAATGGGGTCTCCCCTCAGTCTCCTCTTCTCCAGGTTGAACAGACCAAGTGACTTCAGCCACTCCTCATGCGACTTCCCCTCAAGGCCCTTCACCATCTTCACTGCTCTCCTTTGGACATTCTCCAATAGCTTAATAGCTTTCTTATATTGCAGTGCCCCAAACTGCACACAATATTCAAGGTGAGGCCGCCCCAATGCAGAGCAGAGCGGGACAATCCCCTCCCTCACCTGACTGACAATGCTGTGCCTGATGCCCCCCAGGATATGGCTGGCCCTCCTGGCTGACTCACATTCAACTTGCCACTGAGCAGGACCCCCAGGGCCCTTTCCATACACCACTTTCCAGCATCTTATTCCCCAGTCTGTCTGTACATCCAGGCCTGCTCCATCCCAGGTGCAGAATTCTGCACTTTCCCTTGTTGAACTTCATATGGTTGGTGATTGCACACTCCTCCAAATTGTCAAGGTCTCTTTGCAGGGCCTCCCTGTATTCAGGGGAGTCAGCAGCTCCTCCCATCTTTATGTTGGCTGCAAACTTCTTTAGTGTCCCTTCCATTCCTGTGTCCAAGTCATTTACAAAGCTGTTGAAGAGCACAGAGCCTGAAATACAGCCCTGTGGAACCCCACTAGTGACAGGTTGCCAGTCTGATGTTACACCATTCACTATTACCTTCTGTTCCTGACCTGTGAGCCAATTATCACCCACATGTGATTTGTTTATTGATTTGTGTGCTGGACATTTTGTACAGAAGGATCCTGTGAGAGACTGTATCAAAAGCTTTACTGAAATCCAAAAAGATTACATCAACTGGCCTCCCTTGATCAACAAGTGCATTCCTCTTTAACCAGATATGTTAAGCGTGCAATTACCACTGGATGTGTTCCTTGAAAAAAGTAATTTTATTTGTAGTCTATTTGTGGCAAGACTGTATGCTCACAACAGTTTAGCAGAGCAGACTGGCCCATTCCAACAGCAAGAGATTTTTTTTTAGTCAAATATTTCTATAATCATGGAATTTTGGCTTGGTGTTTTTTCAGTCATTACTGGAAAGAGTTAAAGTGTCTTATGTCTTGCATTCCTCTGCAATGTCTGGCTTTCTATAGAACATCTGTCATTTGGTTAGTCTTTATTACCATTCATATTGAAGGCAATGATGAATTGCTGTTTCAATGTCTTCATCAGATTGAACAGATATGTTCTTTGAGCATCTACCCATTTATCCTCAAAGGACTGTCTGGATGGTTTAATTGATCTAATATAGCACAATGGCATGTGTCAATCTACAAGCCAGCCCTTTCTTAATATCTCACTCCTTTTAATTTGGCTTTAGAGAATGTTACATAATGAATGAGTAATAACTACCATACCTTCTGACTGTATACATGTATTGATTCAGTCACTGTGTCTATTAGGACCTCAAGTTCTTTCACAGAGGTAAGAAAGCAACATGCTTTTCCTTTTTAAAATAATCCTGTGTTTGCTAAATAATTCAGGATAATTTTTGTGACTGTTGCTGCAGGCAGGTCTGGTTTCCTATCACTTCTCTTGGTGACTGAATTTGTGCTAATGCAGTTTTCAGATTTTGATGTGTGACATAGTCCTACTCTATAGCATATTTGTTGGATGCAAATTCTTTTATAGGCTTTTGCCTAACCTTTAACAGATCGGGATCATAGTAATTCTTTTTCATAGAAACTTTGTTTCAGTTTCAAGAAGTATTAGTGAAGTCAGCATTTAATCTTTTTTCTGTTTTCAAAACTGATTTGGTTTGAAATAAGAAACTTACATTTCAGTATCAGATCAGAATCCAGAAGGTCTGTATGTCAGTCAGGCTCAGTTAACTGGAATTGTTTTGTGATCTTCAGAAAGTCTGTGTCTGTAATAGTGGATTAATCTTATGGCTAGCAGCCAGCAGAGAGTTGAAACTAACACTAAGGTGAATTTTGTATAGATGTCTTTTCAGTACTCCCAAAAACATGGAGTATGTGTCTCTTCAGACTAGCAGTATAACATGCTTTTTTCTAAGGTATTCCCCAGACAGACTTCCCTCTAGTTTACTTCTGTTATCTTCTTTGTAGCTTCCATTACATTTCCCCTTCACCTGACATGTTCTCTGTGCTTAAAACTGTGGATGAAAGAGCTTAGTGTCCTTCCACAGAGATAAAGGCTTTTGTCTCCAGGTTCTTCCCAGATGGTTTGGGGAAATAGTGAACCATAAATCAGCTTCAAAGTCTAATGAAACAATTAGATTTTTTGTCTTATCCAGTAGTTTTCATTTTGACTCCACAGATGGCTAAGTAGTCTGGATTTATAATTTTCTCTAATTTGATCCAATTTTGTGTCTTTAGAAATCACAGCAGATTGCCCATTGCACATTTACAGGGCCATTTCTCCGATCCTGTATTCCCATGCTCTAGTGGAGATCTCAGTGAAGGTAGTCAATCCAGCAGTGCTTCTATCAGTGAAGATGGCCTGTAGCATTATTTTGCTTGGCAACATTTTGAGTTGTTCATGATTTTGCATCTGAATCTTTAGAATTTGTGTTCAGATTTATAGAATTTATTTTTACCCTATTGTACCAAAGCAACCACAAAAAACTTAAGCAAGACAACCATGACAACATTACATTAAAATGTTCTTATTTTAACAGAGTGACCTCTAATTCTTCATTTTCAATTTTAAATCAAGAAATAACTGTAGCTGGAATATTTAATCTGCAAATAATTGCAGCTACATTTTATAGCACTTAGCCTGATTATAGTTCCCACAGAGCTATGGTGAAATGTGAGTTGCATGTAGCTCTGCTTCTATTAAGGTGTCTGAGTTTATCCTGCATTTGTTTTTCTGATCCAGCCTATTCTGAAGATTTACACTGCTCAGGTATATTTTGATTAAATAGTGTGTCTTAAAACCACACCAATTTATTGAAAACAAATTTTTACACAGTCATGCAAAGATTTCAGTAAACATAATTGAGAATATTTTTATCCTCTAGGGTTGAACATCTGATTAAAAACAGTGAGGTAGGTCAAGAGAGAGCTGCTATCTCATAGTGCATTAATGTGGAAAGAGTATGAAAAGGAACTGAAAATGAGTCTTCTCCATATTGGTGGCTCCTCAAGATACCAGCTCTTCTGGCTGTTCTGTTCTCACTCATTTTGTTTTATTACATCTCTAACAGAAGAATCACTTCCCATATTTTGGAAAATGATGTGTTCAAAAAATGGATGGGGCTAAAATAAGCAAGATACTCTCTCCCATCTTATACACTTTTAATGCATTTTAAAAATGGAAAGCTTGGATAATGACAGGAGGGAAAATACCAGTGAGATGTGAAGACATACTGGCAAGCTGAGAAGGAAAATCAAAAGAAAATTCTGGCCATAGTTCTACATGTTTTAATGCATCTTTCCTCTGCTGCTCAGTTTGTTAAGTTCACGAACTTAAGGTTATAAAGATGACATGAAAATCATCAAGAGTATTGAATTAAGCAAACTGAATTAGACTCACTGCCACTGATTTTTGTTGCTCTAAATCTCATTGCTCTATGCTGTAGATCAGCAATCTCTAAAAACAGGGACAGTAGTTCCAGTTCATAGTACTTCCACTCTACAGCTGAACGATGTAGCACTAATAATAAGCTTTGGTTTGTGTCTGAAAGAGCAACACTGTGTTTAATGGTTAGACTGCTTGCTGAAGTACCATAACAATAATTTTTTGATAGCTACGAATCCTAAGCTGCTACACTTTTATTTTAACACCAACAACTCTGTTTAGTTGAGCTTAGCTGAGTGGTTTGTCCGGAATCATCAGCTGCATTTCGTGTCCTGCAGTCTGCCTGGAGATTGTAGAATTCTGCTTGTTTTCCTTAGTATTGTCTTTGGTTGTAGGTGGTATTTTTTTGCTTTACTTGTACATGGCTCACATGAATTTTCAGAAATGAGAATAGCTCCTTCACACTTGATTGTGTTCATTCTTCAGTCAAATTTGCTACTGTGAAGCTTTTAATTCCCAAGCCTTCTTGGCTGAAGACAATACATTGAGATATCCTCTTTTCAGCTTGTTTTTATGGGTTGAAGAATTAAACCATATTGTCACAATTTTTTTCAAAATAATAACCTCTGAACATAAATGTAATGCAGATAGTACATTCCAGCCACAAAAATGTGCAGGATGTGATTAGTATGAATGTTCCCTATGAACTTTTCATCCTCATATAGCAATCTTTATCTCTTACCTTACCTTCCTAGTTAATACGAGCCAAGTGATGAATTCTCACAGGGTCTTTGGTTGTGTTTTGTTATAACTGATACAGTTATTTTCCACTTACTGGATTTCTTGTTGAAATTATTCAATGTATTGCTTTTTCTTGACTTTTTTTCCCAACTAATGGTCACATACTGTCTTTGAAGTAGTCACCATCCATTAAAATCTAAGATTTAATAGAAAGTACCATGACAATTTTACTAATGTCCTTAGTCATCTGTCATGTAGTGAGAATGCAAAAGCGAGGATATTGCTAAGAATGGTCTCTTGCACAGCAGGTGTAGTGAGAATGTACATATTGCTATGGATGATGTAGTCTTGTGACTGATGAGCCCTCTAAACTCAAGGAATTTCTCGTATCAGAGTATTTTATCTCTTCTTACCTTCAAAGGGACTTGAGTCTTCAGAAACTGAGAGAAAGTTTCATGATCTGAGGTCTGGGTAGTTGTTTCTGGCATTCAGCCATTGCAACACTTCCAGTGCTTTGTTGCTTATGAGAGTGAACTGTGGTATTTTATAAGAATGGCTCTATGAATACACCATTTGTCCTGCAGGGTATTATGTTAGTACCTTACATTACCTTGCACTTAAGATTCTTTACAGATGTTGATTGCAAAACAAAAAATCTGTTGAGATCTGGGTTTGACACTACCAGATCTTAATATATGTTTAACACACCTGTATTAGCTTTTTAAGCTTGGATATCTTGTAATAGCCCTCTGCCCTTGAGAGGAAGCTGTATGAGGAGCGACTGAGGTCACTCGGTCTGTTCAGCCTGGAAAAGAGGAGGCTGAGGGGAGACCCCATTGCAGTCTGGTCCTGTGCAGGGCTAAGGGCTGGACTCAATGATCCTTGTGGGTCCCTTCCAACTGGGAATATTCTGTGATTCTGTGAAATGAAGAATCTCAATAGTGGTCCCTACGTCTACAGACCATGGTGTTTGCATGTCAAAGTTTGAACTGTATTAGTTCTATCTGACCTATTTCTTTGGCCATTACTGGATCTATTAACACTGTTTTGTGGAATTCTGTGGTGTATGTGTAAACAAAATTGCTATACAGCTATCTACAAGTGTAGTATTGTGACACTGCTTATGGGTTGATTTTGGCACAACAGCATGCCAGTTGGGGAAAGGCAAAGGCATTCAACAGATGGCAAAGTCCTAAACCGTATAATAATGGATCCAGTTATTTTCATTACTGTCATTTGATGACACATACAATAGTTGCAAAAGTCTTGAACTGGGTAGTTGCAGGAAATGGACTCCAAAGGACCAGATGCATTTCAAACTCTCAAAATGGTGAGGGATGTTCAGACTGGGTGCCACTGCTGTGCGTATTCCAGGTTCTGTAGTTACCAGGAACAAAACACAAAAATTGGCATCTGTTGTATGTACAGAAATTATTCTGTTTTGCTGATATGCCTGTATATTGCTCACATATATAGTGACACATTATTTTTCAAATTTTTCAATATGAAGATAAAAGCATGAAAAAGCAGAAAAGGCTTATTGTGGAAGCCTAAAGAACTAAAAAAATTAAAATCACAAGCTTGTCTGATTTGTTCTGATAAAAATCTTACTGGTTTATGTGAATAAACACATCAGAGGATTATACTTTGAAGTTTTATAAGGTTAAATATATTTTGGTTGCTCTAGATTAAGAAGTCTGTGAACTGTTTGTTATTATCCTTATGCAGGACTTCCATTTAGTAATTTAAAGGTTTTACAAAATTACTTAGATTTTTATGATTTTTCTTTGTCAAATTTGAAGGATAACATTATGATAATCTGTGCAGAAAAAGACATTGGCTTTTAGAAAATTAATCAGATCATATCTGAATATTCATATAAATAGTTTGCAGTGATGAAAAAATAGTTCTTGTTGGTTGCCTGGAAATTTAGGAGTGACCTACTCTGACCCAATTTTAAAAAAGTCCAACAAAGGAGGCCTTTTTTGTGAGCTATTTATTACAGCATCTATAATCATGGTACATTCATAGGCTTTGACACTGTTTGTATTAACAAGGGCATGCAGTGATCCCTTCATGTTTATTTTATTTTTCTAAAAAAAGAAAAAGAAAGTAAAATCATGTTGCTTTATTTAGCAATTCTGTACAAGCTTTCAAACACTATAACAAAGCCAGAATATTTCACACCTACCATCAGTGATCTAACACTTAATACTAAGACAGCTCCTACTGTGACATGTTTTAAACTGTTTCTTCCCTCTGCTGGGCTAACAACATAATAGGGATCAGGAAAACAGTTCTGAACATGGCATTGCTAAAATCTCTGAAAAAAATTTCTGGGTTAAGCCTTCTTTCTGACCCTACTTTCTGTAATTGGTGCAAAGCAGATTGAGAGAACCTGAAGCAAAAAAATCTTATTAAATCAGACTGCTGTTTTGTCAGCTGATGTTGAGCTACTTATTTGAGGTCCTTGGTGCAAATCCTGATGTATTCATGCCTTCTATAAAATGGAGCAGTGAAAAAGACATAAACAAGGAGGAAATCCATAAATCAACCTGAGTAGGAAATTGAAATTATAACAAGATTTTTACAAATGTCCTAATAAAAGGAGAGAGGTTGGTGGTGGGGTTTTTTAATGTTGCTGTGGGTTTTGTTTCTTTTCTTTCTTTTTTTTAAACTCTGCATCCTTGAAATGTATATGGAGCACATAGATCTGGAAAGGATTTTCTCATTTTTATAAGCAGACTGTGTATGCATAGTTGCTCTGCAATATCAAGGCCACTGATATCTGTAGGAAATCACTCCTAGTGTTTTCAGCACATCTTACACCAGGTTCCTTTAATTTTAAGTCCCCTGAAGAATTAAACTGGAGAACATTTGACACCAGTCTTTCAAACTGACTTGCAGCCAATCAGCAAAGATAGAATAACAGTCACAGAATATGTTGAGTTGGAAGGGACCCACAAGGATTACCGAATCCAACCATTAGCCCTGCACAGGATCATTCCCAAGAGTCACACCATGTGCCTGAGAGTATCATTCAAATGCTTCTTGAACTTTGTCAGCCTTGGTGCTGTGACCACTTCCCCAGGGAGCCTGTTCTAGTGCCCAATCACCCTCTGGGGTAAGAACCTCTTTCTAATATTCAATTTAAACCTCCCCTGACAGAGCTTCAGGCCATTCCCTTGGATCCTGTCACCAGTCACTAGCGAGGAGAGATCAGTGCCTGCCCCTCCTCTTCCTCTCATGAGGAAGTAACTGCAATGAGGTCTTCCCTCAGACTCCTCTTCTCCAGACTGAACAGTCCAAATGACCTCAGCTGCTCCTTGGATGGCTTCCCTGTTGAACCCCACCAGTGACAGGTTGCTGGTCTGATGTCACCCCTTTCATTATTACCCTCTGTGCATGACCTGTGAGCCAATTGCTCACCCAGCCCATTATATGTTTATCCAGCCGTGTGCTGGACATTTTGTCTAGAATGATCCTGTGAGAGACAGGATTGAAAGCTTTACTGAAATCCAAAATGATCGCATCAATGGTCTTCCCTTGATCCGCTGGGTGGGTTACCTTGTCATAAAAGATATCAGGTTTGATAAGCAGGACTTTCCTCTCATGAAGCTGTGTTGGTTGTGACCAGTGACTGTACTGTCTTTCGGGTGTTTTTCAATACTTCCCAGAATAATCTTCTGCATAACTTTACCAGGTACTGAAGTGAGACTGACAGGCCTGTAGTTTCCAGGGTCCTCATTCTTTCCCTTCTTGAAAACTGGGACATCATTTGACAGCTTTCAGTCAACTGGGACCTCTCCGGATTCCCAGGACCACTCAAAAATCATTAATAGAGGTTTTGTAATGACATCAGCTAGCTCTTCAAGGATTCTAGGATGAATCCCATCAGATCTCACAGATTTGTAGGGATACAGCTACAGCAGCAGATCCTGCACAATTTCAGTCGACTGGGAGTTGATCCTTCTCACAGTCACAGTTCTCCAGCACTGAGATCTCCTTGGTTCATTATCCATATTGAAGAAAGAGTGAAACATCTCTGCCTTGTCTCTAGGCTGAAAGCATAGGATATCACAGCCAAAGGTATAGGACCAGGACTCAGGAGTTTTGGATTTATTTCTGTTTTGTTCCTTGTACGCTGAGAACATTAATTTTGCTCTAGACTGTAATTTTAAGTATCTGCATCAATCCAGGATGAAATTTTGTGCATTGAAAGCATAGGCTTCTACTGTCCCTGTCCAACATCCTGTCTGCTTCAGGGGTGGAGAGGGAAATATTTTGCTGATGGGAAAATTAAAATATCTGTTTCAGAACAGAGCAACAAAGACCCAACTAGCCAAAGTCTGAAGAGGCTTTACCTGCTTACTTGAAGCAGTTTATTCAAGGTTATGATGAAGGTTCTTTCTTCCCTTAAAACACTGCAGAACTCTACATTCCAAGTTTCAGTCTTAATAAATCTGGATGCAGTTCTGCCACCTTTACTCATTCTGGTGGTCCCAGTGATGATGCTCTGTGGTACTGCACTCAGTGACAGTAACAAATTTTAAGCCTGTACTGAACACAAGTTAGAGTTGAGTTATGTCCTCCAGCTGTGCAATAGGACAAATGACAATCTCTTAATTTTAAAATATTCTGAACACAAACATTTGATGGCAAATTGCTTGACTACTAAGACACTGTGGTCTATGTTAAATAGAGAGCTAGCCAGCCAACCAACCAGGTACAGAGTACCACCATCGCAAACACACCAGCCAACCATACAAACAAATACTCCTCCCTTATCTGAATAGGTCTGAACCTCCAAAGTGTTGTGGGCAAAGATTATGTACAAGTTTCATTGAAATATTTCCTTTTCCTGGACTTAATCTGCACCTTTGAGCACTGCAGTCAAGAAAACATTCCATCTGGTGACAGCTTTTGTACAAATGAGAGAAAAGGACATTTTAAGCAAACTTCATGCTCTAATGGTAGGGATTATTTTTGTGGTTTTTGTTTGTTTCATATTCTGCTAGTCTTGCATCACTTTAGAAACAGAGCTTTGTATTGTACAGGTCCAAAACAAATTAAAAATGGTCATTAGGTCACTAAGAATCTATCTATTGCTATAAGTTATTGTTAAATTCAATGGTTTTTGTGCTACTTAGAAAGATCCATAAGAATTCTGAATCTATATAAACCTTGATATTATTAGTGTTATGGAAAACCTGCTGACCTTTGGTGTTATTTTTTAATAAATTAACATAATTGCAGATTTACTTACTGTAGTAGCAGACACAAAATTAAAAGCATAAGTAATTGTCATGCTGATACTGGAAACCAATGTCTGTAAGTGAAAAATCTGTCTGTCCTTTTAATTTGTATTTTTGAATAGGATAAAAAGCAGATTTATCTTCAGAAGAAGTGTGTGTGAACTACTCTAAGCTCATCCAGAGGAATCAGCTTAGATTCTCAGAGGTAATTAAAAGCTCCAAGTCCTGGTTTGATCCTTGCAGACTCAACACAATCAACAGGAGTTCAGGAGATTGGAGCACTGTTGTGGAACTGGTTAATTTGATGCAATTTGATTCTGAGCTTACTTCAAAAACTTATCAGCTGAAAACAAACTAATACTGAGCCAGTGCATAAGAACATCACCTCCCTAAGGCAAGATTAAAGTGCAGAAGTCTGGGCTGTCAGGTATCTTATGAAACTGAAGAAAGTGTTGCATGAGCAGTACTGGTCCTGCTATTTTGTGGCACTGTTGCTTGAATTTGCTTAGAAAGAAAAATCCTGTACCACCCTTCCAGTGTCCACAGTCCTAGACAATGAAACATCTCCACTGCTTTGACTGTCCAGTCTCCATGACCATTGTCTTTCTTTTCCTATTTCTTTTTTCTCCCTTTAATCTACTTTAGGTCTATATCTATATCAGATAAAAAGTTGTGATTGAACCAGATGCTTCTTCCAGTGTTTGGATGGGGTTTAAGCACATTTGTGGGGTTTCATTTCCCTATGAACTTGGGAAGTAAATGAGGTCCCCAGGACTGTGTGCATGCAACTTGACTCTGGAGGTATTGTGAGTTGTTTTGATAGAGCTACTGGTTCTGTTGGTTTTAGTTTTAGAAGTACCCAGAGATTTTGAATGAGATTGAAGCCAAATTCTACTAGGAGCTGTGTACATAGATAGTAAAAGACAATACCTGCCATAAAGAACTTGAAACTTAAACCCTACAGGGCCATAAAATGAATGATGAAGGTTACATACATCAGAGTAGCTAAATTAGAATTAGCTTCCTAATCCTTGAAATTCAGTCTGCAGCTAGACACTGCCTTGCAGACCAGATATACTCTTATATGGGATGAATGGATATAGCTTTATGGGCCATCAGTTGCTTGATAGTCCAGGGACTGAAACAATCAGTGAAACCACACATCTTACCACCTGACCTGTGGTTATTGCCCATGGCTCACATTCACCACAGTATATCTCAAGTAATGTGGGTCTTTAAGCCCTCTGCCATTAGATTAGTAACCAATTATGCTCCCTGAGACTAATGATACCTGTGGAATATAAGTGAAGAACTACCTTGATTATCTTATCAATATCTTTCTCTTTTTAGCATCCTCTGTAGATTGATCTGGTTTACCATCTGGGACCATAATAGACCTGTCTATAAAAGATAGAAAAAATTCTGAAATTCCAACCAGAAATGCCATCAGCTTTTGTTATATTAAGGCTTTTTCCTTAAACCTTTACCTGAATAAATTTTTATTTATAAAAATGAGCCAAAATTTTCATTCCAATTACAGCAAGTAGACAAGCAGCCTAATATCAGAATAATATCTATTTCAAATTGTTCCATGTAGATAGAATGGGATTTCAAACCTCCATAAAATTCATTAATAATGAAAGAATTTATTTAGAGCATTGAATTTTCAGTCACATCACATGACATTACATTTGTTGACCAGAAACTTAAGACTGGTTTCTGTGGTTTTGTGTTGATACATTACATGTTTCACATATATAGACAAAGTATGAAATACTAGAAAGTACAATTTCTACTTTTCAGCCATCTGTCTGTGGTGAGTATTGCTAAAATTCATGGGAATCTTTCCAGTAATAACAAGAGAAAACCTTCCCAACTAGCTGACATAAACAGTGTCTAGGTAGGCAAATGTTCCATGCAGGATGCCAAACTCTTGAAATTTCTGGGTCTTCTGGAAAATGGACTGTGAGATGTCATTTGATTATGGAAAGAAGTCCTTGAATACCTGAATTTAGGTTCTCCAACTGATCCATTTGAAATAAATGTCTACTCCTGAAAATGTCTCTACTGTAAAGCCCCAGACTTGTTCACTGAGTTCCTTAGATGGGCTTTGGGTTTTTTATACCCCAAGGGAGTGCAAACAATGTTTTCAGGAGGTCAAACAACAAAGTTTTACTGGCAAGCTTTAGAAAATAAGGGAACCTGCTAAATTTTAAAGGCAACATTCAATCAAAATAAAGCATTTCACCAAGAATTGACTTAGCAAATTGTAACCCATGCAAATTTAAGTTACCCAGATTTCCATAAGTGAAAACTGGGAGAAGAAAGAGGGAAGGAAAGAGAGACAAAGCAAAAATATACCTACTGCCTTGGTTCCTGCAGGGTTTTAACTGTTGTGGATCCAAGAGAGTAGGAACATGACCCCATGTGTCTTTGTGTATGGAAGGGGAAGGTGATGGTGTTGTAGGAGTATTGCTTCCAGTGTGCCAGTGACTGACATCCACTTCAGGGCTCTCCCGGGGGCTTTAGGGGTGTGGTGGGGAGCAGTGCACTGTACCCCCTTGGCAGGACTTGCCCAGTCCCCTCCCTTCCACACACCTTACTTGTTTCAAGCCAGAAATATTTTTTTCTGGTCTCTCACACCTACCAAAGATGTAGTTAAGCTGTGTGCTCTACTACTAAAAGATAGTTTGAGTAGAAAAGGATTACATAGAATTACTGGAATGTAATCATAAGTCCAAGAAACAGAAAAATGCTACTGTTAATATATAACTGTCAAATTAGATGGTCATATAGTCATATCCCACCTAGTTCAGCTCTTCTATTAATTGCTTATGAGCAGAATGTAGTTTTGTATGTACACAATGTCTTTAGAAATAGAAAATATCTCTTTGCATCTTTATACTGTACAGAATCTGAACCTGCTCAATACTTGTTTAGTTCACACTATTTAGAGAGTTGGGTGTCATCCCACAAGGAAGCAAATAATTTGCATAAAGTGACAGGAAAGAAATAAGTACAAATTATTTATGTGAAAAATAGATTTTAAATCCACTGTTCAAAAGGCTCTTTTATCTTCAGCTAAGTGATGGATTATTTCTTTAAGGGAAAATGGCAGTAATTAGTTATAATACCTGAGAAAAGTCAATAAATATTTGCTAAATTAAGATTATTCATTATTTGTATTCTAAGAATGTCTAGAAGAGTCCTGTGAGATCAGAGCCCCATTGTTCTAGGAACTGCATAAGAACAACTGATATCCTAAACAGCATACAGTTCAAATTAGATGGCTGAGAAGAAGAGAAAATGGGAAGGGAAACTGAATCACAAAGAATCATGATTAATTGCCTGAGGGCACAAAGTTAGCAGCAGAGTTAGGTCTGTGATCAGGTAGGTCTCTTCAAAGCCATCCTGGAGCTCAACCTCCACTTCTTATCCTGTCCCTTTTGACTTCCAACCCATCTCTCAGTACAACAACCAATCTCTGACACCCACCAAGGCCTTACACAGCTCCTCATCTTGTGGATACCTTGAGCCAAGTGTTTTATAAAACATTTCCATTTTCTGAGCAAGATGTGATGACAATCTTCATTTCCTTTGAGATGGTTCCTCTATCCATACTGACAGCTCACCCGTTATACAGATCAGTCAGTTTCTTTTAGATTTCTTGACATTTCTCACTTAGTTTGATCACTCTTTATACCTTCTCTCTTCTACCAAATATGCCATCATATCTTGCTGGCACCCTATTTTTCCGCAGACTGTTATCATTGCCCATCTGTCCAACTGTTCTTGATCCTGTAAAAGTGCATGGGGGATTTTGACTCAGGTAAGCTAGGTATTTGTTGGTGTTTCTCAGCATAAACTATATTGTTTAGGTTTCTGGTGTGGATTTCTTTGACTGTCTTATTTTTGGGTTTGTTTTTGATCTTTTTGTCTTGATCTTCTTTACTTTCTGGTCAAAAAAGGGGCATGGAGTAGTCAGCAAGTTATACTCGAGAAGGAGAGAAATACATGTGGACACCCATGTACTGGATAGTGCACCCAACCACCTGTTTCTTATGTATGCTCCAAACTTCAAAAAAAAAAAAAATTACAAATTACTGCTACAGGCATCTGAACTCATGAAGTGGTTTGGGGCAAAAACAAATGAATACAGAAAGCCTGCCTGGGGAACTCAAGTGAGTCTACTGAGGGGAGAGCAGTGCTCTGCATGGAGCCACTTCTTGAGCCAATGTCTCATAAGAAGCAGTGAAATAGGGTGAGGGAAGGAGTTCTGAGGGCAGTCGCCCTGTCATAACATGAATTTTTTGCATGTCCTCTGCCATTTCCTCTTAGTTTACACATCAGTGTGAAATTCAGTCTATCTTTACTTCAGTTATTGCTATGACAATTGGCCTCCCCTTCCAAGTAGGCTGCAATTTTAAATCTGAAGACCCTTCAGTTCAGGTACCACCTTTGCTCAGCAAAGGCATTCCGAGACCCAAGGTAGGCTCTTTCTGGGAGCGGACATTGACCAAGATCTTCTCTAATCTAGATAGCAATTCAAACACTCTCTTGCCCTATTTCATAAAAGAGCATTCTTCCCTTTTGTCTTAGCTTTAATAATAGCTCAATGGGGGTTACTTACTTAAAGCTATGCACCAACTGAGTTATGCAGCAGATACCTTCATGCTATCCTTTTCTTGCTGCTTCTTCAGGGTGACTTAAAAAGTTAGATGATTATTAACATTAAGCCCAAGGTTTGAATTTTTTGTTTATGTTACAGTGGCACACTGTCTCTGCGCAAAAGCAAGCATTCCTAGAGGATATGATGAATCCCTACAGCTGGCCTCTTGGGGAGTCTGGCTAGCATAAATTTCTAGGGTTTACTTCAGTTTCATCACACCACTGTGGTTCCCCTTTAACTGTAATACATTCCACACTGCAGTTTGATCTTGATATCATTTGGAGAAAAGCTTATGTGAGTTCATAACATAGCTACATTAGCAGATACATATTCAGACCTTTGCTAACAGGTCAGCCTACCCTTTTTTTTTTTTCTTCTTTTTTTCCCTTAAGTGGTTTCTAAGAGGTAAACTCTGTAGTTGCAAGTTACAAGTTGAAGTGTATGCTTCTGTGTGATGCCACAAACTGATAGAAATCTATTTACAATTGATTTACAATTGAGGCAGAATCCAGGAGATTATAAAATGACATAAGTTAGCACTGAATGGATTTCAAAGATAAATTTCTCTTTTATAGAGATCAAATTCCCACTAAGAGTCATAGTTTCTATTTTGGGG
>VXBX01008443.1:132161-208917 GCA_013400415.1 Scytalopus superciliaris | reverse complement strand
GGGAAAGTAGCAACTTTTAAACTGTTGATTGTTATTATGTATAAAATCCGAAGACCATTATGCGTCTTCTAATTCCTGGCCCAGAATTACTTGTAACAGATCCTGAAAGGACCAGGTCTGTGTAGACCAGTGTATAGCTGCTGTGATTCTCCATAAGAATGGCAATAGTCTGTCATAATTAGTTGTGAGATCAAGACTCAAATTAGGACAAATAGCATTTGAACAGACAAGTATCACAGCAAGCAGGTTGGGAAGACTTACATTATTTGTGATGATTTTCAAAATGTATGTGTTTCAGCTGAAGCTCACAGTCCAGGTAGCTTTAATTAGATGAAATGTATCAGCAGGATGTTGTGGGACAAAGTGTTCTATAAGTAGCTGCCCTGAGATAGATTCCTTTTTCTAAAGTTTGGGTTTATACAGTAATTTTTATTGCCTTAGGTTACCTGATATCTTGGATAACTTAGTGTATTTGAAATGGCACTAGATGGCTATGTTTAAACACAAAATGTATGTTTGATGCTTCTGCAGTGCTTTGGATACATTTGGCAACCTTCAGTAAGCTCTGTGTTCCTAGTTATGTAGCTCCTAAGTGAACGTGCCTTTGTATAGGAAAACTCTATATCCAAACTCTGTGAAAGGAAGGTATCTTAGGAAAAGGACAGCAACCAGATACACAAGATATTCCATATTCTGTCTTTTGTTCCGTGGCCATTTCCTTCTATGAGGACTTGAACAAATTACTTGGAACTAAAAAGACATAGGCTTTTATGTGCTTAAAGATATGGTTAAGTACAATGGGATTATCAGATATGTAGGTGCTCATTTTCTTTTTCTTTCAGAATACACTTCTTCACACCTTAGTGCCCAGATACATTTGAGAAATTCTGGGAAGCTAGAATCTACTTCTTTAGATGTCTCAATAGCTTGACAAACTCGCCCCTTCATTCCCAGCTATAAATGCACAGAAGGGGTTGGGTTCTTTACAATGTACAGCAGGAACATCCACATTAGTATAGCAGAGTATAGTTGCAATCAGTACTAGATATTTATATGTATAACTTCATCACACAGTTGTACTTGACATGCAAAACCTCTATATGAAGTTTAGAAATAGAAAAGAGCTGTGCCCTGACAGACTACTGCATAGTAAAGTGCCTTTGGAGCCTTTCACAATTTCTCGCCTAAAATGGTATGTGTGCCTGTTCTGTGTAGTTACCAGAATGACAATATTATTTCTCCTTGGGTGTATATGTTTGACATCAGGAGCAATATTGCTTCCCAAATGATACTGTCTCTTCATTATACTTATTTCATTTGGTTTGCATATGCATAGATGTGTGTACACTGTTATGCAGGTGCATTCATGACATATCTTCTGCTTCTGTCTCTCTGGGAAAGTCATAGCTTCAGGTGGTCTGATCTTATGACGTGGAGATATAAGTAAAAAGTAGGTATAAATAAAGAATACAGAAGAAAACTAAGAGGGAGTCAGAATCTTAATGTACAGAATATAGGAGGATCTAAAAAATCATACTGTGACAAACAAGTTGTTACTCCTTACAATTCAACTAAAATTGCCCTTAGGCACAACTACAGCTACTACTAAAGCACAAATATTTGACAATATAGTGAAATTACAAAGATATATCATCAAAGCAAAAGAAGGTGGTGTCCTAAAGGTAAATGTAAAAATTATACATGTATTGTAGTATCAGTGTGGGGTTTTTTTTTTAAATTAAAGTGGTCAGTGTTGCCAGAAGCTGTGAAAACTAGGTAGTCTTTTCTAAAACTCAGTTTAGACTAATAGTGCAGTGATTGTGTTATTTAGTTAGGTTATCTAACAGCAAATCTCCTTAATTTGCATTGTGTTTTTTATAGACTTGGATTACAACTTTGAATTTCTAAGCTTTGGGTGGAAGGAAACTTTTACTTTCTAAATCAAAGCAAAACAAATGTTTGGATGAACATAAGGTCTTTGTTTAAAGCATAGAACTCCTGTCTTAGCATCATCACTATACTCTGGTTGTTTGAACAAATACACTGTAAATCATATTCTTACTCAGAAATAGCTCATTTAACAGAGTATTCAGTTCCTACTGAGTTGATTCTTGCAAGAAATAGATTTAATTTTTGTTCATAAATGGCATTGTTCATTTGCAGGTACAGTCTATTTTTGTCTATACAATAGAATTTATGTTTTTAGATGTGAATTTAAAACAACACTTCTGAAAATACATAATTTTAAAGGAAGCGATTTAGTGGAAAATTTTCCTATTTGAATGTTGAACGATTAGAAAAGTCTTATTGGTAGCACAGTTGGGTTCTGATTTTTTCCCTCCTCTTGGCCCAACAAAGACTAGGTTTGTTGAACTTTATGGCATTCTCTAAGCTGATCTAGACCTTTAAGATTTGTTTTAAGAAAGGACTAGAGGAAGATGAGTTTTATTCTGTTATTTCAAAATATATTTCAATTCTTTCCTCAGCTCTAATATTCAGTTGTAATTTTCATAACCCAGTAGTCAGACATCAAATTAGGCAGAAACAGCAAATAAATAAAAGAAGTGTCATGGAGATCTTTCAGTTTTGACACTGTGTTCAGGAAACATTTGTAAAGGTCATTACAAAGCTCTAGATAAATGATGCTATCTTCAGCTAATTTTTCTTTATTAAAAAGCTATTGATGATCTGCAAAAGGAGAGCAGAAGCAAACTTTGCCTTTTGAAGAAAATCTCATAATGATGAAATGTTACATGATAACATGTGATTCTATTCCAAGGTTAATGACTTACTTACCCTTCTTTTGGCTCAGAGATGCCAATTTTCATCTTTTTTCCTATTAGAAATTGTTTATTAAAAAGGAACAAGAAAAATAAATAGTCTGTAGTAATATATGCTAATCTCTAATAAGAGTATAAGGTGCTTCTTCTGCTGATTTTGAAATAACAATGTGACTTGTCAAATCAAAACTAGTAATGAACTCAATCTAACTGGATCTAGCAACTGCCTAGAGCAATAATTACTAGATAAAAGAGGAAGGGCATGAAATGATCATTGAAAGCAAAAGGGAAAGCAGAAATGATCGAGGTAGGTAACTTTTGCTAAATTAAAAGAGAATAAAGGCAAAGCACAGTTGTATCTTGCATCTGATTTTTAAAATCAGGCATCAGCAAAATTTTAATGTAATGAAGTACAGTATCAAGTCAAGTCTGACGATAATTCATAAACATACCTTGAACAAGGTATGACCAAGGACAGGACATAAATACCAACTACAAGAAAGGAAGCTCTTGCTCTATGAATAAACACAACTCATTATTGAGTTTATACTCATCCTGACTATTGAAATTACATTCATGAAGCTATCAATTTCAGTGAAAGCCAGCTGTTATAAAATTTGAATATAATTTTGATGAATCAAGATCAGATTCTCATTTCTTTTCATCACCTTGACATTACAGATTTTTAGCAGCATTTGCCATATTTTTCTGCTTTTAATAGTAGTATAAGAACAGTTTTCAAGAAATCTGTACCTTATTATTTTCCCAGAATTCTGATTGCATGATTTGCTACCGAATTTTCTTGAGACGTACCTTTTTTTTTTCCCTACCCTGTATTTCTCATAATCATCTTACAGCTTTATACCAGATATTTTCCACACATAGTTTTGCCTTTCATAATCCCATATTTCTGGCAAATTGTATAGAAATTTCCTATGCCATAGTCTTAATTTCAATCATGTAAATACAAGTCTGCCACCCTAATAATTTTATTTGGCAGCTCTTTCACTGCAGAACAAAGACTATGTTGGAAAATGCTATGACACAGTTTTTAAAATCTATTTAAAATATGTATGCTGATTGTACTACAATTTTTCTTTGTCACTGAAGCATTGAAAATGATACATAGAGATGAGATTTATGAAATATTATGTATGCCTGGAAAAACTTGCATTCTCCTATTGTTTGTTGCCTCTAAGGGAAAAATCTATATAAAAGTGTTAAAGCTAGGATTCTATGAATCATAATAAGTAGAGAAAGCAGACTGTCACTTTATATTTTGTCTTCCTTTTTGAAATTAAAAATATGTCTGCTTTCTTCACTGTCCTTAGCATTTTCGCAGACCTCCATATCAGAAAAATTATTGGATGGTGTCTGTAAGATTACAACTCCTTCTTTTAGCATGTCAGCAGCAACAGTGCTGACACCTGGTGCTTGTTATTCCTAAGAGTTCTGATTGCCTCTTGAATCTCTTAAAAATTTGGCTCAGCTGCCTGGAAAGTGGTTATTTGTTGTTAGCTTTTTCCATTTTCTTTTTGGAGTTTGTCTAAGCACTCCTACCATATTTCTGTACTTGCATTCCTTGTAATAAAATTATTTCCTTTTTTTAATCTTTCACCAGATTGTCTTATTATTGATATTCTTTTCTTCATGCATTGATACCTCTCTAAAATTTTTGGGCAGTCTCAGACTTCCTAAACTCAGTCATCAGAAACAAATACTCTACAAAGTATTCTTTGGAAAGGTCTGCTCTTGCCTGAGGAACAAATGTGAAGTTTGCCAATGCTCACCATCACCATAAGTATCTCCTCCAAAGGAACCACTGAAAGCCCTGAACCTTGTATTTGAATTTCCCAGAATATAATGTGTTTCACCTAGCACACCAAATGGCCTTAAGGAAACTGGGGAGGGGGACAGGTGTAACTGAAAATCAAATTTCTACTTGAATGAACTCCTACAGAAAAACAATAATGGCTATGAAAATCAATTTTCCAGTGGTGGAATGCTTCTCACAAAATATTCCTTCCTTCTCTGTCTGACCTTTCAGACCTGTTTTTCAAAGGAAAGGCAGGAAATAGCTTCAAAAGAAAAGTTGGGGAAGCAAAATTTCTTATGGCATTGGATACTGAAAAGTAATGGTCCCTCTTTTTACACCAACTTCATTGTATTTTTTCACTAATAATCTGCTAATAATTACCTTTGCCTCTCAGGTTATCATCTAAAGTCTTACTAAAATCCTCCTACTTCTCAGTATCAATTAGCTCTTCCTTCTCAGATTTTTGAACTTTTTTTTTTTTTAACATAGCTAATTGTTTTCAGCCTCTCTTTAACTTTGCATTTTGCTACTCCTATTTCTGATCTGAAGGTTTTGTTGCATAACCACAGCTTTGACTTTTTTTCTCACTTCAATCCTTTCCTCATAGCAGAGCTAAGTTTGAAAATAATCAGATTGATCAGGGCTGTGTTTAATTCAGTGTTGTAAATAAAAATATTACAGTCTCTCAAGCATCTCTTACCATGTTTGACCACACTTGTGGTGAGAAAAAAATTTTGTATGTTCAACAGGAATTTCTCTTTGCTTCTTGTCCTTATACAAAGTTTCCTAGGAAAGTCTGTCTCCATTCTCTCTATAGCTCCATTTTAGGCAATAGAAATCTGACAATGAAATCTGCCATTACACTTTTCTGTAGACTGCACCCACTTTGTTTGACCTTATAAGTCATGTGCTTTAGCACCTTAAACATCTTCATGTCATTCCACTGGATTACCCCCATTTAGCTGACCCCTGTACCAAGGGTTCCAGGAGTGAACATAATATTTTTCACACAGTTGACTGTGTCCTGAAGTCACAAAGGATACTCATGTTTTTAGAAAATTAATTCTGATTCATTCTCTCCCTGAAGTTTTGTATTGTCTTTGCAGACTTGCAGCTTCTCCTTCAGCCTTTTTGTATTCCTCAGTATGACACTGATTACACTGGTACACTGTCCAGGCTGCATATTAGGTCAAAATTACTCATTTACAGTCTTTCTGTGTAGATATATATCTGGAAGCTGTGCTTTGTTTTTCTGATGTCTTTCTTTCCGCTATCAACACATCTACAATTTAGTAGAGCAACCTCCACCATTTTTTTCTGAATCAATACTTCACATTTGTGGGCATGTCTTATATATGTGCTCATATATTTTGTATTTTCTCTACTATGTCAATTTTTTTCTCATGTTTCTCTTACAAGACGGTTACATAAGTTACTGTTGCCTCTCTCTAGCTTTTTAATACCAAGAGACAAAGATTTCTGTCTTGACTTTGTAAGTGCATGATCACTCTAGCTGATAGTAAACACGTGTGTTAATCATGTATGTTTGTGAGTAGTTGTAGCAGAAAATGCAGTATTCAGTAAAGGCCGTTCATAAAAACTCTTCAAAGTAATCTAGTTTAAGTATCATGAAACACTTATTTGACTTCCAAATTTTGTTTCCCAATTTTATTTTTCTTTTACTTCTTCGTTTTCTGTACTTAAACCGTAGAAGGTGTAAGACATCCTACAGCTGTTGAAGATATTCAGCGCATTCATCATCTAATAATTTTTATTTTTCTTTAGTGAAAGTAGACATATTGGTGAAGTCAATACTGAGCTATCTCCTTTTAATCGTAATTGAATGTTTGTCCACTAATGGCTTCAAAGGTATTTCTGTCAGTAATGTATTTTAACTGTTCTAATTTCATGTCTTGTAGTCTTTCTTTCATTGTGAATCTAGATACGTCTGTATTTCTGTGTATCTTATCTCTGAGAAAGCTGTGAAGTGTGCACAGTTCTGCTTTGGTTGTGCTATAAAAGTTTTGGGAACTTTTGACCTGTGTAACATCAGGCATTCCAGAATTCTAATTCCTATTTTTTTTCCAAAGCTGATGGCTTTTATTCATATTAGTATCCATCTTTTTTTTCTGATGGTTTTGGGGATGACTCCTTAAAATCGTGCTCTGCTGTAGAGCAGAAAAATTATTATTAAATTTATGTTTCCCATATAAGTTCTTTTAAGCTGTAGATGAAATAATTCCTAATCTTCTATAAAAGTATTGAGCTCTTGGAGTATTTAGCTATGATCTTCTGATCTTCTAAGCATGCTCAAGGCTCTTCTGTGAACTGAATACAGCTTATCAACATTTCTCTTGAAAGGTAGACAGCAGATTGGGATAGTATGTTCTCACAGTGCTCAGGCCACTGCCAAATGTACAAGATAACATTACTACACTTTTTCTTGAAATTTTCTTTTTATTGAAAGTTCCTAAAGATGCTCTGGTGATGTGATCTTTAAGCTGATTCAGTCTCTTCTCTATCCAATGGTTTCAGGTACTGTAGTACATGGTGTGAAGTAAGATTCTGAAAATTCTTTGTTCATAAAATTTATATTTTATTTCAGCTTCAAAAAAACCCCCTTCTCTTGTTTTTGCCCAATTTATTAAACTGTCTCACTGGATTTCTATTGTCTAGTTATCTACAGGTTCGGTACCTATTGCTTCCTGCAAAATTTGATCAATCTAAAACTTTTACTGCTGCAGATTTGTATTACCTCACATGTCAGTTCCAGATGCTGGTGAATTATATGGGGTCACAAAACCCGCAAATTGCATGTCTCAGGTTTAGCATAAATATCTTTGTGACTCTAGGGGATGGTCCTGTTCAGGGCTAAGAGTTGAACTTGTTGATCCTTGTGGGTCCCTTCCAAGTCAGCATATTCTGTGGTTCTGTGATCTTTTCTTTGGCAATTTCTCTAAGTGATTACACTTCTTTCTACTCCTCTTCAAGCTTATTTCTATTGCAGCAAAGCTCAGAATAAAGCCCTCAAAGGTAATGAGCATTTATTCTAAGTTAGGGTACATCAGGCAGTTTGACAGTTTATACTTATTTTACTTTTCCTCAACTAAATGAGCACTGGTAATGCATATATTTTGTGTGCTGGAACAGGTCATGTCCCTTTCTGTCACAGTCCACCTTGTTTTGTGATTGTGCACCCTTGGATGCATAATGGAGATATGGCTACTTGTGCATAAAGAAACATGGCTTAAATGAACTGTAAAGCTCTCTGCTTTATTGGACAGCACTTTTTGAACTTTTTTACCCTGAGTGAATTATTCAAAAGATCCTTGTAAATGGTGCATAACTTCAAATTGGGTCCATAGACTGTAGAACAAGTAATTGATTCTTCTCCTTGATTTCATTTGTTACAGGATGACATTATTGGTTTTCCTTTTTTGATTTTTTTTTTGTATTCATATTATTACACAAATAATCTAAAACAATTTCTAATACCTTAGTCTGTCGTTAATTTGTGTTCCTTCAGCTCACTTAAATTGCCTGTCATGCCGTCTTGCAAGGTCATTTCTTGCTAAATCAGAGCACGGTTTCAGGTGAAGATGTCTCCTTGAATTTGGAGAGAGATTGAAGTTGATGTTGTTATGAGATGTGTTGAAAGTGATACTAGGAAAGTGATCAAAACCCACTGAAGAGAATCAGAAAAAGTTACAGAAATTCTAGAAGACTATGGACTATGGTTGCTGGGTTTGGGTTCAGATTTTTAAAAATGTTTAAAATTTCTTTTCCCCAAGAGCACTTGGATTTCTTGTTTTCTTTTGGTAGTTTTCTTGTGGGCTAAGACAAGAAGTTTGCTAGCCACATTTGTGCGGAAAAAAAGTCCTTACACTATGAGTTCTTAAAGTTGAGCTTCTGCTGTGTTTATACCATGCAAAGCTTTTGTATATGTATTGCATGGAGAGAAAGTCCATTCTTTTATAACATGTTCAGTAGAGTTGTGTAGCTGCTAGTAAGACACTTGCAGGTGTTAACTATAGGAAACACAGCTTCCTGATCAGCTGCATTATTCATTATTACTTTTCCAATAGGTTTCTGATGTGAAAGTTGTAAAGAGTTGAATTTCTCTTGAGATAAGAAATTACAATTAAATGGAGACTGGTTGATCAGCCTTGACACAATGTTGTCAACATGAAATCAAAGAGGGGACAGTACATTTGCATTTGCTGTCTTTGTAAGGTGAGATTATGCTAACAGCATGGAGCTGCTTCACTCCCCTAGGAGCACAAAGAAACTTCACAGCTGCAATTCTGAAATGCTTCCTGAAGAGGTGAAGATTACACCTGCTCCATGTTGTCTTAAAATTGTTTCTGCACGAGAATAGCCTTTGGCTCTGCCCAGTGCTTTCACTGCAGTTCCATGCTTGCCTCCTGTGGATGTGCTATGGGATTAATGAACTACTAAATCTTTATGATTACTCAAATTCTCATAATTAAATAATTTTACCATAACTCTGATTAAAAGGATAGGATGCAGAGTCTAGTCTTTCATGAACATAACTGATATAATTTGGTAGCTTGCATTATCAGTGTTCTTTGTTTATAAAATGGAAAAACAGAGGAGAAATTTAGTGCCAAGCTTTCCCGAAGTCCTATCTCACTTGAGAATACTAAGCCTGTGACTTTGTGGTTTTGCCTATATAGAACACACAGCTGTCAAAACTGATTGCTTACATGTCAAAAATGAGCAATTGCAGTATGATTTACTGATGTCTGTGGGTAATTTGATAACTGTACAAATTTATGTATTTTTCTTGTGTGTGTATCTCGTTAGAAAGGTGCTAAAGTTTTCATTTAGCTGTTAGACAGGTATCTACTGAGAACCTTAATGAATTGTACTTCTGTCTAAAGTAATCTCTACACCTCTGGGTAGTATTCACAGCCATAATGTGTCAGACCAGGGAAATAACTATCCTCCTTGTGAACAGAGTTCATTCCTTGAGCAATGTATGAATGTCATATTAATCTGGTAAAGAGGACAAAAAGAGACAAGGTGTTAAAGGAAAACACAGTGGCTAAGGACATATATATATACACAGATGACTTAAAAATCAAACTAGGAACGTCAACCCTCACTGTCACTCTGAGACTCATGCAGAGGCAATTAGATTCTTAGGAAGGGCTCCTTGCAGTGCAGGTGCAGGGCTGCTTTGGGTGTGTGTATTAGGGAAGATTACAAAGAAAGTTAAGACCTGAGAATGGAAATAATGCTGAACTGAGAGGCTGTGAAATATGGGAAGAGAAAAACACTTGCTTTTCATTGTTTTCTCCATTATCAGTGGAAAAATAATTCTTCCCCTTCCTGAAGGAAAACATTTCCCTTTCCATGGGAAGTGTCAGAGCAGAATGTGTACCTTCAAAAGCAGCAGAACAGAGACTGTACGCAGCAAGCACTGGCAGTCAGGGAAGGAAGAAAGAATATCACTAATCCACAGAAAAAACCTCCTCCTTTCATTTAAGTGAAACCTATTTGTTCTGTCCTAAGGGGCAGGAACAGGATGGAGAGAAAATGGACTTAAACTTCTCTGTCCAGTATGGAAAAAAAGTACTGAAACACTAGCTTTTCCCTCTTGCCCATAGTTTTCCTTTTCGAATATTTTTTCTGAATAGAGAATGAATTAGTCTTTCACTTGGATGTTCCCCTCTGAAAAGGGAGAGAAAACTTTGAGATTATATTATAGTGGTTTTTATAATTACTTGCTGGAAACTAACACAAAAGAGAAGTGTGAACAGGTTTGTGGGAACTAGCAAAGTATGATGAGGGGAAAAGCCTTTTCTTCTGATTCTTATTTGTGTTATCAATGCCAAAGAGCATTAAGTCATAAGCCAGGACCGCATAGGGAGGCTATGATTCAAATGTAAGAGACAACACATGGATCCAGACAGCTAAAGGAGCACAAGGAAACAATGAGGCAATGTTGGTCAGTATGAGAGAAAGTGTCTCAGTGCATTATTAGCTTAAACATTTTCTCATGTTTTTTGCAGGCATCACAGCAAGAGAGTTTTAATGAGGGAAGATAATGAGGTTGTGTGGCAGATGCTTGGAAAAAAATCACAGAGGAGCTTGTTTAAAAATATCTGACAAACGGGTAATGGAAACCAATATTATGGTCTGACTGGAGGCAGAGCTCATTGGAGATGATAGGATAAAAATGAGAATGAATTTGAAGATGAAGGTAAATAGCTTATATCTGATTATTTAGAAAATCATAAAGAGGCGTTGGTCAAAGAGGCTGACACTTTTGTTCCATTAGATTCTGTGTGAGGGGATTAAGCTAACCAGAGGAACAAATGTTGTGATGGTAGTGATTTGAAGTGGATTAGGACAGTCTGGACCAGACCTTTGGCTTTGTGGGTGGATATCAATGGACATGCATTAAATATGTTATGCAGAAAAAACTAAAAAATTTAGGCTGAAGTATATCACATAGGACATTGTTTTTTTTACAAAGGAGATGATGGGATCCAAATTTCTAGAGGAACATGTGACAAATTTTTATAGGTAAAAGGGAAGCACTGGCTGATGTCAAGAGAAGTGTGTCATTGGTGCAGCATGTACCTCTTTTCTAGTATGGAAAGCTACAATTTTTTTATCTGAATGATGGCAATAAAGAAAGTTAAAAAATAATGCATATGCATACAAATACATGCATTTCCATAAAAAAATACAGTGTGAGTAGTCATAGCGACAAGAAACTTCTGTTCATTTTTGTTGGACAGATACTTATCCCATCAAATATTTCCAAAGCTTCTGGTAACTACTTTGAATTTTAAAATAATCCTCACAATTAAATGTTCTGTTTCAAGACTGACTTTATTAAAATGCTTGCAAAAAAAAAAAGTTATGTTCCCTGAAAATCATGGGTTTAATACAGATGATCAAGGCAATTACTACATGTCATAGTTGAGCCCAGGTAGTTAATGGGAGATTTGAAAAAAAAAAAACAACTAATGGATTTCTATTTCACCTTTTATAGAAGAAGAGGGCAAATATATATTCTTTGTGGGAAGTCTAAGCATATGCAAAATTCAGCATGGGAGAAGACATGTTGTCTTATGAAGTAATTTTAAAGTAGTTTGCACGAGGAGTCAATGAAACTAGCAGGAGTAAGAAACTAGCATAATTAATGGACAGAACTTCTAAACATTAAATTAATGATTTGCCTTAACATTCACAAGACAGTGGGTGACAGATGCTGGAAATAGATGTAAATTTCCTACAAGAGGAGGAAGAAATACTGGGGGAAATCAAGACCATACCTGAACAGATGATCAGGATATTAGAATATCTAAATATTAGCAAAACTCTAGGGACAGAAGGAGTCTGTCCCAGAAATGAGAAACACAAGAACCTAAACAGGTATAGGCAAATCACATTATAATAGAGGGAAAGTATTGGTGGACTTAAAAGTAGTGATTAAAGTGACAGGAAATTAATGATATTTAGGTATAATTCCTGCTCTTGAGGACAGTGACAGCTAAGCATTCATTTTCAGAAAGGTATTATTTGGTTAAAGGCAGAACTCACTGAGGAAAGGAAAACATTCAATTGTTTTAAGCAGTGGTTTCAATTAGATTAAAAGTTAACTAGTCAGAGGGAGACAGGTACATAAGTGCTGGTGATTTTAAGAAGCTTTGTCTATAACATAATCTAAAAGACAGACCAGATTTTTAAAAGCTTTTCTAGCCAGCCAACCTTTTTCATCATGTATATGCCCCTGGGACTTCCTTTTCAGAGCTGGTGATTCCTTGCAATGTTTTGAGGGTTCAGTGGTACCAAAAAGGCTCTGCAGCCATCAGATCCACACTATAGTTGTTGCCAGTTTGTGTTAAATCCTGGTCAGTGGCAACTGCAGCAATGACTGAAAAGTTCTGCTTACTTGGATAAGGGAATATGATTACCTCCAGCATATGAAAGAGTCCTAGAGTTATTAGGTAAGGAAAACACAAATGAAGGCAAATTACTTCAGCTATTTTGTGAAATCAGGGTAGTGCTAATTTTTATTTACTAGAGCTACACGAAGAAGGAGGTGCTTAGGTGAGTAAAAGAGTGAGAAGTAATGGTTTGCAACTGTGAAGAATCTGGCATTATAATACAAGTAAGCAAAATAATTCACCCTTGTCTGGGTAGCTCAGGAAGAGGGTTCAGTGAACAGGTTTGTATGTACCAGGTAGAGAAGTGTAACAAAAGTGTGGTAGGAACAAGTGAAATGTCATAAAAATGACTAATCCCCCATAGTCACACACAAATTAGCATTATTTAGCAGGATGATCTAGGTGAAAGAATGGTAGGCATATAAGTAATTTTTCTACATAATATGTAATAGCAGCAAGAAATCAAGAAACGTCAAGGATCCATAAATACAGGTACTGAATATAAATTATTTTAGCATGCTATAAAAAAATCACAAAATGTTTGTGTAATTTTAAATCTTCTAATACTACCTTGATACATAGAGAAAGTCCATATAAAAATGCCTGGGTTAATAATTCTGTAAAAGAAATCCTATGGATCTGTGTTTATTATAGCCACAACATTTATTTCTAAAATGAAAAAAAAAAAAGAGGTGTTTGCCACCAGTCATGACAACAATCAGTCTTATGACTTGGTGATGAAAAACATGCCATTAGTTCCATACTGAATTTGTCATTGACCTGCTCTATTTAAATTGGTTATTATAATCTAGCAACTGTGGAATGGCTGTGAGTACATCCCCTGAGTTTTTCTTGTCTAGTGGAAATGTCAAGATTGTATTTTTTCTCTCTGTTTTTTCTGATGGAAGACCTCTTTACAAGATCCACAGTTCTTAACAATGCTGATTAATGACTTAAGACCAAAGTCTATCAGAGTTAATAGAAAGACTTAATTGTCTTTTTGATCAATCCATCTGTCCTCTGGTATTTTAGACTTGTGGCTTTTCCTTCAGTAAGAAATTATTTTCATTGTTTCCTCTTTACAGAACAAGGGAGATTTACTTTTAACCAGACTTTACCAGTGCAGAATTTGTTTCTCAGTAGAAAGAAACCCAATTTTTGGAGTCAAAGATTTTGAGGAGTCTGTTGGGGGAGGAGTAGGAAAGATCTTGCTAGATGCCTCAGAGAATTTGTGAGAGAGCAGGCTGAAAGATCTTACTTCATATTTTGTTTCATGGTCCTGGAATTTGAAGGACTCAACTGGGAGGCTATAGATTTTCCGAGGGGACATTGATTATTTATCAAACCCACTGAAATCTATGTAGTCAGTTGGAACCATTGTGGAGACGATTTTGTATTATTTCTTAGTGATGGATAGCAGGCTGAAAATGGTGGGTTGGTGGTGAGAGACCAGAAAGTCTACCCTTTCATGAACACATTATTCACAGAGAAAAGATGACAAAATTCTGGTACTCTGTCACACCTCTGACAGAGTTCAAGAATTCTTTGGACAATACTCTCAGGCACATGGTGTGACTCTTGGGGATGATCCTGTGCAGGTCTAAGGGTTGGACTCGATGATCCTTGTGTATCCCTTCCAATCTGACATACTCTGTGATTCTATAATAAATGTTTCTACTTTTACTACTAAATAGTTGCAGTAGTTTCCCAGACTAAACAGACACTTTTTGCCATCCAATTGTCATTGTGAACATCAACTATCACTGATGCCAGATTTGTACCCTTTAAATCTCCAAGTCAGACCTCCTTACTTTGCTGACAAAAGAAATTTCCCCATTCAGTACTGTGGAGTCAATAAAAATGTTGCTGTGGCAGAGCAAGGTGCATTCTCTTCTCCCTAATGTACCATAATCATCGAATTGTAAGCTAAGACACAAATCCAGAAATAACGTTGCACATAATAGTTGATGTATGAAGCGGAAAGAACATAGTTAATTTGCAGAGGTGAATTTGAGCTTTCATGTCCATCAGACAGGAAAATCTGGTTTTGACTGAAGACAGAGAACATTTTAAATGGAAGCCACTGATGGAAATATATATTGCAAAAAGGTGTTTATATGGTCAATTTTCTATCCAGATGAATCTTCTTATTTCTTCCAGTCAGTTGTATTCATTTCCTTGCAATTCTTCAGTGTGTGCATTTCTCTGACTGTAAATTTTCTTATGGTTTCTTATTTTTACAGACATATTCTATAAGTGCAAGAAATTACACCCCTTTAAGACTGAATATAGGGGTTACCATTCAAAACAAAAAAGAATGTAACACTTTCATTGATATTGCATTACTAATTACATTCCTAGTACATTTCTAGTTCCTATTCTAGTCAGTGTTACTGTATGGGTCTTTTCTCACAGAAACAAGACAAAATTAAACCAAAAAATTATTCAGGACAAAATTAAAACACCAAATTCAATCTTTTAGATATTTTCAGGAACTGTGCCTTAAGTTGCATTCCTGTGGGCCAGATAGTGTCATTTTGGGATGCAGGAAACCTATTGCAGTGGAATTTAAGGTGTGAACTGGAGTATTCTGTAACAAATATCTATGCTCTTGCCTTTTCTCTGTGATAACTTCTGTTGTTGCTTATGCGTAAGTGGTATTGAACTGCCTTGAATTTACTCCATGGAAAGGATAGGCGTGTGGGCTCTAACTGGAGCAGCTAACATACAGCATCTGAATCCTTTGTGACTACTTGTTTAAGTATCAGTGTCATCACAGTAGACACACAGCTGGGAGTACACCTCGCATATGGCCACATTTCTTTTACAACTTAGATATCTGTACCAAGAATATCAATGGTATCTTTGGTTGGATCTTCATTTTTAGTACAAGACTAAAGACTGCTTTTGCTACCCTGGTAATGGGTATATTTTTTCAGAAAAGGCTATTCTTGAAGGTTAAAGAGGATTTTTTAAAAATGTTGTTGTCGAGCAGTGGTAGATTTCAGAATGGAGTAGGCTGAGAATTTCTTGACAAAGCTCTTTATGAAGACTCAGGATATTGAGAGGAATTGGCTTGGTGAATTTGAGTTTAAAGTCTTCTTAAACACATTTTTTTTGGTACAGAAGGAGCTTCTTTATTGCCAAGAAATGAAAGAAGAAAACTTCTGGGTGCAGGGCAGGTGAGGTGGTAGCATGCCCATCTCTTTTCACAGAGTTGGTTATTTTTTGTTCTTCCAGTACAAATCTACTTAAATGTTGGCCATAAACCTTGGCTGCATTTTAATATTGGCTGTGTACTTGTGATCTTTCTCTACTGATGCTTAAAAAGGGCATTGACTCTTCCTTTTATTTGATTTCTGTCTGCAGCTATAAAATTAATCTCCCAGTCTCATGCTGCAATGAGCTGTGTCAGTGGAAGAGAGATAAGTTTCATTTCTTTTGCCTTAAAACTTCTTCCAAAGTTACAAAGAGTTTAGCACATTTACTTTCTCTTTTCAATTTTAACAAAGCCTTTGTCTTTTTTCTGCATTTCTATTTTATCCGTGTCATTTTGGTTCTTTTGTTTTATACTTCACATTTTTTCCAGACTCTTTTTTTCCCCTTCAAGCCTAGTTTATAGTCTCTGACAGGATTCTTTCTATACTATCTGCCAAAACATCTGTTCCCTTTCTGAATAAAAACTTCCTTCTCCAGAAAGTGTCATGAGAGTCCAAAACAACTATAAACTTTCATTTCTCTCCTCGACTTTGCCAGTGATGGACCAGCACTGGGAAGCTTTATATTCTTGTCTGTCTTTGTCTCGTTTTTCATGATGCCAAATTCAAGTAGCTTATTGGGGAAAAAACATTGCATCATTTGGATTTCAATTTACACATTTCTTTTCAAAATATGCTATTAGTTATTTGTACTTTCTATTTTTAATCTTGTAATTATTTCCTGAATTTCTGGTTGCAGCAGATACTTGTTAGTTTAAAATTGATTTCACTTAAACAAATTCTCTTACCTATCCTTTTCTGCTAGGGCCACATTTGAATTACTACCCGCACTGAAAATGCAACGTAACTGTCCTTGATTCTGCTTGGATTGATTTTGGTGATGCTACAGTTTTGCAGTCTAAGTGACATTCAGGACAATTTTGGGTTGCTTTGAGAAAACTGTGTAACTTACAGGACTTTGATAATTCCTATGTAGTAGACAGAGTTGATTCTATTGTAAAGTTCCTAGAAATTTTCAATGAAAAGTGCTGTATTTGAACAGGATATTAATTTTATATTGTGTTTCTACTGTATAACATGACATCATTCATTTTGTTACAGTTTATAAATGGTCAGTACTAGCATTGAGTAATTTAAATATCTTTTAGTAATATAGAAATTGTTCTTTATATTGCAAAGTAAAGCAAAAAAGAGCTTTTCATATGTATTTGTCTCTGCTATAATTTGCTGTTGATTTGTTGATGATATCATTGTCTTTGGACTATATTAATAATGAAGAAGAAGAGTTTTTGTGGTGAATGGTTTTAAGTTCCTGCAAAGTTTTGAGCTTTAATGTAGTAAATAATATGAGACAACAACGAATATAAACTTCCCCCTGGAGTGTGGCTGTTTCATTAATTCACTCCCCTGAAGTTTTAATTAATTTTCACAGAAATGAATGAGGATTTTTTTTTGTTATTTTTTTCATCTTAATTTGCCAGAAGTGTCTTCATCCTTCAGAGGAAAACTGTGTACTACCACTGTAATATTTGCAGGAGTTGCTTAAAGGATTCCAGTATCAAAATGCCAAGGTTGCAAGTTATATCACAGTATGGCCTATTTGCTTAAGATTTTAGGCTTGATGATCTTTGTAGGTCCCTTCTAACTGTGAATATTCTGTGACTCAAGATTAAGAATGTGGCATGGGGTGGGGAAACACACAATCTGTTTGATTGGCCTCACTTTTTGCTAGACATAAGGAGAGTTTCTCCAGGTGGCAGAGATTTGATAAATATTGGAAAGCTGTGTAAAGAGACTAGCTAAGGAAATTGAATTCAACCTGTCTCTGTGGCTCGATCTCTCCTAGAACAGGTGGCCTGGCATACTGGTCACAAGTTCCCTTTGACTGAGTCCATCCGATACCTCAGTCCCCTTGTGCTGGGGATTTGTTTGTGGAATCTGGCAAGCTGCCTTCCTGGAGGAGCTGCAGCCACAGAAAGAGGACTGGGAATGGCTCAGAAGTGCAGTCTCTTTTCATAGCTCTTGCTGTGTTTTACTGGTTCCTTGAAATATTTAGGAAGATTGGTGTCTGATTTTTCAGATGAAAATTTGAATATTCTTAGTCAAGGAAACATTTCCAAGACAACATAAATCATACTTTCTCAGTCAGCTTTCTTGTGGGGACTTTGCATGTGTCTCTTGCTGAGATCTTAGAGCAGAGAGAGCTTTTTAATTTCTTGGTTTAAACTGTTCAAAATATTTATTTAAAATCAATTTTCGTTACCTGTGTAGGCCTGCCCTAGCATGACCAAAATAGCAGGAAGTGTCCTCAGTCCTGACAAACATTAATTACTCATTTCAGTAAGCTGTTATTGGCTGGGCTATTCAGTAAACATGTGGAGCAGATTAGAACTTCTGATTATGACAGTGTAGTTCTGGAGTAACTCCACTAAAGTGCAGCCAACTAGTACTATAAATTGGTTTTATTTGTATAATAGAAAATTAACTCTCTCTTTTTGTCCCTTGAGTTGCAACCTGAGTAGCTGGTTGGAGCTACTGAGAGTAGTACTGGAGACTGAGAGGTACCTTTCATGTGTCCCACTGTGAAGCCTAAACCCAGTTTACATGGCAAATGACTCCCTCCAGTGAACACATGTATCTACTGGGATTTTTATTACTTTGGAAGAGTTATAATTTTCAATGAATAAAAATGAAGAAAATTAGGGCTTTGACAATACAACAAATTCAGTGCAGACCTCTAAGCTGGAACTGGCAAGCTGTCTTTTGAACCAGTATATGAAGGCTGCATCAGCTCAGCACAGTGCCCAAGTTAATAAACTCTGCTAATAGGTAGATCTAATTAGCTTCTGCGCAGCTTCATGTGCACACAGTTTGTCTGCTTTCAGGGACCTTGCTAGTATTTCTGTCTGAGATATTAATCAGAACAATCTCATGGCAGTAGACATTTCATTCCAGTTTGCAATGATGATGTGCTCTAAGTATTACAGAAAAGTAAACGTAACCCAATAGAGAAGTCTTCAACAGGCAGGTTTAAAATAGAAATGTAATGCTAAGCTTGCTTACACACACGATCTTAAATCCTGTAAAAAACAATATATATTGACAAACACATGTAAGAAGCATGAAACTGCAGCAGTACTAGGCACTGGTATTTACAGTTTAATGCCATTTTAATCTGGCAGACAACATGCAAAGTGGAAACTTTTCCCAGTTTTAAGCTTTGCAATAAGACCTGTTGCCTCTGTTCTCTCTCAGTTAGTAAATGTTAGTCAGAAATATAATTGAATGTAAATTTGAAAATAATCAAGGAAAAAGATTAGATTTGGAGATATGGAACTTAGAATAACCTAATCATATTCAGAAGAATGACTCAAATAAAATGCTCTTCATGCTGTAGCTTGAAATTTGAGGAGGGGAAAACCTTTTGTTCCTTTCTTTGCTGTATGATCCTTTTTTAGAGTGAAATTCAACACAAAGTGAATCTCTACTGGTTTGGAATTATATTACCAACTGCAGGAAGATTTTGAAACAAGCCAAAGCTAACAGATTTTGACCAGCCCCTTAAGAATTCTAATTGCCAGGAGTTGGGCACTTTTTAGGAGTAAATTGACAGTGCAGTAGTGTGAGTCTGCAAGATCTTCTTGGCTGCGGATACTTTTTTGATTCGTGTAGAATCACCTAGAGCTCAGCAGACATTTTTAATGTTTCTAGTTCGACAGTTTCTTCTATACTTCATCTGGAAACTATAGCCAAAGCTGTAATTAACATTGTCAAATCTGAGCATATTCTTGATGATGTTGATGCTGAACAGAGAGGGTCAGGCTGCATGCCTCAGGGGCTCTATAGTGTACTCCAGAGTCCCTCAGTAGGGATTAGCAATTAAATTTCTAGTTCAAGTCCAGGAAAGGTCAAGAGCGATTAACAATCTTTGTTCCATTGGTTAGTGGGAAACAGATGTAAAATGAAGTGACGATCAAAATCCAATTCCTAGTAGATATTTTACATCACAAACACCAAACTCCTAATGATCCCATGTTAGCAATCTGATTAGAATGGACAGTAATTGAACAGGCAGAGAGTCTGCCATGCAGCCTTTACTGTCATTCCCCATGACAAAAATTACTGCCATTTTCGGTCTGAAGGACAAGCTGAAAAATTGCAGTCTCTGCCTGAGCTTTTTGTATTCTGTTTGGAACCCTTTCATCCTGAGTGATGTCAAATTATATTTTGGGCCGCAAATAAAGCTGAAGATTATTTGAAGTGCGCTGAATGCAGGATAACCTGCAATTTAACACTGACAGGTTTTGTCTGATAATTTTAAATATATATGGTTGATCCTCAGCTGGATTAATCTGACATGGATCTGCTGAAAAATTAGTTAAGTGGTAGTCAATCAAGCTGGCAAAAGATCTGATTCCACATTACTCAAAGTACACGATCACACTTGAAAATGCATGAGTAATTTTAGGGAAAGTATAAAATAACTAAATGATGTATATTACACACACAAGGCCTGCCCTTCTCTTTCTTGGACGTGAGTTAGGGTTAGATGCAGGATTATACATTATGGGCTTAGAATGAGTTAGGGTTTTGGCTTAGGGCTTAGGCTTCAGGCATTTGTTTAAGGTTACTGTCATGGTATAACAATGGCTTAAATTCCAAAGCTTGGTATTCTAACAGTCCTTCAACTGGTGAGTTATAGAATGTCTTTCTTGGACACATGATATCTCTTAGACCAAATCTATTTTATTAATTTGTCTAGGAATATTTTTGGATTCCACTATATGAAAATTCTTCCATATTTTAGCAAAAAAATCCATAAAATGTAGGGACAAAAACAGTTCAGTGGGTGAATAAAATGCTTAAAGGATCTTGTAACAAGTACCAACAGGACTTTTCTTGCTGCCCTATATTCCTTTGTCTTAGCTACCTATACAGCAAACTAAGGAAAAAACCCACTCTTATATGCTTGAATGAATAAATGAATGAATAAATGCTTGAATAAAATGAGTAAGGTATTGCTGGTTTCTGGTAAGTTTATAAAAGATTTGTCATTAGATTTCTACTAAGTAAATATAAAATAATGGGAAAATATTCTTGTTATTCACTATGTAACTTGTGGACTACCCATAGCTGCTGTTGACTGACAGCTGAAGGATAAAGGGGGGCTTGAGGGATTCACAGTCTGGAAGACATTTGTAATGTCTTCCAAAATGTGAATCCAATTTTGTTTCTTCTTTTTTGTTTCTTTTTTTATTTTCTTTCCCCCCCAGTGATATTTTAACACAAGAATGATATAAGATAGCAGTATTACTATTTCCAATATAATTTTTTTATCAGAGGAGCAAGCCAGACATTTCTTGTTACCAAGGACAGCTGTCTCTGCTTCTGTTAAAACTCACCTATCCGTGGTTTTCAGGCTTTGTGTTAATATGGACTTAGTGAAATCAATAACACAACTCACTTCTGAGCTGACTTCGTTTCCTTGAGCCTGTATTCTTTTAAAAAGCAGCTAATGACATTATGTATAACCAATTATTGGAATCAGCCTTTCTATTGGTACATCCTGAATATGACATGGGAAAGAGAAGTCCAGAAATTTGCAGTAACTTTTAGCTCCGCAATTGAGTTAGGACATAAAGAATATTTCTTTTAGCTTTGCCTTTGCCAAATCTGTTTCAGTGAGAAAACTTTCCAGGGCAGTGACTATACATGTTTAGTTTCTAATACACCCTAACCCTGACCACAGGGAGGTCTGTGAGCACTGCAGTAATAGTAATAATATATAGCATTAAATCTTGGTTCTGAAAGGATGTCTATTCTGAAAATGCATTTAAGAGAAACACAAGCAGAAGTGCCATTTACCCCCTGAAAAATGGAACTGCTAAGCATTTATATTTAAATTAAATGCTTTTATGAGTTCATTGAATGTTATTTAGCAAGTATATTATAGCAAAGGCATGTTACCTATTGCCTTAGAATGAGGATATTATTGCTTTTTCATAGTTATCTTTTGTATCAGCATTTGGCAGGTAACAAATGAAATTTGCTTACTAATGTTACACTGTTTTGTGCTGCTACTTAGCCACAAAAATACAGAGGATGAGACAATGGAAAAAAGTTATTTGCTTTTTTGGGCAGACATAGGATTTTATTAATATACAGTGATCTTGACCTGCCTTTGAAGAAATGTTTATTCTATGAAAAGCAAAGCACTTAATTCCTATCTGAATCACTCCATTGAAATCCTGTTCATGCAGGGGGCTGAACAAGTGGAACAGATAGAATTGACTCAAATAAGTCAGTGTGGTCAAGGTGGAGATGATCAGAACAGTCAGAGGTCAAAGCAGAATAGACTCTGAATATCAGTCAAAAAAGTTCAAGGCTTTCTGGAACTTGGTGTGAAAAGTTCCTGTTCCTCTATCCAATTTTTTGTGCCACTGTATTTTTAAAGTTGTGCAGATTTGGGGCCAATAATGCCTCAGGATTCTCCTTGACCCCTGAATTTGTTATACTTTAAGAATATGGAAACAGGTTTTTGCGTAAACAATGAAGCCCAAACCTGTAAGGATTTCAATTTAATTTTTCAGAATACAGCATTCTGTTTAAATTTACAAAAAAGAACACTTCTGGTAACAAGGCTTTTCAGGTTTCCCTTTAGTTTAAGTCTATTTTGATAGGCCCATTGAATTTATTATTTTTTTTTACATACCTGAGAAGTTCTTATGGTACAAGGTCAGAATAATAAATTTTATGTTTTTATTCTTTATGTAGGAAAAGTAATATAATGCCATCACTACTTTATTACTCTGCAGTCATTCTGTTACCATGCAACTTAAGATATTTCAGCCATACGCATTTGGAGAAAGTTCATAGGTGTACAGCACTATAATATAATTTGCCTGTAAGGACTACATTTCTTCTTGTCTCCATGCCTAGAAATGCAGTGATAGATCAAGACACCAGAGTTAGTTCCAAGGTGAGCTGAGGAGATAGTAGACCGAGAATGCATTTTATTTGCACTAGTATAACCAGTGCTCTAGGGCTCCAGTATTTCTTGTACAAGTTGAATTAATATTTCTCACTAATTGGAAATATCAGGACCTTTTCTGAAGGCTGGAAAAATTTCTGAAGTGTTTATGAAACTGGTAATCAAATTTTTCTTAAAAAGCAGAAAAGTCTTTCTATAATTTGAAGGTGCTCAGCAGAAGTCAGAAGGCATAAAATAATCCTGAAGATGTCAGTCTATTAGACCTTGAATTATCTTGTATTCAGCTTGCTTCAGCACACCTTAACACGAATTTAAAGTGATGTATCAGAACTACTGTATGTTACAGGAGAAGATTTATGGTCCTCCACAGACAAGCTCACAGTGCTGCTCATCCTAGAAGCCCTCGTGCAGAAGCAATATTCACGTATCCTCTTCCTAACTTTTTTGTTACAATGTGAAAAATTTAGCAAGGAATAACCTCTTTCAACTTATGTGTCAATGCCCAAAGGAGTCTTAACTCATCTCAATTTAAATTAATGACCTTACTGATAGTATTAGCAATTGGACCATGGCTCTCATGAGCCATCTATTTGCATATGGAATTTGATTAATCCTGCTGGCTATTAATTTTCACTTTTAATTAGGTGTGATACTATTGCAGGAGAAAATACAAGACTACTAGCAGGCTCAGACAATGCTGGTTTTCTATTGGCATATTTTATTTCTGTTTTGTTTGGCTATATTAAGTTCCCTTATGATGTTTGTTTGGATCAACTCAGAAAGGTACCATAGACCTTAAGACAGGTCTGTGCAAGCTCAGGGATAGTCACTACAAAGAAGCACTAAATTGAATGAATATTACTAGTTTATAGGATGTAGAGAAACTGATTTATGCTATCCCCTTGTAGTACTCTGTAGCTCAGTACTCTGTGTTCCTCTTAATGGCATAATAGGTAATACCTGTGTGCAGTCACAGAAAGACCAGCTCTGTAGGCAAGTGGGGCTAGTACTTTTACTGACGCTACTTGGTTTCCCTGCATCCTGACTAAGCAAATGTACACCAACAAGAGAGTCCTGCTCAGATTTAGATCAAGACTAAATTTTGCCTGGATCTTCTAACTATGTAACATGTGGTGTCTCCTGATTTTCAACAGGACATGCTGTATTTCTCTGACGTCTTCGCACCTCAGGAGCATTGCAACATTTTTGTGTATGTTGTATCCAGGAAAACAATGTGCAGCACTTGGCTTGCCCAGCAGAGCTGGTGCCCACATGCTGCTTACTGTTGAGCACACCCAGCAAGAATTAGCTGACCTTGACAAAACCACAAAGAAAATCTCAATAAAAATTGAGTACCCTTGCAATAGAATAGCTGTTTAATCTTTCTCTTCCTTACCAGAAAACATTAAAGAAATATAGCTCTTTCCTCAGAGATGGATTTTAATAGATGTTGATATCCACTGACCAAAAGAATGAATGATCAATGCCTATTAAAAAAAAAACACCACACAATTAGAAAGGGAATATATGGCCCCATCTAGCTAAAATTCAAAGAGAAGAAAACCTTCTTCTTTGCAATCACAGAAGACTTCTCCGAAGTCAGTACCTGTATCTAGCAAGGCCATAAAGTGATGATGAAGGCATAAAAGTTAGGAATATGCCAAACTCTGATTGAACATTGGAACAGCTTCCTCTGTTCTTTTAAATTGCCTTTCCTGAAGTATTCAGGTATTTGTAATAAATGCATAAGTCATAGAGAATAACAGGCAATTTTAATGACAATAATATATATATTTTTGCAAAAGAATTTCTTGTATTTGTGGAAGCCCTTTATTTATTTGTTTGTTTATTTCACAAGCATCTCATACAGATATAAAATTTCTTTGTGTGGAAGTATGCACTCTGCCAATGTCAGTGGGATTTAAACCTCTTAAAAAGACACTTTTGTTCAAATTCAAATTTCTAGGATGCACCCATGAATATCTATGTGGAAAGTGACTCAGCAGTATCAACATTCTAATGCTTTTCTTTGGAAAAATACGGATTCAGACACATGAGCCTCAAAGTATTGTGGTGCATTTAGTTTTATTAAACTTTTGCATTGACAGTGGATGATTGAAAACTGTATGTACAAAATGAATAATACTAATAGAGTATGTTAATAGTATACAGTATCCCTATCCATTATATAGTACCATGATAGGTCAGGTTACAGTCTTTTTCACCTTCTTCAGAATATAAGTCTACTTATATGAAAATGGACATTTTCTTCAGTGTATTATATATAAAGCAAACCATAGTGTAAACTTTGATTAAAATGTTGCTCTGTGGCCTTTCACATAAAATCTAATTTTATTTAATATTACTTTCTACATGTATGCAGAAAATGGCAAGCTAATATTAATAAAAGAAGGCTTATAGGAATGTGGAACAAGAACAATAGATCCTTATCAAAATTTATTTACCTAGCTAGACTTTCATTTCAAAGTTTGCAGCACTCTGTGATACTGGCATAATACAGGGGTCTTAAAACTCTGTTAGACATTTTTAACCCACTTTAATTTATTCCACGGAAGTTTAATCCCCTGCTGAACGGAGATGGGGTGAATTTTCAAAAGTCATAATCCACTGAAGTAAAAAATCTGTAATGACAACATAGACAGCAGGCTTCAAGAGTTTAGTTTATATTATTTCTTAAAATGTAAAACTTAGCACAAGAGTTAATAGGATATTTCATACAGTTATATTTCAATCCTTTTCCAAATCTTTATGCATTCAATTGCATATCTGCCATTAGAAATATTTGGGCTTTATTTCTGTCCTTTTAAAGCAAAAATCAGAAATCCATAAAATTCTAATGTGAAGATTTTTCACATAGCATTGTAACTCATTCGATCCTTCAGCTCACAGGCTATTACATGTGATACCTATGATGTTTTCTAAATTGAAAGAGAACTGATATTTTATAAACTAAACACCTTCTATTCTGCCTTAACTGGGCAAGAAAATGAAATTAAACTACATAATACCATGCTATCTTCATCGTTCTGTTCCTCTAGAATTTTTACAAGTGACTTTAGTCAATTTAGGTGGGTCAGGAGTTGGTCCATAAATTGATTGGATGTACATATGTTTCCTATGCATTCCAAACCTACAGTTTTATGCTGTCCTTTGACTACCACCTTTGGAGCTGCCTAGTTCTCGAAGTGCCTGTAACTCAGAGAACACCTTCTTTTCTTTTTTTTTTTTTTGACCAGGAAGCTCCTCCAGTGTCAACCAAAAATTTTTACTGCTTTGCCTGGCCTGTGCATCCAGGCACCAAATCTGAATCTGAACCCCACAGGAAAAGAGCTGCTTTGTTGTTGGATTTTGTTGTGGATGGCTGGAAAAGAATTTAGGTGGTGTTAGATGAAGCTGGGATGTGACTGTTCGAAAGGAACAGGAGGAGAAGGTTCTCAGAGGCTGGGGCAGAGATGAGGAATGGCTGGTCACAGGGTGTTTCATATGCTGGAAGTTTCATAGAGAAACAGACAAGTTTTTGTAAGTGATATTTGTTGTTATTAAAGTTATTAAATTTATAGCCACATATCTAACTTAAGAAGTCCTTGATCTGCAAAGACTTGAAAATGGAATACTTCTCTAATACTTCTCTAAAAGCTACGTTTCCTTCATTGAAAGGTAACAGTGATAGCAGCACCTGTCTTCATCTCTGGTTTTCAGAAAAAGGGTGGAACATTTTGTAGGGCTGGCTTTTCATCACTTCCTATTGTGGATCTGTGTTTTTGTTTCCTGGTTCAGTGTTCCCCATCTTCTCCAGGCAGATAGAGGAGTGTGGATGTCTAATTCTGGGTCTGAAGTCCACTCCGAAAGTTTGTGAAAGGATAAAGAAAGTATTTTTCTTACTAAAAGCCAACTGCCACAGCTGAGAGGGCAACATTGGCAGAATGAAACACAGAAAAAAAAAGGAGAAAGAAAAATAACAATTAGGGCACTGCTACCAGAAGAAACGTCTCTGTAATTACAATCTAAGTCTGACAGATTTAAAGTACCTATCTGTCTTAGATGACTAAACACTTTTTAAAAGCCTTCTTACTAAACAGTTCTTTTAATAACTAGTGAATAAAACAGCTCAAAAATACTAATTTTTCACATTATTAATGCTCAAGAAAATTTTTCATATGATTAAATCAAACTCAAAGCTACAGTGTTTTTAAAGGAAACCTCGAGATGGGAAATTTCCTTTACCTAAAACTAGAAGCAATGTTAGAAAGTCTGCACTCCTTGCTGCAACACATCACTAGATTCAGCATGCTTCCAGTTGTATAGGAAACATTAGACTTGAACATGAGTACAACATTGCAGAAAGCATTTACATAGAGCATTCATTGTCCTTCTTCCAGTCTGTAATCTTTGGGTTCTCTTCATACTATTGTCTACAGGGCAAACTATGCACCATAGGTCAGAATATTCTTGGTTACCATTAGGCATCTTGGTGAAGAGCATTTATTTGGTTTTGAACATTCATCAATACCTCATGGAGGTAAAGGAGGGAGTTCATTTTGTTTCTCTCTCTCTCTCTCTTGATTATGGATGAATAGTTTAGACCTCAGGCCCTGACGTAATCAGTGACATGATTCCCACCCCAGATCGTGGACCAGGCTGGCACAGGATATTGTCTGACTCAGCACCTAACAGGTGGCAGGCCACCACTTTCATTCATCAGCCTGTTACCATTCACAGGGCTTGTGGCAGTGTCACAGCTTAGCCCCCAGTCCACAAGAATGCAGGGGAGAGGAAACAAAACTCTAAATCAAAATTTGATATGGCAATTCTTAAATGTTCTTATAGGAAGCAACAATTTAAGGTGCTTTATCACTTTTGTATTGCCTGAAAATTATTTGAGACTTGTTAGTTTTCAGATTTATTTACAACAGGCAACATACATTGTGTAGAAAGCACTGCAAAATTGTAAATTTTGCTATCTTTTATTCTTTTGCAGAACAACCACTGCTGTATCTTAATATTTTTTATAACAACTATTAAGAATTATAATGTTTCTAAACAAAGCAGTGTTGATACTGTTTTATTGCCCTCAAGTAGCCTCATCTTTCTGTGGGTACAAATTTTCTAATTAGTCCTTGAGTCTTAGTCAGATCTCAAAGAGATACCAACTGATATAGACCCTCTAATTTCAATGTTAAATTTCACTGAATTTATATCAGCTGTTGTCGGCCGAATTTATATCAGCTCTCATCTTGCATAACTGCTGTTGTCTGAGTGATGAAAAAAACTAAGGTAGCTGCATTATTGTTTTAGCATTTGAAACAAGAATGATAGCTCATAGATTAAAACAAGGAAAATACAGAATTTACAGCTGAACTGAGCACAGTTGATAGTATTAGTTTGAATGACTCCTAAGGAAGTTCTATACAAAAACTGTAGTAATTGTATCTTTCATTCAATTTCCTAACCTATAGACAGTAAAAAAAAAAAAAAAAACACTTTACCTTCCATCTGTTTTCTTTGTGACAACTAATTATAATTTTTTATGCTTAAGTGAATGATCCTAAGTGATTAATTTAGTAAACATTATTGAAAAATTCAGATGCCTCTTTTTCTATGGTCAGTAATGAAAGTAGGTCACCTTATGAATTCTACAGGGCTCTGTGCAAGGACCTCTGCTGTTCTACATATTTTTGTAAATGACTGGGAAAAGGTGAGTGAGAAAGCTTGTTAATAACAAAATATTTCAATAGAAAAGAGTAGAAAAGATAAGAGCCAAGAGTGAGGAATAGCAGAGAGATCTTATCAGAATTAGTAAATAGGCAATAAAGTAAGGAATGAAATTCTGTGGTAGAGCATATAAATTGAAATATATTATAAATCCGAGCTCCATATATAATTAAGATTGAGATTTTAGTCTTAAGGCAATTTCATGCAAACATCAGTTCAGTGTTCATTAATTATCAAACCAAATAAAATATTATGATTTAGTAGAAAAAAAAGACTGAACAAAGAGTGGAAGGCCATATTTGTCATCACACAGGACCATGGTTCTGACACATCTTGATTACTGTGTGCCATTCTAATCTCATTTTAAAGACAGAACTGGGAGTGGAACCAAATGGATGTCAGAGAACAAAAAAGAAATTCAAAGATATAGGTATAGAACTGTTTATGTACAAGGGTTATTTGTGTGACCCAGGAGACTGGTACCCAGGGCTGGAAATGTGGTCAATATTTGTTTACTATTATGAGTGGATATAGCTGAGGCATGTACTAGTGGGCTAGAAGTAGGATTCTGTATGTAGCTAGAAATCATCAAATTTTCCACTCATTTGTATTTGTAGAAAAATTGTTTAATGTGTAGCAGAAGAGAAAAACAAGGAAGAGCATGGGAAATTTGGATAGAGACTGAATTTTCTATCTGGAGAACGAAATGTTCTCCAAAGAAGTTATCAGGAGCCAGGTTCAAAATAAATAGTAAGAGGAAATAGATCTGTAGAATTCATTGCTTAAGTATGTTATGAAGTTTAAAAGCTTACAAAGGGTCAGAGTGAACAAATGCACAGAAGAGCAGTCTATTGAGAGTTACTGAAACAGAAAACATATACGGAAACAATACTTAGCAGAGGAAATGAGAATTGTTTGACATCTGGGAAAAAATTAGTGGACTATCATATGTTTGCCATGTTCATGTTCTTCTCCAGGCATCTCTTATATTGGCTTCTTTACAAGAAGATCTTTGTAAATGAGCCTTTGGTTTGATCCCACATAACCACTTTTGCTTTCTTATTTGCCACAGCAGATCAGGAGTTACTGTTCCTTATGTCAGACTCAGCTGAGTTTGCACTTCCTGATTGACCAACCCACACACCTATTCTTTTCATGTCATGCAGCAAAAGGCTTGCAAGTCAAAACCAGAGAGGTTTGTTTCGGTGAAATATTGTTGTGTGTGGTTTTCTGTGTTTGTCCTCCCTTTTGAAAAAGTGTATTTGTAACAGCCACAGCCACAAGTCCTTCAGTGTGCTTTGCTCCCTCCCCCTCACCCTTATAATCATATCTCCATTAAACTGCATTCTCAGTTTCTTTGCCTATAATCAAATTCCTATAGAATATTGACTTTAACTTGTCTGGAAGTTATTCACCGAATAAAATATTTCCATGCTGTAACTTTGTGTGGTGTGTAGACAGTTATAGGAATAAAAATTAAGTAGAACAGTAAACTAGGTCCAGATTTTCCTCCACCCATCACATAAACAGGATTAATATGAGGACACTGGATTCAGTGAAATTTTTCCAAGGGCTGTCCTGCCTTGACAATGGTCCAGATTGTTGCACTGTCCATCAGTACTTTCCTACCTATGTTGTATCTCAAATATCTTACAGAGGAAAGAAGCCTCTGAATTCTGTTATACAGAGCATATGCAAACACAGTGCTGCCAAATTCTTACAGTGCTGTTATGCCAGCAGAAACAATGTTGGTTTTGATTAGTTATTTACCTGAAGAGAGAGATTTTCCACCTTGAGTATTAGATTGTTTGTTTACATTTTCATTTGCCCTCAAGTAGTCATACATTCAGAGGAGTAAATGCATAATTTCTAAACCAATACTGTAATTACGAGTAATGAACTGTAATAGAGCTAGAATAAAAGGAAAAGAGTGAGAAATCAAGAGGCATTCTGTATCTTTTTGAATTACTATTTTTTAAAATCTGTAATCAATCAGTCTTAAATTAATGTTAATATAACTATGGTTGATTTTAAACTGAGAAGACAGCCTAAATCATCACTTGATGCCTTCATGTCTTGCTGAGATCCATTTTTAACTTCATTTTCTCTCCTTTGAATGTTCAGGTTTGACCTGACAAAACATTCAGAGCTCAGTGTCTTGAAATAGAACTCCAAAATTTCTGAGACAAATCAACTGCATAGCCATTAGGAAGTCCTAGAAGATCTACATATATTCATTAAAATGTGGTTAATGATGTTAAACATCATCATAAAGAATTCTTCAGTCTCAAAACAAAGAATACAGAATGAATGGAGTATTCTATTTTAATGGATTCAAAAATTGTCTTTTTTAATGATGCTTTGGGATATTGTGCACAGTGAAACTACTGTCTTTTCTTCTTCATAGAAGAAGCAGAAGTAATGGAATAGCAATTTTTTATTATTCACTGGAAAACAGTTACCAGGTCATCACCTCCTGGTACCTTTTGGATGTCAGTAGACTTTACTAGGTAGTGGAAATCGATTCTTTCCATTAAAGTACAAGACCAGAACCAAATGTCAGTCTGCCATGCTTAATGAGTGGTTTTCCAATGATATTTGTAGGATTGGATGAGCATTTCTAGATAGTTTTGCTTTTTACTGTTTTTCTGTAAGGACATTTCTGCTATCATCATCATTCAAATCTACTTCTAGCTATGTAGTCACGGAGGAAATCCCCCTTCTCAGCCCTCTTGCAACATTGATTTATGGCACTGCAATGGTGTTGTGGGCTAACACTGGTGGGCAGCTAGCTCCTCACAGTTCTTCACTTACTTTCTGCCTTTCCCTGATGGAGCTGGGGAAGAGGAATGGAAGAGTAAAAGCAAGAAAACTTGAGAGTCAAGATAAAGAAAAGTTTAAAAAGTGAGAGAAGAGAAGAGAAGAGAAGAGAAGAGAAGAGAAGAGAAGAGAAGAGAAGAGAAGAGAAGAGAAGAGAAGAGAAGAGACGAGAAGAGAAGAGAAGAGAAGAGAAGAGAAGAGAAGAGAAGAGAAGAGAAGAGAAGAGAAGAGAAGAGAAGAGAAGAGAAGAGAAGAGAAGAGAAGAGAAGAGAAGAGAAGAGAAGAGAAGAGAAGAGAAGAGAAGAGAAGAGAAGAGAAGAGAAGAGAAGAGAAGAAGAGATGCAAAGGCAACTCTCACCAGCTCCCAAGGGTAGAGTGGTGCCCAGCCAGTTCCTGGACAAAAGATGGCTAATCCCCTCTAAACCTCCCAGTTTTGTTTTTCATTGCTAAGCATGATGTTACACATTATGGAATATCTCTTTGGTTAATTCAAGTTCTCTCTCAGTTGTGTCCCCTCCCAATGCATTGTGCACATCCTCAATCTATTCACTTGAGGGTCTGGGAGAGAAACAGAATGAAAACACTGTTCAGCCGGAGGTAGAACATTAGTGTGCTACCAGCATTTGGGTCAAAAGTGTAAACCATAGAACTGTATGAGCTGCTATGAAAAAAATTAACTCTATCCTAGTTACAGCCATTACAAGTGGGCCAAACTTCATAATATTTCATCTAGGAGTGAAGCTAGGCTGTGGAAAAGAGGGCAGCTCTGATTATAGTGAACTCATTTATAAGGTAGAGTATGTATGTTTCTGAACTATATGCAGATATCCTCAAGGAAGAGGACAAAAAAGCCACTATAGAATTTAGGCTGCTCAGTGTTTTATTATCTACTTGAAATTGTCTCTTTTTCCATGCACCATTAAAATAGCCCTATGTTTCAGTTTCACACTACTAAGTGCAAAATATATGTATTTACATGCTCTTTCCTGTATTATTGCAGCCTTGTGTTTGGAAAGCAGAGAGATTGAAGAAAATTGTGGATCAGTTCATGTGAAAAAAATGCTGCATTTGCAGAAATTGTGTTACACAGCAATACTCTGTGTTATTGGGTGTGTGAGTCTCTGAGGATGCATATAGCTACTTTCTATAGCACGTAGTATACTAACAGTATATGAGAAAGCAGTTGCTTGGAAAATGTTAGTGAAGAACAATGAATTGTAGAGCTTTTTTATTAACCCTTGTGGGCTGGTTTTTTTAGTGCTTACACAGACACTTGACTCAGGAGGGCAGGCTCAGGCCTTTAATCATGAATGCAGTGGGTTACCCACACTGAAAATCACAAACAGGTCTTGGGGCTAACTGCATGACCAGAAGTCTTTCAGGTATTACAAAATCAATGACAGTAACAATCAATTGTATCTGTCAGATCAGGTGTGAAGCAGTATAGAATCTGAATCATTCATTTCCATGAAATGTACCAGCTTTCAAAAAAACACATGTATTGGATCAGTCAGCAATCATTTCAGAAAATATCTCCTTCCTTTCCTGAATGTTTGGTTCCATACAAATGAAAAGAAGAGAGATCTCTTTTAAAGGTCTTTATACTCTTACATCTTGTTACATGGAATTTGTAGTGTAATCCTATGAAATATAAATTACTGAATGAAGAAAAGAAAATAAAGGAAAAACAAACTGTGAGAAAAGAAAATTAGAATGGTAAGCAGTCTGTATCCTACCTACAGATTACTGACTCTGCTGGCTAACTGCTTGGATTCATTGCAGGTTGACAGATTCTTGCTAGACAGGCACATTTTTCCTTTTAACCGCATTTCTTTTCTTATTTTGCCCCCTTTCCCCATATGCTACAGGAAAAAAATTATATCCTGAGTCTCTCTCTCTCTTTCAGTGACATTTTCGTTGCTGCTTCATTAACCAGTGCACCATCAGAGCATTTTATTACTGCTTCTCTCCTGGCTCTCTGTGTTGATGCTAACATGCAGCTAAGAACTGGCAATCAAAATTCTAGTCTGTGTTTAATCCTTCTGTCCATTCAAAATAAAAGGCAAAACCCTGAATTAAACCTATATTTTGTCTGTTATTCTTACTGGCTCATCAACTTGAAATGGACTGGGGAGGTATAGTGTGTGATGTGACAGATTTATTTACCTATTTTTTTGCTGTAAAAGGCTGGGGGCATACCTCCTATCTGATCAGTGCATGAAGACAACTTATACTGATATTATGTATTTGCCTTCAAATGACCTTGAAAAACTATTGAAGTTAATGGAAGCGTGCTTCAGTTTCATAATTGTTAGGAAATGAAAAGGCCATGCTGTGATAGATATCCTCTGTGACATACACCTCCAGTTGTATCAGTAGGGAGGGGACATGATTTAAATACTATCTGGTTTCCAATGGGTTTCCTGGGTGGGGAATGCACTCAATTAATTTTTAAGTGAAGAGAAAGATATAACTGCAAGTATGATAGAAGCACGTAAATCAGTGCCAGAACACAGAATGTTTAAACAGGGATATTCAGAGTCTCATATGTAGCCATGAAAAGGGAAATAAGAAACTTGATGGTCTCTTCAGAGCAGTGAAAATATAAAAAAATGGGGCAGCGTGTGTGGTGCAAATTTTTAGGGGGAATGGTACAACACGTGTTGTTGTCTGTCCATTTCTATGCACCCACTGCCCCCACCAATTCCAGCACTCCCTGCTATGCTCCATCAGAGCTCTCTGCCAGTGCTGCATGTTAGACAGCTGCGAGCCTGCATCTGTTCTCTGTTTTCCACTCAATTAAGGCAAAGAGAAAAAATATAAATAAGATAAATTGCTCTGAAAGCAAATTTCATAAAAAACTATGTTTGAAATATGATTTTGTAGGAACTTGGTGCAAGATTTTATCTTCTTTTAAAATGTGATTTTGCAGAATTTTTTTATCAGTACTTTTAAATTGGTGACCTTATTTTTCTTGTAAGTACACAACAACCTTTCTGTCTTACACAAATCACTATTTGATTTGGGGAGAAAACGGTGAGCAAAGAAATGAAGCGAGTAAGGTGAAATGCATGTCATACTAGATACAGACAAGGTAAATCAGTAGCTAGTCTGTAAGGGACTATGAGAAAAGACTGTGACTCCTTCTGTATTAATTGAGGTGGAGTACGCAGTATATATAGCTGTTGACACAAAACTCATTAAAATTTTAATTATTTTTTATTTATTTTGTAGTTGTGACTGAAGCTCCCAGTCAAGAACACAGACCAATGTGTACTCATAAAAGGAGTAGGGTAATTATATTACTATTATTAGATTCGTAATGACAAGGACTCTGAGCATGGTCAGGCTGGCACCACCAAGACAGAACCCTGACAGTGGACTCCAGGGGCAGCAAAAAAAAAGAATTTAACTCTGATGGTGGCTACTCTGCAGAGAGAACATTCAAGCAAGAATGCTTCACTCAGATGTCACATGCAGACTGAAGGATGACAAGGCTGTGTACCTCAGTTTTGGTAGCATTTCATTACATACTCAACACTTACAGGCATCATAACAGATGAATAATGTGAATGTCTGGGATTAAATCTAAAGGGCAGTGTGAAAAATTGACAAAGGAGAATTAGGTAATAAATACTTGGAAAGTAGAGGAAAACAGAAATTTCTGTTTTGGTTTACTGAGTAGAGAGATACAACTTAATTTCTCAAAAAATTTAATTCCCTATGATTTTGACATCTGGTCCTTTTGGTCTCAGGTGAGAATGATGGATTTTGTACTGCATATCTCAATATATATTTTCCTTTTTCCCTTCTTTTTCAGGTTACATGTGCAAATTTAACAAATGGAGGAAAAACAGAACTACTAAAATCAGGAAGCTCCAAATCCACACTAAAGCACATATGGACAGAAAGTAGCAAAGACTTGTCCATCAGCCGACTGCTGTCACAGACTTTTCGTGGAAAGGAAAATGATACAGATTTGGACCTGCGACATGATGCTCCAGAAACTTATTCTGAGCAAGATCTCTGGGACTGGCTGAGGAACTCCACAGATCTGCAAGAGCCTCGACCCAGAGCAAAAAGACGGCCCATAGTCAAGACTGGGAAATTTAAGAAAATGTTTGGCTGGGGAGATTTTCATTCCAACATCAAGACTGTGAAGTTAAATCTGTTAATAACAGGAAAAATCGTTGACCATGGCAATGGGACGTTTAGTGTTTACTTCAGGCATAACTCCACTGGTCAAGGGAATGTATCTGTCAGCCTAGTACCCCCTACAAAAATAGTGGAATTTGACTTGGCACAACAGACAGTGATTGATGCCAAAGATTCCAAGTCCTTTAACTGTCGAATCGAGTATGAAAAGGTTGACAAGGCTACCAAGAACACACTCTGCAACTATGACCCTTCAAAAACCTGTTATCAGGAGCAGACCCAGAGCCATGTGTCATGGCTCTGCTCCAAGCCCTTTAAAGTAATCTGTATTTACATTTCCTTTTATAGTACAGATTATAAACTAGTACAGAAGGTGTGTCCTGATTACAACTACCACAGTGACACACCCTACTTCCCGTCAGGGTGAGGACCAACTCATGTCTGAGACTGAAGCCTGAGGAATGAAAGAGGTCATATGACAGGGCTGTAACCTCAAGGAAGGAAGGCCACATCTATTGCCTGGAATGTGTCTACCTGCTGCTGCTGATGTCAAATGGCTGCAAATATGTTAGTGGAAAACAATTTAATTTTTGCCCAGTCAGCTCCATGTATCAATCTAGGTGCAAATCACTCTGGATTTGAAACAAAATCGTACACATACACAGAGGCATACATACTTTTCAGTGCACATTACTGAGATTCCTATTAAGAAAGCTTTCATTGTCTCATGTCTAAGGTTTAAGGATAACCTATCATCAAGCAAAATGGATTAACTAGACAGAACAAGGTTTCTAACACAAACTGTTATGGAAATCTCCTTGAAAGTCCTTTGAGTACACACCAATCAATAATCCCCACTCATACATTCTACTGCTTGGAGTAGCTGTACTGGTAAATAATACTGTAGGAGTAAATACTTGTTAAAATGGGAAAAATGTGTGTCTAGAGTTTGTTATTCCTTATTATATCAACACAGAAAAGCGTCATGACTTTTTTCCAGCATACAGTAGGCACATTCAAGGTGGTGTTAGGTGGCTCTTTTTCCATGGAGCGAACCTGTTTCTGGTAAAGATGGGCAAACATTTGGAATTTACATGTGAGCAGACATACTGGTTTCATGTTTCTCTGACTCTTTAAGCTCTGATTCTTTAAACTTGTTTGAGTTTAGGCCAGCTAAACTACTTAAAAACTGCAATTGATCTCTAAGAAGGAAAATGGCTGACGGAGAACATGTAAGTTATAAGTGGCTGTCTTATCTTTATTACAAAATATTGTAACAAATTCAATATCCTAGTCTTCATTTGTATGAATGGTTTGTATTGTACATAATTTAACCAGTGTTATTTGAGCTGCTTATTAATATTAACTCGTAATTGTCTCTCTGCTTGTTATTGGTTAAAAACAGTCAAGGAAATGAGGAATCCATTTTATCAATGTAGCTGTAAACTCCATTAAAAGACAGAACTATGTACAAAGCATTTATTCAGCTGAAGTATTGTTGGAAGCTATACTTATACAACATTACAGTCTGTCTGTATTTAGATATTTTATTTCCAGAGAAAAAAATGAACTGTACATAAAAATAAAAAGTCTAAAAGTTGAGTTTCAATATGTACTGTGTAGATAGTAGTTTAAATGATTCTGACAAATGGACAACACTCCAAGTCTAATATGGTTTTCCATATTGTCTCTGCATATGTACATATATATATACCCCTATTTATAAATTTGTGTGTGTGCATGTTTGTGCGTGTATATGTACATGTGTGTGTGAGTGTGAAAATACACATATATTTTGAACATGTAAAAATTTCTTGAGCCCTATTTCTAGCAAGCAGATCTTATTACTGAAGGGTCTTGCTAACTTGAGCAGAAGCCCCCACTCAGATAAGAAATTACAAGTGCAGGGCTTTGTTTAAAAAGATCCATTATCATTTAGAAGTGGGAAAACATGGAGCCCCTCTCTGTGTCCACAGGCCTGTCTTTGCCTTAATTCTAGCCTCCTCTGAGGTACGGATCTCTCTTTACGGAATGAAGAGATCCCGTTTTATGGTACAAGGGAATTTTCTTCCTATAAACAAAAAGCTCATAGTTTTTTTATATAAATATATACATATGTGTGTATTGTGTATAGTGGCATACTTTCCTCCCAACATCCAGAAAACCAGCAACTGTAAGAAGTCCTTGCCTGAAAGAAGGCTGCCCAAAGACAAACTCAGTATTTCATATCATATCTTTCAGAATAATCATTCCTGGCAATGTTTTCTTTCCCCCTTCCACCCTTAGCCAGAGAGTCTGTGCTCTTGTGTCAAAACTGTGAATGCAGATATGGGTCAGCTTCCAACTATGCACAGTGTTATGAATAGCGCCTCCAAAATCCTGATAAATTGTCCACTAATGTTTCAAGAAGTGAAAAGTTTGAAACAGCTTCAGGTTGTGGAACTCTTTTGCTGAAATGTGCAGAACCTAAAGGAGATTGAAACAGAACAAATGGATAACATTATTGAAAGTAAATGTTTTCCCATTGATGTATGAATAGGAGAGGAGACTTCCATACTTTTATTGCTTTGACTTCTTCAAATAGATATGCTTGTGGGAATTTCTTCATTATGTATGACATTTCCGAGGACAAACTTGTGACCCTGGACCCTATGTAGATTTGGAGAAAGAAATTGTCCAAGCCATGTGGTCCATATTATGATCTCATTTGGAAACATGTTGAGATACATATTTTTTGATTTGACAGGAACTGCAATTAGACTGGTAGTGTTTATCACTTGTGCTCTATGGAAAGTCATTGTTCTGAATATAAACCATAAGTAATTTGTGTTTTTACCAGTAGTTAAAACTTGGCTCTAATCAATCAATGGAGATTTTGCTGTGGATTTCAATATAAATTTCCATTCAATAGTATGTTGAAACTCCAGTGTTAAATATGATTAGCAATCTTAGCAATTTGCATTACAATTGAACATTTCATGCTTTCTGTTCTCCTTTATATTCCTGAAAAATGGATGTGAAATACTATTGCTGGTACAGTTTCATTATTTTCTATATTTTTTAAAACTTCTCATATGAAATATATACATTCTGTTCAGAGGTAAATATTTGTCCACTTTTATGGATGTTACCTTTTTAGGTAACATTCATACAAAAAAAATTATTTATCATGCAATGGTTTAGATACTATTAATTGTTGTAGATGGTACTTTGTCTGCCTCCTTCACAGACTGTCATTCTATTATTTAGTCTTAAGCCTTTGAAGAACTGGCTATTCTTCATAAGCATTCTTGAGTTTGAACTTGAAAGAGTTCTTTAGGTGATTGGATTGTGAAACAGTGATCTAATATCAAAATAGATAATGTATTACTTAGGTGCTAGTTCATTGCATTTCATTCAATCTGTTTGGGAAATATTTTGTCTTTGCTAACTTTGTTAAAGAATGTTTTTTGTTTTGCCATTTGAAAAAGGAATTTAATGAACATGAATGTGTGAATTCAGTTAAACAATGTATGTATAAGTATCTGGGCCTTGCACACGAACAATGCCTTAATGGAGTGCTAGGCCAGGCAAATGTTGTTGCAATATCACCCACTAATTCTAGACATAATAAAGATGTATATCTCTTAAGGTATATTTTTAGGATTAAAGAAGATTAAGTTATTTGTTTTTAAGAAATGAAGAGATTGCTTCTGTTCACTTTTTTTTTTTTTTTTTTTTTAACATTAAAGTCAAGCTTGATATCTTATTTTCACTTCATAGAGAAATCACAAATAGGGATATTTCAATGGAACCAATTACTCCTAGTGTAAAAATACATGGATCGTGCACTGGAGCAAATATCAGTGATATAATTTGTCAGTTCCTGTGCTTTTGAGAAAAGGAATTTAAGCTATAGGAAACAGTGTGCAAAAAAAATTGAGGAAGTCACGGATCAAAGTTCTAAACAGTGATGGAAAACTGTAAGGCATTCATTTGTTAGTGTTATCAAGATACTTCAGCATGGGGCAGAAAATATACTTTCTTCCCTCCTCATGAAATCACTTGTGAAGTGTTATCCCTTTTCTCTCTTTTTCCCTTACACTGACAGTAAGCAAACTAATAAATTCGTCTTTACACAGACATTGTTTTTTAAAGGTTCCCCTTACTTAAAACACATGATGTCAGAATGTGTTAAAAATTACTCCAGTAATTTACAATAAACTAAGAAATATTCAAACTCCATTTATACAAAAGTGGAATGGAAGTCTTGTAGTGTTCTAATGCATGTTAGCCTAGATTTAAGTAATACTACTCAAGTAATTTGGTCGGAAGGCAGTTTTATATGGTTAAAATATGACATCCTCATGTGTCTTGAATCCTGTCATAACTTGCAATTTTGTAAGAATATCATAAAGTACTCTGAAAATTATGTGTTAGAGAACTGTGGAGGAAAACAGGGATTACAAAATATCTCCTAATCTTGCAGTAGAACCAACCTAATGCTTAGACATCTGATCTGAAGAATTATTCTTCACCAGAAGACAATAAACCTCACTCTGTATAATGTGGATCTGTCTATGTCCTTCTGTGCCAGAGGTAGTAAAATCTTATCTGACTGCATTTAGTAATGGAAGAAAAGCTTTTCCCTAGGGATTTGTACTTAGCTACTTGTCTAGCACTGCCAGAGACCTGAAATATCTACATCAAAGATTTGTTGAACTAGGAGTTGCTTAATAGAGGAATGTATATACAAAACCTATTCAGGAATAGTTTTGATACCAAGACCTCCTATTTTTCAAGACAGTGTACTGCAGAGTTTTTGTGGATCCTGTATTTATAATTTTGAAGCATACTGTTTATTGATTTGTTTTAAAAAATAAACACAGTTCTCAAAAAAGAACTATTTTTAAAATCTCATACATACGTCAAGGAAATACAAGCATTGCTGAACTATTATCACTTTAATTTATGAATAAGAATGTTATTTCCAAAAATGTTTTGACAGTGGAAACACAGAGTATTGTTTAAGAAAAATAATTTCCCTTTTTTATGTTTTTTTTCCCCTGTTTTTTTTTTTTTTTTTATTTAAATGGGCAGTATCTTACAGAAATTATGTTAAAATTGACAGTTGATTTTCTAGGTAAATTTGAGAAAATCAATAATTGTGGATATGATCAACATTTTTTTCTCTTCATGAGAGGAACACTTACTAAACATAAACTGTCATTGGTAAAGTTACAATAAATTGTGGGACTGGGGGAGTATTGTGGTAATACACGCCTGACAATATGATCTAGTAGATGGAGCATGATCCCTCCAAAAGGGTTGATGTATCTTATGGCTAAAGATGAAAATTTTTGTTTCCTACAGTCTATGCTAATTAGTTAAAGTACCCAAACTAGCAAGGACATTACTGTGTTTTGTGCAGGAGTTTATTTGCTCACTAGAAAATATCTATATAATTTTTAAATTCAGTTTGAATGGCACACCTGGTGGATCTCTGCCTAAGCTTGGACTGATGTCCTGTGTATGGTATACAGAATTTCAAATCCTTTATAATACTTTGCCTTTAAGATAAATAAAGAAATGCAGTTTTTTGTAGCTGCTTTAGATCAGGAGCAAGCAAATGACTCGCTTGAACTTTAATTCTAAGAGAGCTGTAGTCCTGTTGTCAAAGAAAGTATTTGAGAAGACAGAACATGTGTGAGATTTATTCCTAGTTCAAAGTGTACCTCAGTCATGTATCAAGCAGAGATATTGCTATGCGGGAAGGCTCTAGTGGTGTGTGAAATGAACTTCTGTCTGTTGTTAACAGGAAATTAGAGGCACCAAAAGAAAATTCATAAAGTTGAAACAGTTCATACACATCAGTGAAGATTTGGGAATTAGCCATCTCAAAAATAGATACTATATCCAGTATTTTATGAAAGGGTTACTGGTTTTCTGGGAAAAGCCCAATGTACTGACAGATCTGGTCCTTAGAAAACAAGTAAAACCAGACTTGGCATGAGATCTTTAGTTCCCCATCCAGCTCACAGCAAAATTAAAATGAGATGCAAAACTCTATGCAGAAACAGGTGACTTGAGGGAAAATGAGGTCACTTATGGAGCACGAATAAAAAGTCATGTTAATTCTTCCAGCGTCCAATAGCTGTAGTTGTGAAATTTATTATGCCATATTTATGAGGCATTTTTTAATTTCTTGTGTGGAAGTAGAGTATTTATATTAGTCATAGAATGGGGTGGTCTTGAGAGTAAAAAAGGAATTTTTTGCAAGGAAGTTTCTACAATTGCAACATACTCCCTCCAGTGGCATTTTCTCTGGACTCCTTTCAGCTGGGTACATGTAGAATCCAGAACTGCAACTCTGTGAACAAACCGTAAATAATAGAACTTGACTGACAGGGTCCACGGTGGTCTTGAGTTCATTGCATGTTTATTTTGTTATGTTTGTTTGTTTCTGTGTTCATTTTTATTTAAAGCTAGAGGTATAAGAAATGCATTTATCTAGCAATAATTCACTTTAACACTCCAAGTGTGGAGTTCACTCATAAACCCTATGAAACAAACTGATATATAGATGCATGACATTAAGTGCTCTAGTCTTTATTTTGCTAATGACCTGTAGGTCATGTCCAGTTAATAATGTGGACAGACTAGCTGTAACAACACAGCTTGTGTACCAAATGAATTCCCAAATGAATCTTCCATGACTTGAGAACAATTTATGAAAACCTTTAGCTGATGAATTTCTGTAAGTCAGCTGTAGCCCTTCAGAAAACAGGAATAACAATCACAAACTTTGAACTGTGTTTTTCTCAAGAGCTCATCAATGTTTTTCAGTACCATCTCAGATTATGGAATGAAAATTTCTCATCTACATATCAGAGACTTACAATTTCTTTAACCCAAACTATTGATGTGAAAAATGTTTCATTGAGTAATCTCTCATTTTTCAATGAAGTATTATTTTCTAAAGTGTTTTCTACTATTATACAAGTGTTGAGCAAGTTTCTACTTTTTTAACCTGCAGACTATGCTGTTCCTGAATTTACACCTCCAAAGGAAGGTTTTTCCTCCTATTGAGGTAGAGGCAACCCTTTTATTTATTCAAAGGAATCACTCAAATTTTCTCAATTTAGTACATTTTACTAATCGCACAAGTATTACCCATAAAGTTGCTTTTCATTAACCACTCTAAAAGAACTGTGTTGATCTTTTCAGAACAACTCCCATTTCCTCAGTCTCTATTACAAAGACTGTATTTTAGATGGAATTCCAGTGATAAAATGTCTCATCACCTTTCTCTAACAAAATTCCTCCACATTCATAGTTATAATGATCTCTCTCAGGTCTCAAAATGCAAAAAAATTTCTGCTAATGAGCTCTCCAGTACTACTTCTAACAGAAATGGCAAGTCTTAATTATACTGCTTTCCAGTGTTCTTTCTCATTTATCATTTGAGTTTTGAAGTAGCAGTCTTCAGATATATTAGTGGCTACTTTCCTACGCCACTATTTTATGCAAAGCTACCTCTTTACACCAGTTACACATTTCTACCTCAGAGATGTTAGTATTGCCTGTGAACTTCATTAGCACATTAGACTTCTAGCTGAATGCTGTGATGTCATAGATAAGAAATATTCTATTGTTCTTCTCTGATTTCTGGTGTGCCTTCTTCCCTGATTGATGTGTTTTTTCTTACTGTACATTTTGTTTGAAGTCCTTTTGTTTGTTGAAGATCAGATGTGAGTAGTGCTCCACACTGTTGTGTTTATACGTAGGAGCAGATGAGATATATAATTAAGTATTTTACTAAAACTGAGCTAATGAAATGATTGCATTAACTTATTTAGAAATACTAAGTAACAAGTAGTAGTGGTACTTGTAATTAATCCTCAGATAAAGATTTCAGTATGCTATAAAAAAATATAAGTAGTTACTTTATTCATAGGACTGGGAACTGTTTAAAAAAGTTCGTTGCCTGTGTCTAAATATCACTAAAGGCAAAGTGATTTGTTTGGTGGTAGAACAAATCACATCATTACTAGTAAATATACACTATTTTCATTTTTACTTACCCACTATTTCGTATGTTTCAGCTAGCAAACTATTATACAAGTGCAATGGCTAGTCTGCAAGCTTATTTTATTCCTTTCAGTTCATCTTCTTTTCCCCCAGATACTAATAACACTGTTTCAGAAAAGGTTTTACATTGTGTTCCTTTTGCTGCTCTTACATGAGTTGCCAAGAAAAGGTAATTAACTTTCTGTAACTTTCACCTTTTTAATATGCAAATTTCAAGAACTTTTAGTTATCCAGTTGTCATACTTCAAATTTACTCTTCATTCTTTCTCTAGCATGTGCTGATTTTTCATGTCTCAGTTTAAGATCATTTCCATCTGCTATCTTTGTGGAAGAGAAATGCAGTCAACTCAAAGACTTATTTTTATAGGTTTGTTGGGCCCTAATACAAAATATATTGAACTCAAGTGGTAAATTCAGTATAGAACCCATTCAATAATGCAAATTATGCAAGAATAACTAGGAGGCACATAGAATGCCAATTAAATAATAATGCAAATGAACACATAAATATAAGCATAATTTACATATAATTGTAATTATCATACTTATTCATTGCTCTTTTCAATGACAAGGAGCATAGCATTAAAATTTCTTTTTACATATAGCAAAGATGAGGAAGGTAAGTTAGATGAGACACTGAAAAACATGTGGTAAATGATCAGATATAAAATCAGAGTCCTAGTAACTTGCTGTCAGGCTTCACTCGATAGGTGTTACCGCTCTGCAGCCAATTGTGAAGAACATACTTGAGCTAAGTACAAGCCACTCGGTTTACATTTCAGTGTGACTGCTATAGGTTTAAAAAGGAATGAAAGGGAGTTGCAAAACTGTCTAATTCTGAGCTCATGCCCAGAGAAATGTTCTAGAATTCGTAGATCACACTGAAAAATATTTGTTTAAACTATAAATTGTTTCTAGTACCCTCCAGTGTGCTTGATTTCTTGTTGTCTCAGGGTAGTCTGTCCCAAAACAGTAGTTCTCAAATCATGTGTTCTTGTACTCTTTTGCCAAAGGAAGCTAATCTTGAAGTCCCTCCCTTTCTCTCTTTCTGTTTCTTACTGCTGTTCTTGCACACACTCCTAGAACTGGCATGCCTTGACATTAGAAATTAAAGCAATAAGCCCACTTCCCCTTGCTCCCATTGTTGCCCTGCTCTTGTAGCCCTCAGGATAGTATACATCAACACTTCCAAACTGCTGGGATGGAATGTCACAATTGAAAGTGAAGCAATTATTTCCTTCCAAATCTCCTTGGACTGGAAAAAATAATCTCAAAGTTCTTTTATAGAATTCTTTTACAGCATTCTCTTGGAGCATTGTCTTATATCTTTGAAAACTCTTACAAGGTGCAGTCCTGAGCCACAATTTTTCAAGACTTAGCAGTCTCAGTTCTTATAGCATGTCTGACTGTATTCCTCTGACTAATCTAAGCTTGCTGACCCTTTAAAGTGTGGAACCCCAAAGAAAACAGACTATTCTGGCTTATGTCTTGCCAACAATGTGAAAAACAGAATGTGAATAATTATCTTCTGTTTCTTTCTATGTACTAGTAACAGTGCTCCGTGTAATACCAATGTCATAGTTATTTTTCATTATCATTGACTATGTTGATTGTGCTGACTACTTTAATGCTGTCTAATCTGTAATTCCACGTTTTTGCATTTGATTTTTCTCTCTGACTGTGGGAGAATTTAAGCTGTCAAATTTCAGTAAGACAGGGTATAAATTTACAGCACAATAGGTTCTCCATATCAGCTTCCCCTATGGATACTTGTAGCCTGCACTAATGCTGGCTCTGTGCAACATGTGAAGCAGATGACACCACACAGAGCTATACTTACTGCTTAGCAAAATGTCAGCATGAAAAGTTAGTATGCAGCAGCAAGTGTACTGTAAATTCCTGTTTTAGTTTGCTGTACTAATCTGTTTGTGTAGACAAACCCCAAGTGTAGTACTCTGCACTTGTCTCTATTGAATTTCTTGTTATTGATTTCAGACCAATCTCCACATTTATCAAGATATATTTGATATTAAACAAAGTAATTATCTCCTTCCCTTTTCCCTTTCAAAGTCACAGCTCTTCATAGTCTTTGTAGTCTTTAATGATGTTGTAAATCATTTCAAGATGGCACAGGTGGAGTCTTAACATTGACAGGTTAACCAAATGGCATTTTTACAGTTACACTCTTTAGACTACAACCACACAGGTTTAAAGAAATTATTAGCTGGAAAATGAACAGAATACTGGACTTATTATTCACCAGAAGACATAACTTTCATGTGTTGAGGGAATGAGCTACTTTTATCACTTATCTGCTTTTGGAGAAAGAAAGGTTATATAATTTAAGCCTTAAGTAGATTCATGCCTGTAGAGTCAAGGCAGAAAAGTGTTTCTCTTGGAACTGTGGCAATTAATAAGGGCCTTATTCCTTCTCATATTAATAAGTGAAATAATTCTCCTGAGAATGATATTTGTACTTTTGCAGGGATTTATGCTTACAGTTCCTAATGTATTAGAAGTACCTGGTACCTCTGGCCTGTAGTATGTATATGTTACAAATACAAACTTCATCTAGATCAGAGGCTCCAGTTTGGGAAAATGGCTTTTATATATCTTTTAGACAAACTGCCACATTTTAATGGATGCCACATGCCTAAGAGAATCTATGTTATATGTTAATAGTACCTTCTTGTCAAAATAAGGATTTTAGCTCTGTAAATGTTATTTCAGTTTGATCAACATTCAATTTTCATAATTTAGTTTTAAATTGAATTTGATCCTTTTTTTTTTTTTGTAAAATTTTAACTACAAATATTTGGAAACCAAAACTCACCCGTCTCTACTCTTTAGACTGTTTTGCTATTAGATGTCAGCTCTCTGTTTACCTCTGATTCTAATGTGGCTTTCATAACATGTAGAGTACCTTCATGTGAAAACATAGGTCCAGATCTGTTTGACTACTTGAAGGCACAGACAGACTTTGCCAGTGCTCTGATCAAAATGGATATGAGGAGCAAGCTGCATTAATACACTCTCCTATGCTAATAGACCTCTGTGATGGGTTTAAATGTAAGAACATCACTGAGGTGACATAGCTGCACAGCTTTCAGGCTGGAGGGAAGTTCACAGGATAAGTGAAGTCAGTTCAAGTCTGGCTGTAAAAAAGTACATGATCAAATTTGTGGATCCTGGACTGGAAGTGAAGAAGGGATTTCATTTATCACCAATCTAGCTTCTGCAGATTTCTTGTAAAAGAAGTTTTCTACTTCTTCTTCTCCTGGCCTGTTGTCTCCAAACACTCAGTCTTGTCTTTTTCTCTGAATCAGATCTTGTAACAACCGCAATATAAGTTGGAATCAGTCCTCCATTCTCTATTCCTTTAAATAAGTTGAAAAAGGGTTTTATTTTAAAATATACAGGTTTCATGCTCACCATTCCTGTAAGAACCATCTGGTTATCTCACTTGCCTAGAGATCGGAAGGTAGGAATTTCAATACAGAGTTTCCTGCTCTGTCAGCTTATTCACTTACCTGCATTCTCTAAGGCTATGATTCCTCTTGTTTTCTGTTTTATATGCTCTGAAAAAGACTACCAGATTGAACAACTCCAAGGTTTCAAGAAGAAAAAAGTCTCAGGCTTAGGCATGTATTAGGTATTTAAATGTTCATTGCGGTCAGTACTTTAGCAGAGTAGAAGCTTTCAAGTGTCTTGGAGTTTTATTGTTGAAAATTGTAAGAAATGTAGTTTTTACCTTCTATTCTGATAGACAGCAGCTGTAAAAGGGCAATTTTGGGGTGAGTCATTTGGGAAAGGGGATCACAGAATATTCTGAGTTGGAAGGGACCCACAGGGATCATCAAGTCCAGCTCTGAAGTGAATGATCCGTACAGGTGATTGAAACCATGACCTTGGCATTACTAGCACCAAATTTTAATGAAGTTAATCTCAGGGGTTTGCCTATTTGAGATGACTGTTTAGTCAGTCATCAGCTAAGATAGAATTGTGTGAAATTTTGGGTTCAGTTTCATAAGAACAAGCTTGATGGGCTGCAATGTGCATTTGTCTTTCTGTGAACTTAATCTCTGCAGCATAATCAAAACAAATGAAAGACTATTTACATTGCAATGGAGGGCAGTCTCTCTCTCTCTCTCTCTTTACTTGTTCACTGAATAGTCAATATACTCAGAGTTTATTTGCAGTGTTGTTCACTACTAGAGCTAAAATTCCAGTTATTCTCATTTGCCTTGCAGCCTGACAGGCAGATATAGACTAATTTTCTGCAGAAATTCTGTCAGAGATGGGTCTTTCCACTCTTCACTTAGTTGCATTTCTTATGTTATTAGTCCTGTATAACATCAGCCTAAGCAGGAGACAGCGTGGAACGTCTCCTTTCCACGGACTATGCCTCTGTGAGGAGACAACAACGGCTGAGTAACTCTTTCATGTGGTATCACATCAGCTCTTGCATCCGTGTGATCTTTTCTCACCCATGCTCCTTCCTGCTGTTCAACGTGAAAGAATACATCTGCCTACTTTTCCTACCTAAAAGTGTTTCTTCATACCCTGTGTGAAGGTTCTCATAGTTCCCTCTGTCCTCTTCACTACTACTCTAGAAAATTATGTAAGTGGTTTTTATTGCACATATTCCACTTGAAGAAGAGCTATTCTGCCGAGGTATGACAACATCTACAATTACAGGTCATTGTTTTGAAGTTTCTGAAAAGAGTTATTGAAGAGCATCATTATTGCCCATCTCTTCTTTGTAAGTCTGAACTATCAAATGCCCTCAGTGTATTGAAAAAATCATGTAGGGATGATCTGACTCTGGAAAAGTAGTTTGGAAGGTCTGTGGACTGAAAATAAATTGCTGGTTTCTAAGAGATTTGACTACAAACTCTGTCTGTCTGTCGGTCATCTGAAGTAACCTATCTGGACATCATCTGCAAAAAGGTACAATCTGTGTGATTTAAGAGTTGACATTTTCTTTTGTGTGTATTTTCAACTTTGGAAAGAGATATGCTCTAGCATTTCACTGTCTGGGCAAGTTGCATTACACCTTTTTCACAGAAGTCATAGGTAAAAGGTCAAATTTACACTCTAAGGGAATCAAATCTTCTAAGTATTCTTATTGGGTCAGTTTTTGGTCTGCAATTTCTGACATTCTTTGCTTAGATGAAAACACTGACATTATTTGAAGTATTCAGTTTTGAAACAGTCTCAGATGCATATCTGTGTGTTCATGTGATATCCAACTTCAAGCCCACCAAAATCTGTGACAAGACTCACATTGGAGTCGCTGGATTTTCAGTCAGGATTTTAATGAATAGTACTACAACCCAAAGACATCACAGTCTATATAAAGGTGTAACTGTCTCATAGACTAACATTTAATCTTTTCAATTAGATAAGATAGTCTCATCAATCTTTCCCTGTGTTTGAGAGACTAAACTTAGTCAGTGGATGTTTTACTTTGTGGCTTTTCTTCCTCATCTTCAAAATTAAACACCTCATGTTCCCATTCCTTGGAAACACAGTGTAATCTTGATACTACAAAAGGGATAGTCCTACAAAAATTTTCTCCCTTCAGGCATGGCAAACAAATGAACAGAAACATTGTTTTTTTGACATTTGTCATATGGTTAGTTATTGCTTGATATTTACTTACTATTTGCACAATGGGATATATGATCACAGCCACTGCACAGCCAGAACGCTGTCCTTGTCCCAAGAATTAGTTAAACTGAGATAGGAGTTTGAAAGTATGCATTATGGATTCTAAAAAGGAAGGGAGGAGGAGAAGGAAAAGGAGATACTACCTAGTGTCTCAAAACTATCTCAGTGCTACTGCACCCTATTTCTAGGATAAAATGCATATCTCATAAGTATGCTCTGAACTGGTCATGTAAAACACCTGATGCCTTGTAGGCTCATAAAATGAAAGCCTCAAGGACAAGCATAGTGGTATATAGTAAAGTAACACTCAAGAGAAAAGCAATAGAATAATTATGGAAAAGAAATCTAGCATGAGAGCATAGAAAAATAGACAATAAAAGCTGCTGTGCTATGTAGTTACAGGGGGGATTACTGTACTGTGCTACACTATATTGTATAGATATGATGCTACTGCCTGTGTTTCAGCTTCAGCCTGATTTTCTGTAACGCAATACGTGTCAGTGTTTTGAAATCTTATTATGAACTGCTTAACCATATCTTTACACCTGGCTAACTGTAAACTGGGTTGTGTCAAAAGCAGAGTGACCAGCAGGTTGAGGGAGGTGATTCTGTCCCTCTACTTTGCTCTGGTGAGTTCCCACACCTGCAGTACTGTATCCAGTTCTGGGGTGCCCAGCACAGGAAGGACATTAAGGTGTTAGAGGTCAGAGGAGGTCCACCAAGATGGTTAGAAGGGAGCAGCACCTCTCCAAAGAGGAAAGGTTAAGAGAATTGGGATTGTTCAGCCTGGAAAAGAGAAAGCTTCAGGGTGACTTAAGTGAGGCCTTCCAGTACCTGAAGGGAGCCTACAAGAAGGATGGAAAGAGATCATTTGCAAAAGCATGTAGTGACAGGAAAAGGGGGAAAGGCTTGAAACTGAGAGTAGATTCAGACTAGATATTAGGAAGAAGTTCTTTACTATGAGGATGGTGAGGCACTGGAATAGATTGCCCAGAGCAGTTGAGGATGTCCCATACTTGAAAATGTTCAATGCCAGGCTGAGTGGGGCTCTGAGCAACCTGGTCTAGTGAAAGGCATCCCTTCCCACAGTAGGGGGGTTGGAAGCAGAGGTTCTTTAAGGTCCCTTCCAACATAGAACATTCTATGTTTCTGTATTTCTATGTTTCTGTGGTAGGAAACCCACTTCACCACAACAATGACACTTCTGCGTGTGTCTTGAGATGTCTACTCTCATAATCAAGGCATGCAGGAAAAACTAAGAAACCCAAAAAGCTGAGTCAGGAGAGGTTTAGATTAGATATCAGGAAAAGGTGTTTCAACCAGCAGGTGGTTGAGCACTGAACAGTCTTCCTAAGGAAGTGGTCACAACAACAAGTCTGTCTGAGTTCAAGAAATGTTTGGACAATGCTTGCAGGCACATGGTATGATTCCTGGGGGGTCCTGTGCAGGACCAAGAATTGAACTTGATGATCCTCGTAGGTCCCTTCCAACTCAGCATATTCTATGATTCTTTGATTCTATTCTAACTCAAGCCATTCTGTGATTGAATGATTCTAACATGGTGCTTCTTGACAAAGATTCCTAAATGCCACTAAGAGTTAGATATTTGCTCTGTTGAGCACAACAATACCTCAGGAATTGTCTAAATGGCCAGAGGGTGCCACTTGTACATTAACCTTCACAGTGGTCTAAGCTAGTCAGACTGCCTCATACCAATAAATACATTGAAGAAGCAAGAATTCTTAGGAGAGACATAGTCACATACAGAGCTGTTTAAATGGTTCTAGAGTCTCAGTTAGTTTTGATGATGATTTATGCACTCAAAGAACAGATTTTGCACATTATCTTGTGGAGTACCTTCTATCAATTCCCAGTAGTGTGTTGTTACCCAGGTGAGATATTAAATGGTTTCACTGTCTTAAATTCCACAGAATTGCTTTTAGCCTACAGGTACTAAAAATGTTCTACTACATGAAAGGACATATGGAATTTCTTTTGTTGTTGTTAGTGTTGTTGAGATCAGATATCTGCTACCAGACCTGCTCTCTTTATTGACAGACAGAAGCTGCATGAATTGATAAGCCACTTCTGAATCTGTGACACAGTGGGTATTGTGGTTCAGTGACTACTTGTGTTATTCTAGGGTGGTTTGGAACGTATCATGTAGAAAACACACTAAACTGCTCTCGCATGAGTTTGCTAGTTAAATTTTTTCCCCTCAGACCAATATAATTTTCTAATTCACTCTACTTACACTAAACTTGCTGTCTATAATCCGTTGCAGTCCTTCTGATTATCTGAATTTTTCATTTCGTGACAGAAACCATTACAAAACCTGAAAATATTTCCATCATTTGTGTATATCCATAACTTCAAGTGATTTTCATCTAATGCAGGTTTTCTCTTTCATAGCCCTAAGGAATGTTTGACATGCTTTTGACAGCATAATTTTATGTGTAGTAGAAGAGATGCTGTAAGTTAGCACACTGTCGATATTTTAAAAAATGTTCAGCACAGTCCACATTTGAATCTGTATTTTTGATACACAGAATATAAATACTCCATTTCCGTTGAAAATCATCTTTCAAAAACATATTTCAGTTCATTTCACACTGTGTTAATTGTGTAACACACTGTAACCATTACCTTTTACCAGCCACAGTTGCTCATCTAATGGGAAATGATAACTTTAACAAGGAATTATTGGATCTGTTTGATCTGAGAATGCACATGTGGACAATGGGGTCTGCTGGCTGGAACATGCACCATTTTCTCCCCTTATGAGTACATAATTGAATTACAAGACTCATTTTAGGAAGAAAAAAAAGTATCAGTAAACCTTATGCTTTGTAGCCAGCCCTGCTGACTGATACATTTTATGTAACAATACTAGATAAATATGGGGCACTTAGGGTTACCTCAAAGCTCAATTAACATACATCAAATTCTCTAAATGGAAAGTAGGAAACTCTTTGTGTTGTAGGTTAGAAAAACTTTGGACTCCTTTTCATTAAATACTGCTACAATTTTAAAATTAGGGCTCAACTGCAACCAGAAGGAACATAGGCAAGTATCAGAAGGTAATGTTTGATACTCTAATGAGAACACTGTTTTTTCAACAGTGTTGCTTTAAATAAGATGTTTCTGGTTTTGCCTGGGAAAGTGAGACACTTTCATTATTGCTGTGAGACAGATGTTTCATGGGAACATAAGCCCTGAACGTACCATATTTAGCTTCACCATTGCCTTTTATTCTTTGCTGGTGGAATGGTAATTATTTTTGCTCTAGAAATCAAGAAAAAGAAATAAAATGCCACTATAAAATTACTTGAAATCTGAAGTTCAGTATTTCATAAGTCACTGAGAAGCATAGAAGTCTTGAGGTATCTACCCTGCACTGCTGTGAGCAGAAAAGATATTCTCTTTCCTAATTGAAGTTTCTCCCATCACCAAGTATACCAGTCTCAGCAGGGTTCTTAGTCCAAGCAACCATCCTATTTTGAGAAGATAAATACACCTATTGGAGTGGACCCGAACCGACGTGACTACCTCAGGACCTGCGAAAGTACCTGTGAAACATCCCATCACAAGCTATAGCTGTAGCCCTAAGTCTCCTTGACAGTCTTTTGCTAGGGCTTTAAAAATAATTCAGGCTCCCAAAACAACAGATTGGTGCTTAGATTCATCGTATTGGCACGGCTGCTGTTTTCACAGCTATAACTACAGCCTAACCTCCCAGGTGTCCAATTCAGCTATGTGTATAGTCTCTTGCAACTGGCAGCTTCACAGCATCCAAAGCACTGCTGCAACTTTCCTTACTGATTAGCTGCTTGGAGCACTAGCTCCAGCCTTGAGGCCTTGAAGATGGACTATTACAGAAGCTGGGATCATCTAGTTTGTGAATGATATATAATTCACATAAAGTGCCTAATGCTTTCTATCCTGTAAACTCTGTAGCAGAAGGGCCAGATTAGAGTCCTTAACAGCTGGAACATCTGCATAAACAGCCAAGTGACTCCAGCTGTGTCTGAAAGAGGTACTGTAGATGGGAAGAGAGACTGAGAAGCCTGTTTTCATGTGAGATGCACAGTGGGCCAAGGTATCTGTCTTGGTGCTATTAAATCCAGCTCAGACCTTCCACTCCCTTCTCTCACTCTACTATGTGGTAGAACCTGAATGCCTACACAGTCACTTAGTCAAATCTGGCTAGGACCACTGGCAGCATATTCGACCAGCTGAAAGACTTCTAAATCCTTTGAAAGATGGGGCCCAAAGGCTTTTATAAAAGATTGTGTTGCCACAGATGCACATGTCCCCACGTGGCCCCGTGGATGTCTTTCCAGATAAATGTGAGGCTCCTTGTGGCCTGCAGTGCATTCTAGACTTTCAGGTTGTCACAGGTCACACAAGGTGTTCAGTGGATGTATCATGAAGTCCTAAGAGGTCAAGTTGCATCTGTGAGTTGAGATCTAGCTGAAGTTGGGCTTCGCAAGCCCACAGAAGGATGGTAGGGCTGAACTATGAGCTCAGTTTCTTATGACTCGTTTTTTGATTCCTCCCAGTCCACTGGCTTCACAAGCCCATATGTGTCAAAACTGGTCTTGAAAGCCCTTATACACTTCTGGTACTTTCTGAAAGGAATGTGAAATACATTAGTCATAGAATCATGAAACCTTCAGGGTTTCAGTCTGCGTCCATTGACTCTTGTTCTGTCACAGATCACCACCTAAAAGATCCTTTCTTCATCTTCCCTACTGTCTCCATTTAAATATTCATGCAGTTTGATGGAGTCCCCCCTGAGCCTTCTTCAGGCTCAATACCAATCTACTCATATGAGGGATGCTCCAATGCCTTGATCGTCTCTGTGGTCCTTCAATGCCCCAAGTGAGGTATGCAAAATAAAAATATAATCTAGGTATTTCAACAGTTTGTTTACAGATGTCTCAAGCTGGATATCTAAAATTATACATTATGATATCAGTTTTGAGTTTCAGTAAAGCAAAGACCTCACACCCAACTTGTAATCAGTGCACTGGTATTAACCATTCATGAAATGCTATACAAAAGAACCTGAAATTTCCAAATTCACTGAAGGCTGCAGTTCTTGGAGTCAAGCTACTTCATTGTTCCCTTTCAAGGCTATGATGCTATCTTTTGAATATAAGGACAATATAAAATCATTCTTAATCCAGTAAGAGGTTGTATTTTCCTCTGAAACTGGTATTAATTTCATACTTTCCTCACAGTTTTACTGGCTTTGAGATTCACTGCCTCTTAGAATATGCTGCCAGAAATGTCATTGCATTTCTGGACAGCCTGATGAAAATATTTTTTTGAGCTTTGATTTCTCTTCATTACACTGCTATTTATTTAGCTTATATGATGGAACACTGTTAAATTGGACTTTGCTCATATTCCGTATCACACTGGTTCAAATTACAATGCTCAAACCTTCCAGTAAGCAAAAGCAAAACTGGAGAGATTACATCTTTGACAAGATTACAATCCCCTCTTGTAAGTAATATTAAAATTGACTGCCTGAATATAATCAAGGATTTGTCTGGTTATCTTTAATTGATCTCCCCAGAAAGATAGTACAGACTGCAAATGAAATTGCAGTACATTACAAATCAAAGCAATAATACAAAATGAGAGAGTAAAACAAAATAACGATTTTGCCTATTTTGGACCTTAAAAGTTAAAATTTGTCTCTAACTGACAGGAGCGTTCAGCTTCTGTTTATGAAAACAACAAGTGAAAAAAGATATTTAGGACAAAACAAAAGTATGCATTCAATGTGAAGATGTTGAAAAAATGTTTTCCTTCTTTGTTGGGGTGGTTAAACTTAAACCGATGAACAAAATCTGGAACAAAAGTAGCACTTCCATAAATATGTTCTTAGGCATTACCGATCACAGTGGATTGAAAATACTTAATTCCATTGCTGCTTCTATTTGAGATCATTTGAGTAATTTTAACCTCCTGTTGCATTTTCTGCAAGGCAGTAGGCTGGAATCCCAGACTCCAGCTGTTTCAAAAGTCTGAAATGTGTTGGACCTGTGGTTTATAGGTAGGTGTATGGAATGTCCCTCGAAGTCCCTTCTTTTATGAGGTATGTGCACAGTCCTGTAATCTCTGCAGTCATCAGCTTTCTGGATGTGGTTCAAGATACACAGCCTATTGTTGATCCCAATGTGTGTTGTTGACCTTGGATAGATTTGACTGACTCTTGGCATTCTCAGTTAATCTTTTCTTATAGATTCAATAGAATACCTGGTCCCCAGAGCATACCAGTTCTTTGAAGACTGTCACATGTTACGTTTCCAGGGTCCTCCTTCTTCCCCTTCTTGAAAATCTGGACAGCATTTACCAGTTTCAGTCAGCTGGGACCTCTCTGGATTCCCAAGACCACTCAAAACTCATCCTGAGAGGTTTTGTGATGACATCAGCCAGCTCTTCAAGGATTTTGGGATGAATCCCATAAGGCCTCATAGATTTGTATGGATCCAGTTGGATCAGCAGATCCTGCACAATTTCAGAGTCAACTGGTAGTTGATCCTTCTCACAGTCATGGTCCTCCAGCTCAGGGCACTGAGATCCTCTTGGTCCACCACCCATATTGAAGACAGAGGCAAAGCAAGCCTTAAACACCTCTGCCTTGTCTCTGTCCCTGTTTGTGAGGTGACCATACTCATCCTGTAATGGGCTGTTATTACTTTTACACTGATTATTGCCATTAATATATCATCCTCCATATTTCTGTCCAGCTTCAACTCTGATTGAACTTTGGCTGCATGAATTTTCTCCCTACAGTGGCAAGCACCATCTCTGAATTCCTCCCATGTCATCTGACCTTGCTTCAGCTGGGCATACGCCATCTTTTTTTACCTTATTATCAAGAAAAGATTCCTGTTCAGCCAAGCCAGCCTTCTGCCTTGCCAGCTTGACTTCCAGCATTTGAGAATTGCCTGCTTCTGTGTCCTTAGGAGGTGATGTTTAGAAAGTGACAACACTGATGGACCCCAGCACCTGCAAAAACACTTTCCCAGGGGACCTTATTTACTACATTCCTCAGCAGCCTCAAGTCTGCTCTCATCATGTCCAGAGTTGAGGTTTTGCTGTCACTTTTCCTCCTGTCAGCAGAGATTTTGAACTCAGTTACTTTGTGGTCACTGTGGCCAAGAGGCCACCAGTCTCCACCTCACTCACAAGATCCACTCTGTTGACAAGCAGCACATCAAGGAGGGCATGTTTCCAAGCTGGGTCCCTTAGGACCTGTTCTATAAAGTTGTCATCCAGAATTCTTAGAAATCTTCTGGCCCTGGTTGTACCAGCTGTGCCATGCTCCTGGTTAATTTCTGGCAAGTTGAAGTCCCTCATAAGGATGAGGGCAGTTGACTTGGATGTGTCCCTTAGTTCCTCAAAGAATAATTCATCAGTGTCATTGTCCTGGCTGTAAGGTCTATAGCAGACTTCCACAATGACATCCACATTATTTGTTTGCCCCTTGATTCTTACCCAGAGGCTCTCAGCTGTGCCATTGCCAGCTGTGAGCTCCACACATTCTTGGAGCAGAATTCTGCTACATACAGTGCTACCCCTTCACCTCTCCTGTGTCTGTACCCATAGGTACCCAGGAAAATTATTCTCACACAGTCACAGAGAAGAGGCAGTTCTTTTTTTTTTTTTTTTTTTCACTAAAACTTGGCAAGCTGGGTAAGTGCATATGAGGAAAGTGGTGAAGAAGTTTTCCTCTGCAGCTTGCCAGGAAATGATAACCAGGTTTATGACATAACTTTCAACAGTACTGACACTTTCTGCAGATGCCGTTTATGCTAAATCTCTCCAGTGAAGTCAAGGATAAGTTGAAATATATATTTGTAAATAGTTCTAGCTTCATGTATATGTTGATACTCCTGAGACTGTATTGGGGGTTATGAAATTGGTTTCTTCAATTATTTCATGTCTTTGTAATATGCTGTGTGTTGCTGTATGTGTAGTGCATCTGAAAGTATGTGTAAATTCTCTTTGATTAGTAGTATATTTGTAATGATTGAATGCCCTCTCTTATTGCAAAAAGTCATAATTCTTAAATACTTGTTTCTGTTTAATATCATTATTCATGATCTGTGCTACTTGAGAACTTGAACACCCCAACCTGGTACCCTATTATATTTGGTATTGTGCAAATCACAAAATCAGCTGAATAAGAACTTTTGTCTGACTATATACTGACACTGAGGGCTCTCCATGGATTAAAAGAATGTTGTGTTTAACGTACCTAAATACCATTCTAAGTGCAGCACAACCACACAAATAACTCATTATCACACTCCACATTTCTGTTAGATATAGAATTAAAAGATCATTGGAAAATTCAGGATGGAAAGAGTCTCCTGTTCATCATTAACTATGAGTTCAGCCCAGGATACTCATGGCTTTATCCAGTCTTCAATATCTTCAAAGACAGAGACTACCCAAACTCCCTGGGCAAACTGTTCCATTGCTTAGCTGATCTCATGGTGCAATTTTTTTTCTTTACATCTAGGCTGAGCCTCTGTTATTTCAACTTCTGTTTCTGTCATACTTTCACCGTGCACCTCTGTGAAGTCTTTTTTGATGTCCTTGTATGTTCTGGCATTGTGTCCCCCTGAAGTTATCTCTTTTCCAGGCTGAATAAACCCAGCTCCTTATGTGACAGTAAGTTGAATTTTTAGGAATAACCATGACATTCTTCTACAAAGCCCCACAAGAAATATATTTTTTTTATTATTTGGCCAAGAAGTCAATTTTTGTTTAGCCTGTGTTGCCTGATAGCTGTGTGGTTCATACTCCCACTGAGTGCAATGTGCTGAAAGGTCAAATACTGCTAACATAAATATCTATCTTAATTTTTTTGAAGTGAAAAGAGACTTGAGGGAGAAATTTAGAACGGTGAGAATGAAGAACTGTTGTTTTATTGCTTCTTATAGTTATGAAAACCATGAAATTACAGACAGTGTAATGGCTGACAACAGTGATTACCATCCAGAAACAACAAAGGGATCTTTATAATATTATTCTGAGTCATAGGAAAGAGGTGACTGACAGCCATTACAGGTCTGTAAAGTTCTACAGTCTCCATGATGGAAAAACTCCTAGATGCAAGAGACAGCATTTGTCACAGTTTGTCTATAAGACTTTTCCAGGACAATTTTGAGACAAATTTCAGACTACTTGAGCTGGTCAGATTCCTTTCCAAATGTTTTTAGATTCAAATCTGAAAGGATTATTCAGAAAGTATAGTTATTTCTTTCTCAGTCAATAACTGACAAGCTAACATGATCATCCAAATCAATTCAAAGTTATTTCAAATATTATTTAATACAAATTGTTTCATGTAAAAAAGAAAAATAATCACTCACTACAAAATACCCAGAGAAAACAACCTCTGCCTTGAAGAGGTCAGAGTCAAATCTAGGATGGGTCACAATGAATGCAGTAAAGGTAGGGAGAAGAAAAAATCAAAACCATAAGGATGAAAAAGTGTAATAGTTTCATGGCTTGTGACACACACACAGAGCTTGGTATTTACAAGTCATATGGAAGTTCTGCCGTGTTTTATGTGCCTGACTGGAAGGTTCATTTCATGTCAGTATGTAAACAAAGAGGTACAGGTAAACACGTTACGTGTCAATCCAAGGGCTCGGGACTTCAGCTGGGACAGAGGTATTTCCTCACATGCACTGTGCAGCTACAGTTATTTCTCCATTTACTAGATTGATAAAGCATTTGGTTAAATTAAGTCCTGCAAAGATCCTGAGTGTTAACATCTCCTACAAGTTAAAGAATTTACTTAGTGTAGTACCTGTAGTTGTCTCTCCATCTGCATTGTTTCAGTCATGTTACATTGGACAACTTTGATTTTAACATTGTCAATATCACACTATCAAACCAATGCAGTTCTTGTGTTTGTCTCTATTCTTGTAGCTAAAATTTTCTAGGGTTTTTTCTTTAGGATCTATACAATTAATGAGGTTTTTCCATTCAAATTCATTAAATTAGTTTTGTATCTTTGGTCTCCCAATACATTTAACAGAATATTCCACTTTCGCTTTTGCATCACAATGAACTGCTTGTAGAATGACCATTTGTGGTCAAAGAAACTTTCAAAGTGAGTGACAACATTTTGGGTTGGCATGTTAATATCTGCACTTATCAGAAAGCTCAAAGTGTATGTTCTATCAGTGACGATTAATAATCCTAGTGGATTCCAACGGTCTCTCCAAGCTCCTAATGACAGTTTCTATGTCTACAGTTTAACTTCTGCAGAATAGAATAAAAACTAAATATAAAATATGCTTGCCAAAATCTCTAGAGGATGTGCAATACAAAACACAGAGGGAGACAATGACATTCAAGGTTTCTGACAAATGGCTGGAGTCAAATTAGGCTGAAGGTAATGTCTTCAGTGGGAATGTCAGGAAACTATACTTCCTACTTATAGATTGGAGAACAAGAACTGCTAAAGATAGTAGAAACCATGTAATTTTGTATGTGATATTAACAGTTTTCATAACTGAGTAAGCATAAAAAACATCAAATGAGTATACGTATAATTTTCTTTTGATACATAATAAAGACCTTTTAGGAGATTCAGTCAAAGGGGAAGATTCAGTCTCAGATATATGACTCAAATATGGAAAGATAAACAAGAGTACAATTATAATTCACAGTTTTAAAGGAGAACATTGAAGTCTGGAAGCAATCTGGACAGAAAAATCTCAGAGGAGCCTAAGCATCTGCAGGTTGATGCTAACCTAAGATGCAAAAACTGTCTTTTATCTATAGCTTAAACAAGAGAAAAAACTATAGTAGAAGACTGAATTCAAGTCCATATGACTGAATATCATCTCCAAAATGAAACAAATGCATGTTGTTCAAGACAAAAATTTCAATTTCAAGCTTAAATTAAATGTACAGAAATCAAGAGGAGACTTACAAATATTTTGCTACATGTAGCAACACAGTTATGAAAAAAACTATTAACTTGCTAATATGATCTCAGTAAAACCTTGTATAAAATATTTGTGAAATATTTTAAAGAAATAAAAAATCAGAGACATGAAGGAAAACATAAAAAGATATATCTAGAAATGGAGTTGGCAACATTTTCCATTGAATGCAGGGGAAGAATGGATTAACTTGAGAAGTCTTGACTTCTACTGGCTGAGCTTTGAACAGTTAAGAATACTAGCCAGTGAAGTCAGAAAACTTCATGAAAGAAACAGGATCTCTAAATCAAATAATACTGTTTAAAGTCATAGTGTTCATGAAAGGTAAAATTGTACTGGAAAAGGTACAGAAAAGGTTACTACGATGAGCAAATACATTAGAAGTCAACCTCACTGCTCAGATTACCAGGGATTTGCCTGTTTGTAATAGAAAATAAAGCCTGAGAGGCACAAAAGCATTTTCTATATTGTTAAATGGCTTAAACAAAAAGTAAGCTTTGGAAAAAAACACCCAATTAAGCCCTTCCTGGAAAAGGTCACCCTAACAGGCAGAGGAAACTCAGAATCACAGAATATGCCAAGTAGGAAGAGCATCACCGAATGCAGCCCCAGGCCCTGCACAGGACCTTCCCCCAGAGTCACACCGTGTGCCTGAGACTATCATCCAAATGCTTCTTGAACTCTGCCAGGCCAAACAGAGCTGTATGGGTTCTATATCGGAGCTAGTCTGTTGAGTGTGCATTGTAGATGGATCACAGAGGAGATAACAACAGGGATGATTCTCCAGTGCTCCTGTAAGGCATTTGAATTGTAAGTGTCTGTGCAAGAGAAACAGGAGACACAGAGGATTAGTGCAAAATTTAGGACTGATTTCTAGTTTGACTTGAATACATGACTATACCTAAGGAAGCAATGGGTGCTCCATATGGAGCTTTTACTGCATGTTCCCTGAAAAGATCCGGCAGGCATTGGGTCACCTTTCTTTGGGGTACATTTGGATAGATAAAGAAGCTCTTCTGTTTAATTATGTTAGTTCACTTGATTTTAGTTAACGGCATTGCAGAGTAGGGCTAACATATCAGAAGTCATGTTAATTGACCATGTTGTCATGTCCCTATCCTTGACGTTTTCTCCCGAGGCTGACTGAGCCCGAAATGCAGTAGCCTATTTTGTCAAGGGCTTTTTAATTGGGTTAAAGTCTCCTGACCAAGCAGCATTGAGAGTTTCACTTATAGTCTGAATAGAGGGCATAAATAATGAGTGCAAAACTTTTGCAAACCTTTTGGTATTGGATGAATTTCCCTTTAAAAAATCATTTCAGCTAAAAAAAATAAACGTAAAATGAGTCTTCTGCTGATTAATTTCACTTTAGAATAGGTAGTAAGATGTAAATTGGTTTCAAAAATTAGGCTTCTGAGCAGAAACTTTGATTCTCTATTCTCTAGAAACAATAAATCAGATATAAAAATAAGCAAAGTAAGACGGGTTTGTTTGGTTTTTTTCCTTATGGATACCCTCTTGTGTGAGGAAGTAACACAGATATAATATTGGTGTAAGACAGAGAAATAGTGTTGGCAAAATTGCAGCCCTACTTTATGAATGCATACTAAAATAAATCAGACTGTATTCTGGAAATGACAACATAAAGAAAAACTATTCCTTTAATTTCAAGCAGCATTATCAAGACTAGTACAATGATTTTGTTCTTAATTTTAAACAGGCAAAGCACATGATAATGATTGATAATGAAGATCATGAAAAGATATTGTAAAGCGATCTCTTTGTTTTCTGTGACAGAGCAGCTTAGAAAAAAATGCACTTTTAGAAGACATCTAATAGTCAGCAGCCATTTTCAGTTATATCTAAATTAAATCATACATCTTCATTAATTTCTCTGTTAACCATTCAAAATTAAACATGCATTTTCCTGCAAAACCTCCAAAATCCGAAATCACCTGTGAATTATTGTACTGCCCGTCACATAAATTTTATTAAAATCAGAATATCCTTCTGCTCTGATGACAAAGATGACAACTGTAGATAAGGTAATTTATAAAATATGTTAAAAATGTATATTGCATTTTCGATTCCTTAAACGACCTTTTATTCCCAGTGTTTATTAGGATGTTAAATGTTCTTTACTTGCATTGAAAACATACATAATGTTAGGTGAAAAACTATAAAGAAAATAGTTTATTTCAGGTGTCAAACTTGGAATTTTTTCCTGTGCTGGAACAAGATGAGTACAATATGGTGTGGGTCATAAATAAAAGTCTCAAGTGCTCCTTTAAAACAAATTTTAGATAATAACATTATTTGTGAAATAATTAATATGGTCCAGGAGAAGTCTGGTAAACTCTTAACATCCTTTTGTAGATGGGGAATGATTTAAGATATTAGTGATATTAAGGATTAGATGATGCAATCAAGATATCATATATAAGTAGGTATATTTTTTCATGCTGTTTGATATAACAATTATATTATTTTTTTAACATCTTACCTATGTTTACCTAAAGTGCTGTTAAGCTAGTGAATAGATTTGGAAATAAGTAATTTGGAATTTTCTGGGGGGAAAAAAAGGCTGTCGTCTCTGTGCCAAAGGTATTTTTATTACCTGTTTCTAGGTCTGTCGCATCAACTGAAAATAGTAAGGGTACCATAAAAAGTGATCTCACTAAAACTAACAGGCTCATTGAAATTCATTTACATAAGTGGAATGGAGGGAAAATTTTTGTCTACTAGGAAATGGGGAACAAAAATCTAGAGTGGACTGGAAACAAGGACAGAGTAGAGATAATAGAATGAGATCATTAGGTCAAGTCCTTCAATCAGCTGGTCTATTTTTCAGATCCAGGCTAACTCACTGACAGAAGTACATTATTACTCTTCAATCACACCTCAAGTCTGCAAGTCTCTTGATGCCTAGAAATTTTGAATTGTTTTGCATGATTTATGCAGTCACATTTCAATTTGAGAATTTTAGTCTGCTCAGCAGCCACTCACTAGCTTACAGAAGAAGCAGATGCTTGTGTTAAAGAAAGACCAGTGTCATCCTGTTTTTCCACATAGATTTTTATTTTAATTTCTGAAGTCTAATTATTTTGAAAAAGAGGTAATATTAAAAATCCTATCTGAAAAAATTATGTAGACAAAACCAAATCTGCATAACTAAACTGAATTAATTAGAAAAAGTCTTTATACCCTATACTAGAATTCAATATGACTTTGAGGATATGCAATCTCTAAAAGATAATGGTTTTGAAAACAGGATGATTATTTTCTAGTTTGAATGTGTAGAAATGTTATAAATAACTCCTGCCAGCCCCATAAAATGCCATTCAATTAAATGGTGATATATTTGCAGATTCATGGGGTAGAATGAGACAAAAAGGTTTATCTACAGATCCGTTGTCCACTCCCATTAGTAATCTATCTTATTTGGCAAACTGAACCTGAATCATTTTTGTCTGGCAGCTCTTATGCAAAAGATCACAGCAATAATATGAGATGCTGAAATGCTAAAAAGTCATCCTCTCAGGAGGGTTTTGCCAATTAGGAGAGGTATGAGAAACCTGTGTTACAAGAAGTAACTCTGTGTTCTTCAGGATCAGAAATGAGACAGAAAAGTGGAAGGAGGAACAAGAAAGAAAAGCAGCAAAAGTGTATAAGAGAAATTTGAGACAAAAAAAATCTGAAAAGCTTTCAACACTGGTCTAGCTTTTTGTATGAACTGAAGTGTGGAAGCTGGTTCCAAAGATCTTGATCATTGGGTGGCTGCACTTCGTGCAGCTGTGCACTGTGGGGATTGGGCTGATGTAAAGGAAAAGCAATGAATAAAGGCATAGAAGAGGGTCCTATATTAGCAGTCTAGTGTTGAGTCTCCTCTATTAAATGTCCTTTTATAGAATAATACTGTTAGCCTTGTATCCAAATGCTTCAGAGTCTTGTGTGGATCATCGGTCAAATATTCTGAGGTAGGCAAATAACATTATTAACCAATCAAGGAAAACAAAACCAGGAAAAAATAAGCTAATTGGTATATCTGAAAACATAAACAGAGTCAGTGGCAGAGCAAGAACTTGACTCCTAAGTCTCCTGCTTGCTTCTCCAGACATGGATAATTCTCTTTTTCTGGACTGTCTTGTGTCTTGTTAGAGTGATGTACATCTTTCAGAAATCTGCATTTATCCCTGCCTTGAAGTGGAAAACGATAACCTGGCTCAGGCAATAAAATTATTGCTACTGAATTTCAGACAGATTTTTAATAAATACTTTTTATTGTGTGGAGGCCTTTCAGTATGATAGTAAAATATTCTCATGGATAAAACAGAATAAAGATTCAGATTAGGTGCCTGTAATTAGATGTCTGAATATGCAGCCAAATACTCTCTAAGACTTAACTTCTCACCCAACATATAGCAATTTGGAATTAATTTCTGCATTTTTAGTTAGAAGAATTACCCTGAAGATGTTAGAATCTGGACAGACTATGGCAACACAGGCAACAAGTTAGCAGCACCCTGTTACATACCAGAATAAGGGCAAGACCAGGGTACAAGTCAGGCCCCTCCAAAGACCCTAAGCACATAGATCATGCTGCTTTCCTATTCAATTTTAAGAATAAAACGTCTGCCCTACATTGGTAGTTGTGGAAAACAATAACTACCCACTAGTTTTGAAAACTTACTGTTTTCAAAATGCATTTAGAATCCTTGTCAGAACTGAGACTGAGTCCCCGTCCCAGAGTAAACCAGCTCTTGGCAGCTAAGTCAGCCAATGTGAGCTTGTTGTACCACTGCCATCTATGTAGGTAAGGACATTATATTTATTTAACTGCAGAATTCTTAACTAGTTGCAAATTCGATTAACCTTATAAATTTCAAAAATTGGAACATTAAGGTCATACCTTCTAACACTCAATGTTTCTTTCATATTGTTGCAAATAGAGAAAATTATTTCTTCAAGGATTCAGTTGTGCTTAAGTACATAGTATACAGTTTACTTACAACTGCTGGAGACACCCTGACTTCTCTTGTTTAATAAGAGATGCTATTCTCTGAGTGATAAAAGAAATCTGTGAAATAGAGCATTGCTTTTGTCTGAAGAAATTGTTTGGAATATTTTCGCAAATTATTGTGGTAAGTCTGTTTTCCCTTATTGTGTTTGTTATATATTAGTATCTAAAAGTTCATTATTTTCCCTATAAAAATATTGCCAAATCTAAAAGCTAGGGAGAAATTTCAACAGGAATATTCCTTTTTGATATCTAAAGAGGATTAATCTTTTCTATTTTTCACTTCTAAGTTCCCTGCTTAAACTCCTCTGTTGTCCATTCAAGGAACAGGAACTATACCATGAATCCTGGATGAAAAATAATCATGTAGCAGAAAAGATGATACAGTTCAGACATTACAGTAGGTGACAGAGCTACATGTAAAAGCACTTTATGAAATGGTTTTGAATAGCAAGAACACTCTGTGAGAGCAGGATAGGTTTATATGCAGTTCACAAAACTCTGTCTAGGCTACTGCTATGGCTGTGGATTACAGTACCTAAGCCTATTGCCATTCTTGCTGTAAGCTGCTCTCCTTATCTAGTTGTAAAAGCTGCAGTCCTTCTGTGGTGCTTAGACAGTGTGTTAAGCAGGCAGGGAATTATTTGGGAAAGTCAGATGCCAGCACTTGCTTCAGTGTTGTAGCACTGGGAGCTTACATGAGGCCAATAAACAATTACAGTTCCCTTCTTCCTGTACACATAAGCACATCAGGAACTGCTGCATGCACAAGAACTCACCCTTGTATGTGATTTGTCACCAAGTTGTGTGTCTGCCAAGTGATGTGACAAAATCATGGTTTCCTGTTGTATGACAAGAGTGGGAATATAGTTAGACCCAATAGATATGGAATGGAAAGATTTAGCCCTTACATTGACCCTGTGTCTCTGTGCTTCTGTGGGACACAGACATTTGAGTTCTGTGATCTAGCACTCTCTTCCTTAAGAAAATCTGGCACAGCTGTTTACATTATCCAGGTAGTCCAGAGACTTCTTTGCATTCCTCTTCTACAGCCAAGATACCTGATGAACAAAAAGAAGACGAAGCTCTGAGCCCGGCATGCCCAATTCTAGTTCTTAGTTGGAAATAAATTTGCCACATAATTCTATATAATTTAAAAATAAAAATAAAATAGTTAGCCACTAAAGATACGTATTTGGTCAAGCTAGTGGTCTGTGAACTAAAATATCTCATAGCAGTGTTGTTCTGGTGTATTCCAGTGGCTCCCAGGGGGGTCCCAGAGGATCAGCTCATAATGCTGTGGATTTTCAGCTCTCCAAACATNCTGTCTTGTTGTGCCTAGTATATAAATTTAATATATGTAAATATATATATATTCCTTCAGTTTTCTCTTGCTGCTTTTTTGCCGTTTCGGGAGAGGGATGGGGGAATCTTTCTTGTGAGGTTTGGCTGTTGGCAGAGAGCCAACCCGAACTTTCACAGCCTCACAACAAGTCACTGCTGTAGCCTACAAAAATTAAAGATTTTATTTCTCATGTCACAGATAAAATAGAGAAGCATTGTCAAGAATGACCAATATTACATTTACTTGCTTTGCATAACTTAACTGATATAACATGATACAAATTATATATATTTAGTCCTGGTTCTGCTGTTTGAAAATGGGGACTGTTGAAATCATGTAGAATTGGGTTTTAGAGGAAAAAATGCTTGTCTTTGTTATCTCAAAAGAAATGAAATAGAGTACTTATAGAAAAATAATCAAATTAGAGGCATCTATGTTAAAAAAAATGGCACAAAATTTAGGTGTCTAAAAACTGAATGTTAAATTCAGAATTAAACACTTGAGACTCCTTTTACAGCAAATATTAACAAAAATAGATGCAATTAATCTGATCCATCCATGCCCATTTTAGGGAGATAAGTAATTATTTAGTGTTGCCTTTCCTTTTTTTCTCTGCTGGCTATAGAAGAATCATGGGATAAATGGCTCAACCTCAAACTAAGGTTTGGGTTCCTTAGTACAGGGAAAGAAAATCATCTCCTTTGACGAGTCTTCTAGCTTATACGTGGAATAAGAAACAACTTCATAACCCTCTGTGGGCTCACTTGCTCTAGTTAAATAGTAGAACTGAACTCAAATGAAATTGCTTTGGCTTAATTCTACAATACTGAAACATTATATTTAACTTACTCACTGGAAAGAAAGGAAAAAGGAAAGAAAAAGCCACTTGTCGCAGGTTTGAACGTTTTGTTTTGGTTTTCTTTTTTCTTTCTTATCAATGCTAAAATATTACTTTGAAAATAGAGTTTGAGGGGGATAAATTTTTCATATATAGCTGATCTAAATAACTTCAAATGGTACAGGCATTTTCTTTTGGAATGGAGAATCTGATATCCAATCCTTCTTCTACCAGAAAATAATGAATACCCTAATTGTGCAGCATGGTAATAGCTATGAAGATCTGCTTGTTTTTTTAAAAATCTGTACTCTAATCTCTCTGAGGAGATAAATACAGTAGGAAAGTGATCTCTTCTTTCACAGGAGTGTCACTAGAATTGGAGACATATATTTAGCATGTGTCTGTTTCTTATTTATTACTCAAAAATATCAAGAAATACCTCTCTAAATTGGGCAGAAGAATGAAAAAATATGTAACCAACTTTAATATTCATTATTATGTCATAAATTATGTTGTTTTTCTAATAGAATATGATTATTTCAAATTAAAAGTTTTCTGGCTACTAAATCTATAGCTGCATTTTTCTTTTCAAGCAAAATTTAAAATTGAACAATCCTTGTCATATTCAGGGAACTTACACGCCAGTTGGCCAGATCCTGCCATTTGGTCTTTGCTTTATTGTTCTTTAGGTGCCTGTTATGGTCAATTCATTGTGTTTAAATTGTTGGCCATCACTGTCTCCCTCTTTTTCAACTGACAGCACGCAGCAGGAGAGAATTTCAAAATGTCTGGTAAACTCATTACTCCTCATAACTACTGCTGTGCTCAGCTAACTGGAGTTGTGGCAGCATAAGCCTTAAACGACTGACAGCATACTAAACATCATATTCATTATCTCTTTCTTTCTTCTTTTTTTCATGTACTTTTTTCCCCCTGTTAAATCTGCTCTCAGACAAAACTTTCAGTCACTTGAATGAACAGCAAATCAAAATGTAAGGTATTTAAAAAGGAAAATTAAAGTCACAGAATTTTCTTACATAAAAATTTATCTACATAATATGTTACATATGGGAGAAATATATTCTTACATCACCAATTTATTTCTTCCCAAATGCTGCACAACATACAGGATTAACAAAACAATATATGCATCAGATTTGGGGATGATAGTAAAGATGAGACACAGCCCCGCCCTACTGTGATTGTTTTTTGGAGTGAGGTACAGCTGATAAACATCCTACAGATAAATCCCTAGAGCCAGGGGGTATCAGGATTCCTGTCTTGCCCACATGCCAAAACTCATTGCTTTTGTAAGATGTTCATTCTGTTGCTTGATTTTTTAAATGTATTTTCCGGACAGGACTGACTGTACCAAGCAGACATTGGGAGTGTATTGTATGATTTTTCTAGGGAACATTTTTTGCGGAAACAAATGCAGAGACCAGATCACTGGAGGCTGCACCCTGACTCCCTGCCCCAGACTGTGAACATGGGATGCAGACAATTTCCATCATCATCAAAAACCACCAATGTGATCATGGAAATTGAAGGTGGATTGGTGGAACTGAGGAGTTTTCTGTTACAACCAGCTCTTGAAGACACTCATCAGGGAGTCCTCTGAAAGGAGTCATTCAGTTAGCAGAAGTGAGATCTGAATGGACTAATGCTGATGGATCACGCCTTTACCACACCATCTGTCCTAGACTTTCTATTGCCTATCTCATGCTTTAGATGCCACACTTGGTGGCTTTATGTGCAGTTCTGCATGTCTAAATTTTCTTTTCTCCTTTCCGAGCTACATTGCTTCTCCCCCTAGAGAAGGAACACTGAGGAGACTTGGTATCTCAAATTTCTCTCCCACTGGAAGACCAGGATTTGGTAGTACAGGTGACAGCAACATGTTTGGGTAAAGAGAGGAAAAAACCATCCCTTGTTTAAGTTCCTTTTGTTGACTTTTCTCACTTGGTATATTAGCTTATCTTGAGGGATGCTCTCAGCAAGGGGATTTAAGGAGATACTTTTGAATTAATGCTGGTTTTCCTTTCTCAGCAGACTTGTTATGAGTTTTTGCAGAGATGCCTAGGTGATTCTTTGGCATTTTGAAAATGGTTCAATGTTAAAATTTTAAAATTTTCATGTTAAAAAATTGTTGATGGAGAAATGTCATAAAGTTTATTGCAATGGAAGATACTTACATGTAGATATATTTATAATTTAGGGAACTGGAGACTGGAGTGCTTAAGATACTGGCAAAACAGCACAGTCCTGGGCTATAGAAAAACACATTATCAAATTAATTAATTAAAACCTCCACAGATTATTAGTTATTATCCCTGAATCTACATAACTGCTACTCTTTAATAATTGTTTCATATGTGAATAACCTTCTTGTAGATTTAGCATTATATAGTGCCTACATATAGTCTCTTGTGCTTATTTTGTTCTTTAATTACAGTTTGTTGTCACCTGGATCCCCAAACTACACACATTTTTTCCCCTTTGGTGTCACAATGCTCATATACTGATGTAACATGCACGTACAGAGTGTTTATCTGCCTATGACACTGCAGTTTTACAGACACAGTTTTGGCTGCAAATTGAACAAAGGGTCCTTATTCACTTACCAACATGTAGAAAATTAATCAGATTTCTTCTGACACTTCTGTTTATGGTTGATTTGACCCTTTGTCTCCTCATCCATCTGGTATCATTGCTTCTATTTTCATTTACACCAAGAATGCTGCTTGCATTTTGCATGTTTGTGCAAAAACATTATAAGAAGTAAATCTTAATAGAGATGCAAAAATGCTTATCAATAAAATAATTCCATTTTATTTGCAGGGAATTTATGTTATTAAACTCTTGCTTGTATACTTTCTGACTTAGAGACAGTTATACAGACAATACTTGAAGAATAAGACTATCATGATATATGAATATGATTGGGCAGACTTTGACTGCCAGTTTATTGAGATACACAGCCCAGATAAGGGAATATTAAAACACTCAACTGAAAAAAGAAAATTATAGGGAAGATAGTACTCTGCTATTTGAGAAATTTTTTAGTAAATGTGCATATATTTTTACAGATTTCAAACTTATTAGGAGTCCTTTCCCAATTTACCTTCCTAAACAACTCTGTTTTAGGAAAATATATATGAACTTTAATTATGAAGATTTTTTTACTTTGTGTAAAATGTGTATTGGAAGTATCTGAGGGTGAGTGGTGTGGCCGCAGGGGCGGCCTCTGAGGGAGAAGGTCAGGGATTGCTCTGTGCTGTACAGCCAATTCCTGGCAGTTTCTCCATGGATCTACCACAGTACCCAGTTGATCCCATAAAGCAAAGCTGGTGAAGACGCTTTGAAAAAAAAAAAAAGAAAAAAGGACAGGCAAGTGTGAGCATGTAAAACCAGTGATAAGCAGCAGTAGGAACAGGAGGGAGATGAAGAAGAATATGGTCCAGGGCCAGGGAATCCTCTGCAGCTTGTGGAACAGTCCATGGTTGATCAGGTATTGTCCTTCAGCCCATGGAGGACCATGCTGAAGAAGACATTCACACTGCATGGAGGACTCCACACTCAAAGCATGTGGATTTTTCCTAAAGGAATTGTGGTCCATGGAGAGCCTATGCCAGAGCAAGTTTTCCCTGAAGGACTGCAGCCCATGGAGACCCCCCACACCAGAGCAGAATAAAAGAATGGCATAGCAGAAAGGAAGTGTATGGACTGACAATAAACCCCCCATTCCTCATCCTCCTGCACTGCTTGGAGCAGGGAGAAAGTAGAAAATTCAGGAATAAAGGAGTGAAGTTGAGCCTGGGAAAAAGGAGGAATAGAAAGAAGGTGTTGTTGTAACTTGAAAGCTTTTTTCATCTTTTGTCTGCCACAGCAGAAGGCTTGTGAGAGGAGGGGAAAGGAGGGAGTGGCTGGGTGAGAATCTGTCATCTGGCTGAGGTCAACCCATCATAGCTGGAAATGACAGGTTATAAATCTATTTACTGCTTTGGTCAAAAGAGAAGCAAATCATAAGCTCATGTTAAAGAAAATAATTGACTTTTAACATACCAGTTGATTTCACAGATAAGTATAATCTTACCTGCCCAACAAAATGACAGTGACTCAACAGACAAAACATGAAGAATTCCATTACTTGTAGCAATTCAAGGGGAACATTCAGAATAAACATTATTGCTGGGTAGTAAATCCAAGGTAGTTATCAGAGTTTTTCTTTCTTACTTTTGTCTTTCTTTGATGATAAAACCTCATTTTACAACATAATAAAATTCTTAGTTTAAGCAATTTTTATAAGAATGCCAAATGATTTAATTTTTAGACAATACTGATTGTTGGGATACGTTTTACAGGAACTCATTACTTTTAAGTTATTCGTGTTCTTCTTCTGATGGAAAATTTAATTGTTTCTCAACTATTTAAGATAAGGCACTTTTAAAATTTGTAGTTAAAAATACCATATGCCTAAATGTAAACCATTGCATAATACCTTCCTGATTCCACTGCTGTGTGAATAATAAAAAAATATTACCTACAATATAACAAAGTCATCTGATGCTATAACTGGATAATAAAGTAAAAAGTAATTTAAATGTAAGAAACCAAAAAGCCCCAAAAATGAGTCCCAAACAGTGCTATCACTTAGGGAATTAATCAGGAATCTGGCAATGCTCAAGCAACTTCCTTACCAAACTAAAAGACAAAATATATCTTTCAAAGATGAAAGGTAAATGAATGAAAGGAATGTCTTCTCAACTGTCCATTAAAATGTTAAAAGGCCCCTCAGGAACAGTTAAATTTAAACCAAACCAAACAACTATTTAGTGAATAGAGAAATAAGGATGTTTGAATTTACTAGAAACTAAAATTCAACTCCTCATGGACCCTGGGGAAATAGAGGGAAATATCAGAAAATAGACGAAATAAAAGGGCCAAACCACTAACTTTCAAAGGATTGTCATAACTTCCTGACAGATAAACAAAGGCAGAATAACTGATGGTGAAAGAAAGCTATAACCCTGACACATAGATCATCTGTTTGTGAGCTTAAATTACTAACAAGGCAACCTAAAAATATTAAAGAACTGAAGGTATGACAGCATTTAATTTGAGTCTGGGAAAGACTGAAAGAGGCTTTCTTTCCTTCTTCCCTTAAGTTATGAAGAGAAAGGGATCTAAAGCTTCCTAAACTGAATACAGAACACTTTCTGGACCCATCTTTACTTTCACAATGCTCATCCCAACCACTTATTGCTGCCAAGTCTGGCTCACAAATGACCAAAAATGAGTTTAGAATGCAACATTTTTAAATACCATGTAAAGCGGGGACAACAATATGACTGTATTTATGTGGTTTTGGTGACATGTACTTTGGCTGAAGATCCAGCTGAGACTTAATCATCAAAATTCATTTTAAATACAAGTTCAGGGAATTAGATTGAAATACACTTGAAATATTTTTCATTGAACGTTGTGCACCCTAAATACTGTAAGTGATCTCTGTTATTTGTACTTTAAACTATACATTGTTTTCATTTTCTACACTTTCTTAAGCATATACTTGTCAGACTGAAAATGCAGAAGTACTATTCATCCTCTACCTCATGTAAATGAAACAGTTTGTATAGCTATATTGATGCTCTAAGAAATGCTGCTGTGAAACACGATGTCAAAGAGTACATTCTGATCATTGGTCGTAGCCAAGATTTGAATGTGATTATTGAACATAATCAAGACTGGTTCTTGTCTTTAATGTGGTGTCCTCAACTCCCAGTAAGTGACTTCCTTGTAATTGAAAAAAGGCTGATTAAAAAGGGATCAGAAAATTGAAATAAAATTTCTTGTTTCTTTAGGCTTCAACTTCTTTTTACAGAAAAGAACTGGGAACTCAGAGAACTGGAAACCTGCTGGTCATATGAAATGTCCATGTCTGATTCTATTTTATCTGCTCTAGGTGCTCACCAGAAACTAAACCCATGGGGTTTCAAAAGGACGAGTGTTTGCTTTTTTTTTAAAAGTGTCTTTTAAGGTAAGTCAATTAGATTATTAGATTAGCTGCTGAGTGAAAATAGACTGTATTCTTTAAACTCAGAGGCTAAAATTCGTAGTCCTTTCCAATGAGCTTAAATTATATGGGTATATGGTTGGACACCTTCAGATGAGATGTAGGGCATTTAGCTTTCTTGGATATCAAGAACTGATTGGGAGGCATACAGATTTCAGGGTGCCTCTGAAAGTCTTTGGGGAGGTTATGGATTCGTGCTGCTGAAAACTAGAGTCCTGTTTAAAAATGGAGGCCTGATACTGCTCCTGCCTCATACTTTTTCCTCAGGGTAATTTAATTCCTTTTACTTGGTTCACATTCACTAGATTAATGCATTGGGGACTGAAGCCTCAAAAGTTAAAAGGAAACTATACAGATTATTATATTTTGAAGAATTATAAAATACCCTTAGTACTGAAAACATGTCTTTTGGAATTATATTATAGATTAAGAACATCATACCACATCTTTCGAAGATCAAATGCAATGTCATGTTCTTCACTGATATAGATCTTTATATCTTCAAGAAACATTAGTAGGACTGTTCTGCATCACATCAGCTGAGAATCCAGCTGCTGGCTCCTCATGATCACGTAAAATTTTCTTATCTGACCAAAACACTCATCCAATTCCTATTCAAAAACAATTGTGCTGTACATTAGAGATGAACTGAGCCTGGATTATACTTCAGGCACCTAGACTGCCTTTTTCTGACACTACTAGCCCTGTGGATCTCTCATGCGTTTTTAATCTTGCTCACACAAAGTTGTCATTGTGAAAGGCGATATTGCAGCAGCACGCTTGTCACAGAGTATGTCAATCAGTAAAAACACAGTTTATGATTTCTTTTCCATAATTTTATTTTATAGAACAACACATAGCAATGATGTAATCCAGCTATTTGTTCTGTGATAGATTTAACATTTAACCAACAATTTAATTTCCTCAAAATTTTGATGTCATAGTGTATTACAACTTAAGCAAACCAAGATTCCAGTCCTCCTTACATTAATGTTTTGTCACGGGAACAGGTTTAGAATTTTGATTCAGTCATTTTTCAAAGGAAATTTGTCTCCTGTGTTTGACAGAGATGCACAGAGCCCTGGAATTTGGTGTCCAGGGAAAATAAGATCTATTGCATTCTCATATGACAATTTTGAGTCTCAAGTTCTTTATTTTGTATAATGGAGTAGAAGCAGAACTGTTTGGTAATGGAGACTTCAACTTCTGTGCTGTACACATCAGCTATATCTGAACCTTATTTTTACATCTGTATTGCTTTGAAAAAGTATTAGTTTCTGTTACCTCACGGTCCATTTGTAGGTATGCCTTATAACAGCAATTATTTCCTCGGCTAATCCTCAAAACGGGTAGAAAATGACTTAAAAATTAGCAACCTTAAATTTGCTCCTCCAATTGCATTCTTTATGACATTTTAGTCTAGTACTGTATTTATATCCTCTTTTTGATTTTAAGTTTTTTTGCTATATAATATTTTAAGTTTAATCAAAAGTGAACTTCGAAAGGCCATTCTGCCTAAGGGATATTTTTCCATTAAGTATTTGACATATTGGTGGCCTTGAGGGATTATTGGTTTTTGAAGAAATATTAACAGCTGGAAATTTGCATTTTAATACAGTTCTCCTCAACCACTCAAGCAATTTTATTTTTAAGACCTGTGACAGGCTTCAAAGCCTTAGTTCTAAAGCAATCTTGCCAAGTAGTAGCTCACATAATTTTACTACAAATGATTAAGTTTCCTAATAGGTTTTCCTTTTCAAAATCTTGTTTGAGGTGTCTGTGAAATCAATACAAAAACTTCGTGATTTGTACTAAAACTAGCATTGCTAATTTGTCTGAACTACAGAGAAGTGAAAAAGCAACTCTTTAAATTCTCAAACCCAAAGAAAAAACAAAGTGAAAACTAAACCCAAACATGATCTAAGTTCTTTAAATCCAAGGAGATGAGAACACCTGTAAATTGGTATCCTTGATGAGTATTTCTTTAAATTATGACTATACAAATAGGCTATCATAAACACTTGTGTTGTTTACTGATATCTGAGGCTCTGCGGTGAATCAGATGCAGGAAGAGGCATTCACAGTAAAATTGGAACAGACGGCACACTATGGAACTGCTGATACCAACACTATGTATGTGATGGCGGTTCCAGCTGCAATTCAAGGGAAAGTGCGCATTCACTTCATGTGTTTTGTGCGGTCCTAAACAAAGAATTTATGAGTCAGTGACAGTTTTGAAAAGAGGCTGTGTTGCAAAATGGTTGAGAAATGGTTAAAGGGCTGCAGGCCTTGGGCCAGTGGGGGACACCCGCCCTGAGGCAGGATCCCGGGAACGGCAGTAGTTTCTCAGGCATAGAGATAAGAGACTTGGAACAACAGTAGTTCTCAGGATAATGAGCAAGGCTGCATGGCCTTGAGTTATCAAACGGAATATTACAGTTGAGTAAAACAGGCCTTGCAGCCACGAGAGGGTGGGGGTATGGAAATGTAACGTTTAACATTTAACCAATTATTAAGTCAATATTATCATATTCATTAAGCCTATGGATAAATACAGTAGTCTGATGCTCAATAAAAGGAAGCTTGCTTATCAATCATATTGGTTGGCCTCATCCTTCCCTCACCGCCCATGGCAAGGCTGGACTGAGATACTCTTTCCTGACATGTTAAGATTGCTAATAGAAATTAAGCAGACACAGCTTAATCAAATAATCATACACTAGAGTATGATACATTTTTCTTTTTTTCTGACAATGAAATTACAGGGCAAAGTTTGGATGATGTAGGAGTTTAGCTAATTTTTTACATTGTAAAATATAGTTAAATCATAACTGGTTGCAGTTGCAGAATGGAGGCACAAAAAGGCACTAAATGGGAAAAAAATATAGCCAGTTTTCTATACATCATCAAGTGTAACTATTATATTCAATGAACTTATTTCAGAAGAAAATATGATGTAGTTTTTCTTTCAAAAAAACCCTGAAAAACCATCTAAACCTGATCAAAAGTCCTCAGTAGTGGGAGCTTTTCCATTGACCTTAAGAGACCTCAAATCTGGTGTGAAATTTATTGGTGCAACCCGAAGCATTTTAAACAAAGAAAGTGCTCTTTCTGCTTACCTTACTGATTTGTATAGAAAGAAAGGCTTTTATTTATGATAGAGTGGCTAACACTCACATCATCTCATTGCAACTTAGAGTCTCATTGCAACTGATAGCCTGTCAACTGATTGTTCTTTTACATCCTGTAACCCACTAAATATCAACATGGAAAAAACCCCAAAACTAACCAAAAAAAAAAAA
>VXBX01008443.1:111245-122133 GCA_013400415.1 Scytalopus superciliaris | reverse complement strand
TTTTTTTTTTTTTTGTTTTTTTTTTATTTAAGATTGCTTTCATTCTTAAATGATATTTTCTGCTCATTTTCCCTATTCTCAATACTGTTGTTGTTGCAAGATATCTGGGTCAATAAATGGCTTTTTCTAAAGAGAGGTTCCAAATTTAACCCAGAAGCTGTCTTTAAAAGCATATGGTTCAATTATAAAAGAATATGTTTGTATATGTAGTTTAAATATACAGAACAAAAGGAAATCAATGATCTTTTTTGCTCAGTGAACTAGGTCTTACACTGATTTCAGTTGTCAAAATGCATTACATTATGAGGAACCAATATTCTCTTTCTTTCCACATCAAGCCAAGTTCTGTATCTTGCCATTAAACGTTTTTCCTTCTCAGAGTTTACACATATATCTGTGACTTTGCAAGGGCTGTCATAAAGTTGATGCTCTTTTAGAGATAGGAGATTTCAGAAACAAAAGTATTTGCAATATTTTGAGATGTTTCTGTGTTTTGAGCATTCTGAGGTTTTGTGCATTTTGTTTTGATGGGGTATATTGTGGTTTTTTTTTTCTTTTTTTTTTTTTTCCTTTTGTTTGTGTGTTTTATTTTTAAATTTATTTTTATTGTACCAGCTTTGAAAAAAACCCCAACCCACTCTTGGAGTACAGACCAAATTAAAGACACAAGCACATAGGCATTAATAGATTATCTATCTATCTATCTATCTATCTATCTATCCATCTATCTAATCTATCTATCTATCTAAAATAGTCTGCAAAGACTTAGTCTAGGAACTGGCAGAAATGTAAGGCCTTATTTTCCGTGCATGAGTAAGTCTTTTGATGAATCAAAGTGTCTGTCTTTAAAGTATAAAACTGTTCAATCATTATACAGTTAGAAACACATAACTTTCTGCCTGGATCAGTAAAACCTTATTCAGTAAAACTCAAGCAACAGTTCTCTGTGTTCCCTGAACTTGCATCCTCTGCTTTCCAGGTCTGCCAAAGAAGGCAAATATCACTAGAAGAAAGATGTTCTTTATTAGAATCTTCAAAATCTCCACTTTAAGAACTCCACCCAGACTGAGAAAAAGAGAAAACTTTCCCCGCTGGTGACTATTTACAATACCCCTGACCAGAAAAAATGAGAAAAAATTCCCTTAGAAATGTACCACTTTGTGGAACTGTAGTAGTATGAGAGATATTTTCAGAAATATGCAGAATGATTCTTTGAATCTAAATATGATATTCAATCAAAATTAGAGATTAAAGATACAATAACAAATAACATAGAAAAATGTGAGAATCAGCATTGGGCAACTTTATTCCAGGCTTTCTATAAGCTAAATTAATATTGTAATTCATGTCATGGCATTGAGACAGTGACTCTTTATGGACCAGTCTATCTTCCAACCAAAACTTTTGATGAATTCCCATGGTAGCTAGTATTAAAAAGTTTCCAGTTTGGCATCTCCCTCCAGAGAGACTTCTGTGAATACATACGTTTGTGTGCATGTGGTGAAAAAAGATCCCAAATTATTATATCTTTAAATAGAAGTGTGAAATCAAGTCATTAAGAACTTTGCCAGAAAGTACAAAATCTTACACTAGTTAGTAACTTTAATGTATGTATTTTTGAATTTCTCAGTGCCTTAATATCATGTACAAATTTAAAGAAGAAAATAGAATCCAAACTAATTACCAACACCACAAACTCTGTAGTTCCAGGTTTCACATTGTACAGAATAAACTAATCTATGTGAAAATCATTGAATGATAACAATTGATAGTGGAAGTCAGTATTATTTTGAAACACCTTCCTTCATTTCTCCCCCTAAAAATAAAGTTCTGCTAATTTGAACACAATCCTGAGCTTACCAAATTCACCACAGGAGCTGAACATCCACCAAGTTAACATCATATGGAACCAGACCTTACTAGAGCAAACCTGTCCATTGAAGCCCACACAGGCAATCCCTTCCTCCACTATCCCAAAGGGAACATCAAAATTCATAGGCATCCTTTCAGTGATATTTCTGTGCCCAGTGACACATTGAAACTATGAAGGTGAAGCAAAACAATCACTTTGTGTCAAATGGTTTTGCTTGGTCAACTAAGACTGGGAGAAGATTTTTACGAACTAGCTATTTCTTGATCTATTAGTTTTGATGCTCAGCATAAAACTACAAAAAGAGCTGTAAAGATAAATATTTAAATTAAAATTTTAAACCTGTTTTATGCTATGATTTATGTACTTAATTATGATACTGGTTTTCAGACATTTCAGTCTGTTTTCTTTTCTGGTTCATTATTTACTATTTTTAACTAGTTAACCAGCTTGTATTTGCAGATCACTAAGTATAATTATTTAACTTAAATTTGCTCTTTTAAACTGTGATTGATTTTGAATTTGCTGTTATTTTGTTAAACATCGGGAAACAACTTAGTTTTAAAGTCTGTCTTCTATTTTCAGCTACTTCATCTGATGCACTTACCTCTAAAATTCTTACCTGACATATACTTCTTATGTAGAATTTTCACAGTACTGGAAGTTAGCTTGTACCACTAAGAATTCAAAACTGAGAGAGACAAAATGCGAAACATCTGTTGTAATATGAAGACACCCAAGTCCCTAGTTTGAATACAGAAATAGTTTCAATTTAGGTGTCCCAGCATTCAAATGTTTGATCCAGTAAATTTTTGACTGTATTTATTTTTGTCTTTGCAATAGTTTGAAGAGTCTAATGAAAACCTAGCGTAGAAGAGGAAAGGAGAACAAAACGAAACAAATCCTTTCTTTGTGATATTACTATCTGCGTCAATAGATCTTTTTCCCTACACAGTTGTTGCCACTGGGAGCAGTTCAAAATGCATAGGTAGATATGAGATGTGAAAATGCCCCTTTGTCAAAAGTTTCAGCTCATAGCAGCAGCAACATCCACCATACCCTGAAACTGATAGGATAGATGGATGGTTGGATTGTTGCAAGTGGAAGGACAGCCATCTGAGGATTAGCTACTCTCACCTTACTGCAATACATGAGGCATGCTTAAAATTTCCTCTAGTCACTAATTCAGAAGTTTAGAAGATGGAGAAACTCTGTCTCTTTACTCCACAGCACACATTCTTTGCACAGCTCCTTGGTTCCTCAGCTCTCCCTGGACAGAGTAGTAACCCTCCAGACCTAGTGTCCTTCCTCACTAGATTGTTTATCCTTATCTCTGTGTCTTGTCCGAGACTTTCACAGTCTTAACCCTTACGTTTATTCAAGCACAGTTCTTTTAAGAAAAATTTCACAGCTTTCAGGGCCTGGATTTGCTGCATGTCCACTGCCTGGTTCATAGCCCATACAGACTGAACTGCTCACAGACTTTATGAGGTTTATCTTAGTACATTGAAGGAGTTATTCTTAAGGTTGAATTTATATTATCTATTTCTACCACAAGGGGAAAAAAAGAAACATTTTTTTCCATTGTACCAAATTTTTTCTAGAAGAGTTATATTGAGTTTAAATGTAATCAAATGGAAGGGAAAAAAATCCCACTCAATTAATGAAGTATGTCTTGAAGTAAAGTACGTTTCAAACGGCCATGTTAAAGAGGTGGACTTTTTGTCTTCCCTGTGTGAAATTTTTGTCCTCCTGGTTGGATTTTGTACAGTATAATGTAGACACAGCCCACTGAGAGCACTAACTGTTTCAAAATAACTAGACTGTTCAGAAATATTCTCTGGAATTAGCCTGGGAAAAACAAACCAAACCAAACCAAAACAAACAAAACAAAACAAAACAACCCCAAACCCCCAAACATGGATAAGTCTGCATCAGTATGAAACAAGCACATGAAAATATGGACCAAAAAATTAGGTATTTTTCAACCTTTATGTTGACATTTGCCTACAACCTGCTTTTTTGGTGAGATTTTAAGAGAAAAATGTAAGATTTTCCTGACAGTATTTGAATTTATCCTTCAAGTGATACTTTTTTTCATTGGATGTAGCATGAACAAAGTATTTATTTTTATCTAGTGCAAATGATCTATAAATCTCACTCTTCTTCCATATTAAAAGTTTCTTCAAAATGGAAATAAATAGACTGTTGGCACCACAGGAACAGACTCCTTCAATTACTTCATAATACAAATACGCTTTTCTAGAACAAGGTATGGTGCAGTTTGCTGATTCAGCAGAGCATGTAGGGTTAACTAAATGTTTTGGTTCAGTACATTTTTACTTATTAAACCTTCACTTATTGCAGTGAGCCAGTTTTGATTAATGTTGCTCTTTGTGTTTGATGGCTTTGCCGCGAGGTTCTCACAATTTTATGAAATATATCGCTGCTTAAGTTTGTTTGATCGATCAACTCCCAAATCAGATAGTTACAACAATTTACAATTAACTTTTATCTTAGACTTTTAAATATAGTGGAACTGTTATTTGCAATGGGTGCTTAATCTGTGAATTTACTGTCACTTATTTGCTAAATATTGACTTGCTTATTTTATTTTGGTAGTAATTAGGAACACAGTATACCACCAGGAAAATGATACAGTGGCCAGCCAGTTTAATTTTGGGAAACTTAATTAAAGTTTATGCTGTATTTTGTGCAGAGAAGCATCACATATTGCACTTTCAAATTATTATGATGAATAAATAATTAATCTTTGTGACGAACTGGTGATATGTGAATTCTAGCACATATTTCTGGGGAAAGTAAATAGCAGATGTAATCCAACAAAAACAGAGAAATTATTTACTAATTTTACATATAATGAAAATTTTGTTCAAAATTTCAAAGTGACTGCATGGCAGGAGGTCAGGAGCTAATGGCTGCACTGGTCTCTGCTAGCCAGCTCCCAGAGTAAAGTTAGCCAAACAACACACTTGTGAATCTGATAATTTTAAGAGAGCTCATCAATATATTAGTAGAAGTATCTGAATTGCTTTCACTCTTTTCAGATTCTCTAACTCTATCATCAGTAGCAGAAACTGTCTGAGGCCTTCCTGTGAAGATGTTCAATGTCTAGTTCATCACCATCCAAACTACAAATTGACAGCCTCCAGAGTTAAAAATTCATTAAGAAGAGATCATCTAATTTTTAACTTTAAAAAAGAATTAAGACATTATTACTGCTCCTTATGAAAGCAAGTAAAGATTTTTTAAGGGCACTTAAAATGGTTTAAAATTGTTTGCAAAAAACCCCGAAGGAAAACAAAACCCCAATACCTTAAGATTAAAGTTAATCAATGCCAATTTACTTCAACAGGTCCTAGAGAATATAAGGGATAAGTGATACACATATAGGGCTGCTAGGGATAAACTATCACAGATCTCTCAGAAATAATGTGGAAATAGACATAGTAACTATCAATATCATTAAGTCAAAATCTAAGATGACATAAAGTTCTTCCCTATTTTCTTTTCCTCCAAAACTAAAATCTTAGCCACCTTTTTTTAGTTTTTTTTTTTTTTTTTCCCCCCAAAGATAATACATTAAACAAATGAGTTGATAAGACATCTAAATACGAATAATGGAGAATATAAAGGATTTGGGCAGGATCTTGGGAAACTGAAAAAAAAAATTCAATTTCTACATATATTTCGCCAGATGGTTTTCATTTTTGCATGCAATCCATGATCTGCTGGACCTTTCATACACTGTTCCTCAGCCTACATGACAGAAAACATGGTCCTAACTCGGTTATCAAGCATCTTAATGGCTTCAGTTAGTCAAGCAACTTCTAATTAAAGTATTACTGAAGTAATGTTGAAGTTCTGCATAACCAGTTGTGATTTTTTTGTTTGATTAGTTTGTTGATTTTGGTGTTTTTTTTTTCCTCTTTTTCTTTATTTGGTTATCTGTTTCAATTTGATGAGTGTTTGCTAGTATTGGTCAAAGGAAATATATCCAACATTCACATAGTCCTCTTATTTTAAGACAGTCAATGACACTAGTGTTCTGTGGTGTTCATGCTCCTAAAGGGTAAAATGCTTTTGGCTGGTAACTCTATTAGCAGACTAATGAGAACATTTATGTTAATAGCATGTATTGCCAAGGGTTGAATAATCTATTGATTTCCCTTACTTGAACTACTAATTTTTTCACTTACCTCTCTTACCTATTCTCTGTCCTAGCTTGCTATGTTATTATCCATGCTGAATCTCTGCTAATTCAGGGTTTCCTTGGCATGACAATGAGGTTACTGGTAAGGCTGAAGAATGCTCAGAGTGGGTAGCTGGGTTACATCACAACTCCAGGTGCATTTTCAGTCTCCAGTTCTGGCTTATCAAATCTCTTTAACCCTCTTGTTTCTAGGTGATTATTGTAGTGTGGGAAATGTGGGATTGTATAGTTGCCTTCTATAGCATAGAAAAGTGAGGTAAAACAGCACGAGAAAGTACTTTAGAGTTGATCTTGACCTCCTGGTTGGGGGAAATGCTGTCTGGGTCTATACCATAGGAAACAGGCTCTCTGAAGTAGGTCCTAAATTTCTGATGCCCTGTAAAGGCAGACTGAACTTCTTAGTCTCTCTGATTTTCTTTGTCAGGAACTTCAGGTGCATGTGTAGGGAGGAAAGAAGGATGCTTTATGGCAAGCTCCATGAAGAAACTGAACAGTGTCCAGGGAAAGCAGCTGACTTGTAAGAAAAGTCAAACTGAAAGTAAGCATCACTGCTTGCCAGAGATTATTCTTTCATGAGATTTTTGTGAGACCAGTATTATGTCAAGAAAGCTCATACATGCTGAGTAATGTGCAACTGCTGCTGTTTAATTTACAGTTATGACACCCAAAGCCATCAATGTAGTGCATTTAAAATACTATCCTGAATTAGACATGTGACTCTTGCTGATGAGTACTTGTAGCCAGTATATTGGATAATTAAGTAGTATTTTAATGAGACAACCTTAATAAAGTGTTTCAGAGGCAACATGCATACATCCTCATTTTTTCTCGTGTTTAGGAAGCACAAGTAAATAGTCAGTCACATGGTATTGTGTAGTATAAGCTGGCTATTGTAAATATATTTTGTTCTGAGTCTGTATTTCTATATAAATACATAAACCTTACTAAGCCCAAGAAGATAATCAACACTCCATTGTTACATTACTTGTCTCAGGTTATAATTTTTGGGATAGATTTATTATTTTGAAACAGATCTAAGAGAAAAAGCTCAGGTAGATGAAGGTTACTACTCAGTTGAGGTTTTGATACTTATTTTCCTCCAATGAGGGGCATATGTATTCTGCTGATCAAACAGCAGCTGACATTAAATATTCCCCACTATTCTTTAATTTTAAAGCATTAATAATAAAAAGTTAATTTCCAATAAAATGCAATTGGAGGCTACTGCCAATTTGGGGTAAGATGTTAACAGCAGAGATACAGTTTAGAAAACGTGGATTGTGTCTTGATACTCTTATTTCTTGGGATGGTTGACACAAAAATGTGACAATTGGTTTGAATGATTTTTTGAGTGAACAGGTTATTATTTTTCTTATGGCATCATGAAGGGTAAGTGATTTGTCTTGTAACTGCAGGGCAGGTTTTGTGGAGATACATGACCCAAACTATAATAAGACTCAGTGAAGGGCATCAGTATGGGGAATAGGAGCCTTTATTTGCCAAGTTGCACTGGATTACAGATGGCTGGTTTAGAAACTTCTTTCTGATGCAGTACTTAGAGATGGTGTTCTTAGTTGCTGTGCAATGAGTGGAGAGGAAAGACATCTGACTTTTTCTGTATTACACTGAAAATTATTACAACAGCCTCAACAGTTGTGAATTGCTTCAAACTCCTAAACAAGAATTCAATGCAAACCTTTATGTTTCTGTATTTTTTGTAAGAAAGAATGTCAGAGTCAAGATTGAAGAACTGTGACAGATGATAGCATGTCATTACTATCAATGCTTCATTAACTTCTTTCTCTACAAATGTATAATATTGTTAAATAATTTTCCTAAAAGAATATTTTAAGGTCTAGCAGTTCATCACTGGTTTTAGAGTGGTTTTAAATCCTTGGGTTAAATTCTAATTATACAAGACACTACTACTATTACTATTTATGACTTTTGTTTTTCAGAACATTTTTGTTTACCTTGCTAATTTTATTTTCAGCCTGATCAAGCAATGTAATGCCTATTAGGATTTTAAAAACATAGCATTGAAGCCGTAAATAAGTTATCCTCCCCAAAAAACAAAGAACACAGATGAAAACAATATGATAAAGCTTGTAGTTGAAATAAATTATGCCTTGGGAAAAAAAGTAATTTGCACAATTAGGTGATACAATAGAGTGCTCCATAATTAGGTGCAATACAAGTGTAACCATCCTTAATATCAGTAGTATGCAAGCCTTTCAGACTTCATTAAAGAATTCCATTGGAACATGTGAATAATAGGATTAATATAGCCATGGGCACTGCTGGGTCAGCTGGCAATAGATCAATCCACAATGTAGAGCATATTAAAAGGATTATAGATTAGCAATTAGATGGCTTTTTCATGAGCAAGAAATAGTTCCTCAAGCTTTGCCAAAGGTTAACAGAGATAGGATGTCGATTTTTCCAGTTTATAATCCAGTAGGAGCTGTAAGGTAAGGGAAGTTATGGCATTTTCAGGATGGTAGGAATGATAGGGAAAAAACAGAACAAACTTTTCAGGTTCAGTGGTTTGGCTTCACAGGGAAACTGTTTCTACACAAAACATAGGATATAACTACATCTCTAAGTAAGAAGATTTCAAGTCAACTGTCTGAGAGATATGAGACACTTTTTAAGCCCTTATCTATAACATTCTGTTTGAAAACTTTTGCTGTGTTTCAGAGAATATGTAATTAAGTTCTCTAATTCAAACTCTACAAATCAGAGTTGAGCATTGCTAACAATTTACACCGCTGGAATTATAGTTTGACACTTCATTTTTTGTCAATAATACAGATATCTAAGAATATTTTTTCATAGCTTCCTGATGAAATACTGGATGGCTATATTGGTATGTTTTCAACTGCATAAAGATAAGGTAGTATGTAGAATCAATATATATTGATCACAATGGGAGCTGAGTCTCAACATTTCTAAAAATCAGGTCTCTTACTTGGATACCTCAGTGTGCTTTTATTTCATATGTCGAACTCTGAAAATACTGGCTTTTGTATAAAAGGAGAAAGTAAATACATTTAAAAAAATGAAATGGACAGTGAAATGGGAAACAAATGAAAAATACCTCAAAATACAAGAACGTTTAACAGTGAAAAACTTATTCAAAAAACTTAAACGTTTATATCTGTTCATGAATAAGTTTAGCTCCCTCATTATTCAACTGCCTTGTTATCGTTCTGCAGAAATTTTGGGACAGAGGCCTGATTGATAATGTTTTGATGAATCTATTTGTTACTCCGTAAGAAATTGATTGGTGAGTTTGTTGAGGTTAGAGACAAGCAAATAACAATAAAGAATTGTCTGAATAATGTATCTGCTGAACAATAAAGTGTAAGTTTTAAGATTTTTTTTTTTAAGTAGAAATATTTGCAAAATTTTGCAAAAAATTGTGTAGGAGTTTACTGAAATATATTCTCTTTTTAAGGATTATTTCTCATGGTTTCAGAGGTTAAACGACATTTAGACTAATTAAAACACCTCTTAATAAATGAATAAAGCCAGTCACAGGTGCAAACCTTTTCATGAATTGTACGATACCACACAGCCTTCACTAATAACAGCCCCTGTAGAGATCTGTTGGATGAAAGGTTTAAAACTAATTCTCCCTTCTTATTCTGCCAAAAAAAGCAGCTTTGTGGGGGTGGAAACTACAGTAGATACTTTTCTGGATCATTCACTGTTTTTAAATAGCAAGAAATTTCTGGTGGAATTGTACTCTCTGAGTACCTGGAAAACTATTATGCAAACAGCCTCTAATTCTGAATGCCTCTTTAACATGCCCACTACATTTGTTGGAAGGTAACTGCATCAACTTAAGAACAGAGAAAACTTAAGGGATAGAGGATTAGGTATGATAAATATGTGATTTAATTTCTTTTCCATCCACAGTATTACTTTCTAATACTAGGGATATACAGTAATATTTTAATCTTAGTTAACCTCCACTTTTTATAATCATTCTTGGCATTCAGAAAAGCAGAAAAGGTAATATTTTCTATTTTAAAAGTTTGAAGACCACATTTCTGATTGAAATCCAAGTAGTATAATTACTACTTTGACTTTAGCTAAAGTATATGGGAAATTTTATAAAGTAGGGATTTCTAATTACAATTCTTTTCAATTTAGTTGAATTGTGACAGCTGCTCTGATTTTGACAGACAAGAAACAAAGTGTTTGCAATGCAATGACAGCAATGTTCATGACACTAATTGCAACTTTTGTTGGAAAATGTCATGAATAACATTTCAAATAGGATCTAAACATAAGGCTGGCCCTTCACTCATTTTACTTTGCAACAGAATTCTGGGACATTAGCATTATTTTTGTCTTAGTTAAATTAATTTCTTTTTTCACCAACTAGAGATAGTGAAATAGGTAGGAGTCATCAGTGATCACTGAAGCAGTCCAGTCAATTCATTGACTTTGTCAAATGTTGTTTGGCAACCACTGCTGTTGAGTGACCATAAGAATAGTGTTATATGACTAATTATTTTCTTTTTTAATAAAGGAAATATGAGATGAGGTTGCAATTACTTCTAGAACTCAGACATTTGTATTTTTTGTCAAAATCAACAAGTGACAGCTGCTAAAGGTGGAATTTTCATAAACTCATAAATAACATAGGAACAGAAGGCCCACTGTTTTTTTCCTCACGTGGTCCATGCTTTTAAGTTCAAACTTGTTGAGACTTTTTAGAATGTTTAAATACTGTGAGAGTTTTATTTTCACTTTTTTTTTTTTTTTTTTCT
>VXBX01008443.1:86656-111232 GCA_013400415.1 Scytalopus superciliaris | reverse complement strand
TTAGAATTTTTAAATTCTGTGATATTTTTTTTTTCTCTTTTTTTTTTTTTTTTTCCTTTTTAGCCTAGGTTTGATAATTGTAATCCACAATTAAACTGGATGCTTTTATAAATCTCACTATGATTTACTTTTCCTTAGACGCCTATGTAGCCCATATACATATGGACCCCATAGAAAATCCTACTTTGAATAGGCTAAAGTCTTACCCAGGTGAACTAAAAATGCCAAGAAAACATACCTCGCCATTCCCAATATTACTGCTTTGGGTATAGTTGATAATTCCCCTTAAACTCTGAGGAAAATATATTGTCCTATCTTTATAGCCTTTTCCAACATGTATACACTATATATTCACAAGAGAACAATGTTGGAAATAAAAAATTCGGAAAATATAAAATTGGTATAATTGGAATTGAATTTACGGTGAATTTTCTTCTTGGAAAAGTTAAAGGTGGGGAAGGGGAGACAAGAAAATGTTTCGATGGATACAGAGGTAGCTTTCACTCAGGGTCAGTAAGTAGTGCATTCTCCTGAGGACTGCTTTGGAGGGACTTTCTTCTGCATATCCCAAGTCTTGAGAGAATTTGTCAAACCTGCCTGCGTTTTTCACGAAGTACTCTTCATAGTCAGCCCCATGTTTTCTACCTCACAATAATTTTGACTTTATGACAGGTCACAGTATTAGTCTTTTCCTGTGCTACATGACATCTCCATCGGTCCTGATTGAACTAGGTCTCTTTGATTTATGTCTTCTGTAATGAACTCAGATTGCCATAGCTGCTTATTGCTTATCTATCAATGCATTATATCTCCAGACCTCTGTCTGGTTTCATTATTTTTTTCCATGCCAGTTCCACAAATGCCTTTTTAATGTCACCTTCTTACATTGTATAAAGGGTTCAGACCCATAGAGATGAGCATGGGAAACTTCCTCTCTGCGCTTTCTATATTGAATCAGCTTTCTATATTGAAACTAACTTTTCCCTCTCCCTTTTCAGTGTCTGCATAATTGTGAAGGAAATGCTGTTGAGTAACTAGCATGTTTCCTTTTGTAGATAGATTTCTCACTGAGGCTAACTTTTTCATATTCACCCTTCACTGGTGAACTTTGCTTTATGGGAGTTACCATGACTAGTGAATCTTCTCAAAGTCCTTTTCAATAAGCATAGTGTCCTGCAAACCCTGGCGTATATCTAGACTTCTTCACCTCCACAGCATTGTAAAGTCATTATTGCTAGTACCATAATAGTCAAGAAGTTACTTTTGCTTAGGCTGCAAAATCCATAGTTAAACTAATGAATAAATAACTGCGATCTCCCCTGAAAACATGCTAAGGAAATTAAATTTCCTTTGGGCTTGGATTTTACAGCTGGATTATGTGAAGTTTGGTAAAGTGGAAATGGCCACTGTAGCCTTCCTACAGCTGTGAAACTGAACCAGCTCTCAGCTGAATCAAATCTCAGCGGCCAGCAGTAGCTGAACACCAAAACAGCCTTTATCTCTCCATCACTATTCATTGATAATGTCTTTCTCTTCTGTCAGATACCTTGGAGATTCTCACCTTCTGCCCAGTGTGGGTGAGATTAACTAGTAAATTTGAAAATCATTACTGAGTGCTCACAAACTTCTGTAGATTTCCACCTGTATGGAACTCTGTTAAATAGCTCCTTAAGATGTGTGAATTTCCTTATCATTCATTAAGGCTTTTAAATTTTTTTTTCCTTAACATAACATAACGTGTATCTATTGTTGTAGAGGTCTATTTTGCCCTTAATTTATTTACATGCTTCTACTCTCACTGTTTGTTATAGAAAATACAATATTCAATGGCAAATTTGTGATATTCTGAACATTATTGCTAATATTTATTCTTCTTAATTATGCACTTTTTTTTTCCTTCACTTGCAGGTGAAAGGGGACATAGTACTATCTATCTATCTGAATATTGATGCCTATATTTTTTCTGTAGTTATAGAGTTGCATGCAGAACTCTATATGTCTATAGATAGATAAATCTAATTATCTTGGGGAATAACTGTTTTAGTTGGTAATGACATATGAGAGTAACTGTATGATATAACACTCAGAAACAGCTCATTTTTTCTTCCTTTACACTAAACACTTTTTGAGAATAAGATATAGTTTATGTACTTTCATGGAGATTTCCCCAGGAAAATGCTAATTTGATAAAAGGTGCTAGAGAACATGGTTGCATGTAAGTTTAATGAAAAGATTTTTTCAAGATATAGGATTCTAAGAAAAGAATTAATTTTGAGAGTCTGTACAAGTGTGGTTTCATATTAATTTTTAATCAAAAATAATTATGTTGTTTTATAATCAAAAAGGAACTTGGAAAGTACTTTCCTGGTATTATTTCTACCAAAAGCATGTTTACAAGACTATGGTATGAAAAAATTGTTATGAAAAAAATGTGATCTCATATCATGCACTCTATTCTTTGACTGTTGCAGGAGAACAAAGGGAGCAATACATAATCTGTAATATCTAACTCTATAATATCATGGTCTAAAATTATCTCAGGCCTGACACCAAGTTTTGACTGAGTCTTTCTTAGACATACGTATGGTATTTTCCTATGCGAAATGTCTCCCACTTCAAATAACTATGGGCAAACTGAGTCAGATTTGCTGAGAAGCTCAGAGCCTTATATTTCTTTTGAATATTTTTCACCTAAAATGTGCAGTGTTGTAGAACTTCAGCATCCAGGCAGAAAATGGTTCTGTAACTTCATAAATGCTAATAGATTAATGATAACTATTCTTTTTGCCAAAGTGGATCATTTCATGACCTGCTCAGCTATTCAAAGGGTAGTCATATTTCTGATGATGCTGAGAAACTGCTTCTGAACAGCTATCTCGGCCAGTCTTGTTAAACAAACAAGGTATATGACTTATGGTCACAAATCCGTTGGTAGATCCTGCTTAGAACACAGAGATAATTGACTGTACCTGTTCACTTTCCTTTCATAATATATCTCTTTTGGGAATTATTTCAGTTCACTCACAAACTGAAAAAGCTCAAACTACCCTGGACTCCAAAAAACTCCAAACAAACAATACAAATAATAGAAAACCGTCAAGGCATCACTGGAGGAATCACAGAATCACAGGTCCTTTCACTGGTCACCACAGAGAAGAGATCGGTGCCTGCCCCTCCTCTTCCCCTCATAAGGAAGTTGTAATCCCTCAGTTTCCTCCTCTCCAGGCTGAACAGACCAAGTGACTTCAGCCCCTCTCATACAGCTTCCCCTCAAGGCCCTTCACCATCTTTGCTGCCCTCCTTTGGACAATCTCTAATAGCTTAATATCTTTCCTATATTGCAGTGCCCCAAACTGCACACAATGTTCAAGCTGAGGCCGCCCCAGTGCAGAGCAGAGCAGGACAATCCCCTCCCTCGCCCGGCTGGCGATGCTGTGCCTGATGCCCCCTGGGACAGGGTTGTCCCTCCTGGCAGCCGGGGCACTGCTGGCAGATTCAACTTGCCATCAACCAGGACCCCCAGGGCCATTTCTGTGCAGTGCCTTCCAGCAACTCATTCCCCAGTCTGTATGTACATCCAGTGGCTGTCCTTCTTTTCTCTAAAGACTCTAACTAAATGTTTTCACTCTTCTCTGACTGTAATATGTTGTCTGTAGGTGTCCTTCTCTATTCCATTGGCAAGCTGCATTTATTTCATCATATGTTACAACAAAAATAAGCTCCATGAGTGTAGGTAACAAAGGAAAGTAAAGGTCTGGACAGGGAACAGGCCAAAGAAATACCAAAATGCTGTGTAATGAAAGCATCCAAAAGAGCAGAGTGTGCATTATTGCTAGGACTATAGCATGTATATGGTGGTGGCAGGTAATCACAGTTCCTACTTACTACTGTAATACAGGACTAAAAAGAAGGTATCATATGAATGTTGAGGATATGCCTGGAAGAAGACAGAATTTGTGTGACAGACTTCTCCTTAGCAGTTAGAGAGACCTACACAGAAGGATTATGTATTGCTGTGGGAGATTTCCACCCTGTCTGAACCACTCTGTAGGTCGTCTGGTTTGTGTGAGGCTGGAAGAACCCTGAGCAGAGCAGAAGTGCAGGTATGTGAGTGTGTGTGTGTGTGTGTGTGTGTGTGTTAGGCATTTTCTGTTGTCATTACAAAGAACTGCACTTTTCATCCTTCAGTCTTAACTACCTTTGCTTCTCACCTGCTTGCTGGCCTTGTTAATCATCAATCACATTTTATTCACTTAACCTTTGTTTGCCTGCTCCGTGCCTCACCTTCTGCATGTCACAGTAGATGGCACAACTTCAGCTGTTTGCTGATAAACAAACGCACACTGTATGTACTGCAGCCATTTTCACTTCTTCACTGAGCCTTGTGCTGTAGCCACTTTATTTGCTTCTTTGCATATTGATTGAACACTGCTCGCATTGAGGATTGACTGCCACAGACAATGTTCCTCACTTACCATTACTGCTGTTGTTTCTTTCTCTCTCATCACCATTACTGTAAACACTGATGTTCATCCAGTTTCTCCTGCCCTTATATTTCTTCACCATCTGCATCTTTGTTTCATTCTCATAGTTGTAAATTAACCACATACAATCATTTCTTTTCTTTTTTGCTACTGCCTTTGAGGAACATTTCTCCTAAACACCAGTATGGCAAATCTCAGGAGTTCAGCATTCAGAAATCATGAGTCAGCCTCCCTCTTCTCTGAGATCAGGTTACTAATCTAATGCTGATTTTTTTTTTTTTCTTCCCCACCCTGGGAAAATAAATGCAAACATTTAGGATTTTAAGTTGTGTGGGAAGCCTAGATAGTAATATGAAGTTATTGTTTAGAAATCTCAGGAAAATAATTTTGTCTCAATAATAATAAAAACCTAAAAGCCATTGCTATCACTAAATAGCAATAGCCTAGCATCTGAAGGCAAACAACAAAGATAAAGACAGGATGAAGGAGCAAAGAATTCATACACTGCTTGATATAGCAGGAGGTGATATTGAACCTCCCAACTCTGTAAAATACTGGCCATTTATAGGACTGCAACCTTGTGAACAAGATAACAAAAGCAGTTTTATGGATAAAAAGAAAGCAAAGGAAAAATATTCATCATATCTCTAGCACTCTGGATATTGTAAGTTTGTGCATAATATGAAGTGAAGATCAATGGAGAAAGAGCACAACATGAAAGCATGTTGGAAAGTGTTGAGACAGTCTCATATGGAGGAGGAAGAAAGAATCAATATCATTCTCCTCCTGGCAAAGGGGAAGAAACTCTGTCACCAACATCAGTTGCTTTGAGTGAGAGGCTGGACTCAATGACCTTCACTGGCCTCTCTCAAGTATCATGTTTTTACTCAGAAATTTTCAGTAAAATTGTGAAAATACACATTTAAACCTCTTTTTTGTCCATATTAATCTTTCTGTTATTGTATTTTATGTCTCTCCTCACAGGAAGGACTCATTGGCAGTTCTCTGCCAAAACACTTTCTGGCTATGGAGTGCTACATGGAAAGATATTATCAGTGTGAAGACAGGGATCTGTTTATACATTTTTTCCCGTTTAAGAAGATCACAAGGAAAACTGTTCTTAATGGAAATATCTTCATTTTCAAAAGCAATGAAGAAAATTTATTTTTGGACATCAGTACCTACACTATTCCAGTTACAGTCTGTGAGCTTCCTATTTCTTGTCTCCCTGGAAGTTCAAGTTCTCTGTATGGACCACATTTCTCTTAGTGTATCCGGGACTCATCTTTGCCTCATTTCCAGGAAAGTGTTGAACACCTTATAAACTTGGACTATTTTGAAAGATGTAGTTTGGCAAAAAAGCCAATCTCATAGAAGAAAATAAAGTTTTGCATTTAAGCCAAAATACCTAGTAAGGTTTTGTCAAGCAGGTCTCAGGATGTAATATAAAAAAGATAAGGTAGGAAAGAAGAAATCCAGCAGAAATTCCCTGCTTCCTTATGTCATGGACAGGGGACAAATCTGCTTGCTGAGTCAAGCACAGACAGTGAAGTGGTGGGACAGCAGAAACTGAAAGCAGGGTTTGCTAAAGACAAGTGAGATAGAGCAAATGTACCAAATTAAACTCTGTGTTACACAGTCCCACCTGGGTCAATGACAGGACAGACAGGTACTGCTCCGTGCCATATTTAGCAAACCTTCTCCACCAAATACAGACTTTCTTTTTGTTGCATTTTTGTTATATTTTTACTCATTTTCACATGGATTTATTTCCCATGCTTTTAAGATCATTACAGAATGCAAAGCCTTTCTTTTTTTTTTAACAATTTTGGTTAAAATATAAAAAACTGATATGTTCCTTTGAATTCCTGTACAAATACTTGCATTTGAACTTTTAGTTCTGAAAAGTCTTTCTGTGCATCAAGGTTGTGAAATAAAGCTGAAATAGTTGACTCAAACATATCATATATAATGATTTAAAGTTGGGGGAAATGTGTATTTGGGTTTTGTAGCCAATAACTAGAACTTTGAAGGTCTAAATAATAATAATAATAATAATAATAATGTTTGAACACTACAAATATTACTTTTATATTAAATGCTGCATTTTCTATTTCTAGCTCAGTTTTTTTGCTTATCACCTCGAACTCTGATACTCTTTGAGAGACTTTTTTCACTTAGATACTTTAAGTCTTTTCCTAGTATAGGCATTCTTAACTGAATGTCTTTAAGGTCACCTTGCTGATTCTTGGACTTCACTCTTCTTTCAACTGATGTTATAAATTACCCTTTCCTTTCCAATTTGTCCTGTTACATTCTCCACAGTCACTCCATCTAGCCCTGTTCCTCACTCTATGACTCATTTTGGATACTGCTATTTCGCTAATCACTGTATTTTCTACTACTTGAGTACAGTGCCCAACTCTTGAAAGTCTTACCCTCTTCTTTGAAATTGAAATTCTTTATAGCGAGTCAAGCTAATGCAAGTAGACTTAGTGCCAGTCAATACATTCTTTAAATGGTCATATTTACAAAGTACAGTGATATAAGACATAGCGGCAAACCAAGACAGTATCTGGTGCTTTGATTCACTGTATTGTGGATGCCTGCAAACCCCAAGGTGATGACTCTTAGTGAATGAGACTCACACTTATGAGTAAAGGTTTCTTGATTCTTGGCCTTTGGTAATAATACTGTAGGAATACAATAAAGCAACTTTAATTATAATTACGTAATGATTTGTTCTGTGTGGTATGTGCTAAACTACCTAATACATATTGGCACTTTTATATTCTCTTTCCCATGCACTGCTTTTGGGAATGCTTACTGTGACATTGAATTTTTGTATTTAATTTCATTTTCTTCAGACCTAACTGCTTTTCAGAGACTAACTGAAGTTTTGATAAATGTTCTTTCTAGGCTAGTTAATATCTCAGGCTTATAAAAGGTATTTTAATAAAAAAATGTAACTCCCAGCTAGAGCCCAGATTTCAAAAGATAAGAATGTCTGATTTTCCCTTTTTCTTTTTTTTTTTTTTTTGTGTCTGAATTAGTTACTTCAGTTTAAAGACTTTTTTTTCCACACTGATTAAGTAGAAAGACTGACAAATTGAACTTAAGATTTACTCTTTCACCAGAGTGATACAAGAAGCAGGTAATGAGATCAACTCATTGTTAGTCACAAAGAGGTTTCTTTGAAATGAAACTTGTCAGGCATACTTATCGCTTTAACACTCACAGAGACTGATAAAAACAAAAGCAAGACACTTAGGCCTACAGTTTCTTCCACAGCTGTTAGAGAAACTAATGTGTAACCTCACAGCTTCTCAGAGTTGTTGCCAATTTGATACCAATTTGTATTCTTAAAACTTCATTTCTTATTAGTAATTTTCTAACAGTATTCTTTTTATTTTTACCTTTTTTTTTTTTTTTCCCCCAAGCTACTGTTTGGTGATGTGGACTGATTGTTTTCTTTGTATTAAATAGCAATGAAAAAAAAAAGAGCAGGGTTCAGAACTCCCCAGTACTCAAATGGATAAACCAGTTGACTTTTCCTGTTAGCAGACAAATTTTAACCCTGTTAATGGAATGTGTTAATTTATAAAAGAATTTTGCCCCTTCAGCACTGGCCTGACAGATTAGGACTATATCCCAAGATGAGGAGATGAGTCATGTTGTATGATTTTCATACATTCAATAATGGTTCAATAAGACCCACTAGCCTTGGTATGGGAGGAAAATTAATGAATCAGAATGATATACATAAAACAATCAGGAGTGGGAAGAACTAGTTGACTATTGATATGGATGGTGAAGAAATTTTATTACAGTCTCCACTGAGCTTCCTTCTGCTACAAGCCTTTTGATGCTATAGGAAGAGAGAACAACAGTAACTAATAGAGAGAAAGAGGAGAGGGTTATACTAATTTCTTTACTATGGGTCATCATGGGTAGAATGAGCATTCCTCTTTTATTTTGCCTTCCGTCTCTCTCCTCCACACATGAAAGTTGATGTTCATAGCTTGAAGGAAAATTTCAATGAAAGCACAAAGTCCCCTTCTGTCTACCTATAAAAAAAAACAATTTTAGATTTTGCATGAAAAATATCTAAATTTATTAGCTTTTCTTGGGTTTTCTCTACCAAAGAATTTATTTTCTCCATTCACCAAGAATTCCTTTCTCAGCTAAAGAAAATTTGTCTTTTTTTTTAATTTTATTATTATTATTATTGTTTTCCTTCTTCGCCCTCCCTCGCCCTTGATTTCTGCCTCTCTCCTATTGAGAACCCTCACTTACCTTCATTCCCCACAGTACTCACAGCACTCATACTTCTGCTTTTCAGCAGAGAAAACTATGTCTCTCTTTTTTGTTATATCCAACTCCCACCAACAGACCGTCAACTTGTTCTTTTTTTTTCAAGGATGCATGATAATAAGTGATTCAACTCCAGCATGTCAGAGGAGACCTCAGGAAATCAGGACATCTTCTGTATTGTGTGTACATTATAAATATCCTTCTGAAAAATGAATTTGGGTTTGATGTGAAAAATGGGCTGACCATGAAGAATTTGGAGAGCAAAGTTCTGATGATGTAATCCGTTGTGGTATTTTCCAGGGTGTTCTTTTGGGGATGAAAGGTCATTATTCAGCAGTTCATCTTTACAATCATGAATGTATGAGTCTGTGTCATTCCACCTCTCATGTTGCTTTCTTGTTACAAGATCTATCAGTCCTGCTATGGGAATGCCCATTATGACAAAATCCACATTGGCTTTTCTCCTACGGGGACAACCATGAAAAGGTAATTCCCCATGGCAGATATACAGTTCCTTATTGTCCTCCCTTCCATTTTGAAAACATAAAAAGAGTACAAGAGAAAATCTGACTAGGCATCATTATAAAAACACTATTTTACCTTTTTAATTTTTTTTGTAAAGCAAGTAGAGTGTGATTTTATTTCCATTTAGCATGAAGTAGTCTCTGTTTGCCTCTTGGGATCATTTGATTTCTCCTTCTTGCAGTCTTTGCAACTTATCTCAAACAAAACAAAACAAGCAACACCATTGTGGAGTGAAATCCACCAGCTGTGCCTCTAGAGATAGGGAGCCTGAGTATTTCCAGTCCTTCCCTGCAAACGTAGTGTTCTAGATTGGCTGGCTTGACTCAGTGTGCTGCTCCTCCAGGATAATACACCTAAAATGATGCAGCACCCAAGGTACTTGGGTGATGTTTAGAATTGCTATGAGCAGCATAATCTCATAGTGCCATTCAACCATGCTGTATTATAATATGTTTATCAAAGCATTAACTTGCAGGAAAGAGTAACTTTTCCTTTTCTTCCCTCTCCTCTTCTTCTCTCCCCTCTTCAATTTTTGAGAAAGCGTACACATAGTGCTAGTAAAACACTGTTTTTATAATGATGCCTAGTCAGTGCTCTGTTGGAGTTTGGATATGTGAGAATATTTTCTTCCATTTCAAAAGAGACAGATATCATCAATCTTTTGACTGGCAGCAAACTCAGACTCCCAGTGGTATGCCACAGTGTATGTGACATTTTCAGGCAGTGGTGCAACTTCCCTCACAGTGAATAACTGCTAGTAGGTACTAGCCCTAGTGAGGGAAGGAAGGAAAAAGCCCTCGTTTATGTGAGGGAAATCATGAATAGTGGATATTGTGTGCCTTTCCTATTCCTTTTATCAGTGTTTATGTCCTGGAAAGCCATATCAGTACCACCAGTAAGGGCTTTGGGTACATGGCGAAATAGCACTTGCCTCTTGTAGATGTCTGGTTTCAATTCTCACCTTGCCCATTCCTTACCACTGCAAGGAATGCCAAACCTTTGGCACTCTCCACTGTACAGAGTCACATCTTCTGATTCCCTTCAGATGTCTGTTAAGGCCCCAGCTGTTAGAACAACGAGGACACTGCCTCCAGCAGACACCTTGGTATTGCAGGAACAAAACTGAGTGTCCACATTGCTAAGAGAATACTTCAGGGAGCTCTGGCCTAATATATAGTAATTCTTTACAGATTGAAAAAAAATTTACTGCCCTCTCAAAAATATTTCAGTGGTACCAGTATAAAAATAATGTTTCAGTGAATTGGAATGATTTTTAACAATTTTTTAGATGTATTTGCACTTCATTTTTTAATTAGAAAAATCAACTAAACTCTGAGATAAAGAGTTCTTTCAGGTAAACACACACATACACACAAAGGGCTTTCTGTTACAAAGTTTATGGAACAAAAAGGCAGCTAAAACAGAACCTTTCTAAATTTATTTTCTGATGAGTCAGTGTTTTCATACAAAATGGTATTTCCTAGACAATTCCTAAAGCACTATAGTGGATGCAACCCATTCCTCAGTAGCATCCAAGTTTACCTATAGAATTAGTTACTTAGAAGATATTTTGATGAGAGTTTCCTTGCAGGTTTTGGATATACCCTATTTTCAGCACTCTGATTGTAGGACCTTGTTTCCCTAGAAATGAACTTGTCACTACCCAGGTTTATGCAGATGTGAAGCAGTCAGGTAGTTCTGAGTAACAGTGGATGATACAGGTGGTTGTGGCAGATAGTGGTCTCCACACTGCAGCATCTAATGGCTTGCCAAGTTTTCCTGTCATTTCAGTAAAGGAGATGTGTGAGAGTGGGCAATGCCCTAAGCATCAGGCACAGGTTGTCCAGGAAGGCTGTGGAATCTTCATCCTTGAAGTTATTAGAAGGTACATGGTCTTGCTTTAGTAGGTGTGGGACAAAATGCCCTTCAGATATCCCATCTAACCTCAATGATTCTGTGATTGTGTGATGCTAGGAAGGTAATGAAGGGTGGGCTAATTGAGAGGCTGGAGTTGAATTTGTAGTCTCTTTTGTAATGTGTGTATACAAATAAATGAATTTCTTTTATATATTGTGGACGAGGGGGAGTCTGTGGTGGAATCAATAAAGAAAGGGGTGTCCCAAGGATGTCATCTTAATGGAGCAGACTGCAAGAGCAACTGCATTGCTGTGATTACAGAAATAGCTAAGGTGTTATGCCTTTTCACTGTACTTCAGAGTATTTGTGAAGAAAATACTTAGCATTCAAATTAACTGAAGAATTTTTTGCAAACATATTACAATGACATTTGCATGACATAAGCAAAGCTGATTTACTAATTATTAACAACCCCATTGCCTGTTTTTCATATATGCATACAGTAACACCGTATACTTGAAGTTTTCTTCTAGCTTCTATATACTGTATTTTGAAGTTTTTCCTCTTTCTAACATGAATAATTGCATACTGTATGATAATGTATCTACAGATGTTAATCTGTATACCTTTCTATTCAACTTATCAAGCATAACTGTGACTATATGTTTAAAACAGAAGAATTTAGATAATAAGAAAAATCCAGCTTGTTCATTTTTAACATGGAATGTTAGTAATGACACAAAACTGGCTTGCTGTGTTGCCCCTTTGTGCTGGAGGCCTGATAGAATGCCATGAAGAGCTTACTGTTTTAAGCCTAAGGGTTTAACATTAGCAGCATATGACAATTTTCTTATCAGAGTCTGCTTTGCAAGGCACACAGGGAGGAGGGAGTGGACTGGATGCTGTCATGTATGGGATGGTGTGGTAATTAAGCAACACTGTTCAAGCATGAAGAGTGAAAAAACCAAAGGTTTCACTGTTAGGCTTCTTACATGACTGCAAAACATGCCAGTGCAAAGCTTTTTTGCCTTGCAATAAGGGACTTTTTATTTTTGAGGGGAAAAAAGCACAGTTATTAAACTCAGCATGGAGACAATCTGAAACAGGATCTTCATCAATCAGATTAACTACTTTCCAAGATGAAAGTAGACGAGGCACAGTGTGAGCCTGAGAAGATATTTATCAAAACCCATATTAATAACCACTTTCAGCCTTCTCCTGACAGTTTCATCTTAGCTTCCATGTTTAACATTTGAGTATCATATGTTTTTGTCAGGATGAGACTGCTAAGAGCATCAATTAATTAATTCCTCTGAAGTATGGTTTGGAAAGGTAATAAAGTAACATTCCCTAAGGCCAGAACCAATAATGGTAAGCAGCATTCTGGTGCTGTGCAATTCGTTACTTCAGAAAGAAATTAAAAGCACAGAATCATTTCCACTTTTAAAAGCAGAATATATTCAACTTTATTTTAATAAAATTGCTGAGAGGGATCCATTTTTTAAAATAATATTTTTGAAGCAGATAAAGAATGTTGCTGCTTTTTATTTGTTTTATTTTAATAGAAAAAAGTAGAATGCCTCTGGCAAAATAAGAGGCAAAAGAGAGGACTGGAATATGTCTTAACACTGTTATTTATTTGTTATCATTATTATGATTTGCCTTGTTATTTGGGTCTTACTGTTCTGTTCTGGAATTTTCACTGTGGGGTGAAGGAAGCCTGCTGACAATACAGAGAAATTAACCCTCTCCTTGTTTCTCCTAAAATTCTCTCTGAGAATTTCAAATGTACCATAACTTATCCATCCTTTCCTCTGGTTAAAACCTGCAAGATTCTTTTTTCTTTTACTCTTTTTTTTTTTTTTTTGCCTTGTAAATAGTGGAAGAAAAGCAAGTACAGAGAGCCATTTGGTGACATAGCAAAGCATCAAGATACTCTTTTTCAGTGTTTTTAAAATCAGAAGCAGATAGTGATTGAACTTGGATACCTTGCTTTAATCTTGGAAAATATATGCACTCTTTTACTTCCACATCCCTTTAGTCCCACCACAAAAAAAGAAATGCATCTATATCAGAAGACATCTTACATGTATGTAAACTGTTGGCAACAGTAGCTCTTTTCTAGCCGTCTGTGTGGAATGACAGCCTGTATAATTAGTGTCTCCTAACAACTGCATGAGCCAGATTAAAATATTCTGTTTACCAGTTACCAAATAAATGTCTCCACACATTTTATATTAGCGTATTTTAGTCTGGTCTTGTCAAGGAATGCGATTCAGGTGGTCATAGTCTACATCTGGTATATAAAGTGTGTAAATGTGTGTCTGTGATACCTTTGCCTATCTACTCTCTTTTATAACTTCTGCATCCTTTGGGGTAGTTCTGAAGACTTTTATGTTCATGGGAACTAACTGCTTGCCTCCCAAGAGAACTAGAGAGGCAGCCAGTCACTGCAGAACAGGCTGAGAATAAGAAACTTGGTGAACTTTCTTTGATAAAGATAACAAGGCAGGGCTGTTCTTTCTTTTCCCCACAAGAAAAGGTCAGAAAATCTTTCCCAAATGCAAAATGCTCCTGGCATTCTGTAAGAACTATGTTGGTTTATGTTCCTATTCTAAATGTTGGGACTTCGTCTGGACACCATCATTCAGAGACAACAGACCAAGTGAGCCCTGAGTAGCATCATCTCCCTTCCTTAAGACTGGAGGCCAGTAGTCTGCAAGTTAGACCTCCCAACAAACAGTCTGTTATCATTTCCAAAATCAACTTGTTTCTATGGAATATGGGGCTTTTTGGTACAAATATATGAGATAATTAAATATCCATGAAAAAAACCCTGAACTTTACATGGTGAAAGCATAAATTTGACCTCCTCTAACCTTCAAGGAAATAGAATTTTTCATCCTTCAAGGGAGGAAAAATTTATCTGTTTCATTTTTCACACTGGGAGTGAAAATGCCTCAACCATCCCCTTCCTCAACTGGAAAACCAACTTCTTAGATCTTACAGAATCTGGAAGAGCAACAAAAACCAAAACCAAAACACCATCCATGATATCTGTATTCAACTGTAAGTTTTTCACTTTCATTCTAACAGTGCATGTGACCATTCTATAGAGATCTTGTAGCACCATTCAGATACACTCAAAATATATTGCAGGGTCTGCAAAGAACTTGCTAAGTTCTGACTAATAAACAGCTGAGCAAAGCATTTAGCATTTGCAGCAGGAAACTCAGACTGGAAAAAACCACCTCTGGCAAGTAGAGCTATGTGTCAACTCCCCTGACCATGGCCAATCTTATCATCTGATATAGATGTTGCTTGTTCCTGGTCTTCTGAGAGTTATTCCAAAATGGCCTGGGGGGCCTCAGGTTGCTGTTGTTCATCAGCCTTTTTGTTGCCCTTGGGATGGGACTCGAGTAAATGCAAAAGTGGGGAGAAGACAGACTGGAAACAAAGTTAACAGAATGCAGAATTTTCTTACAGAATAAGTTTGACTTACTCTATGACAAATTCCATTAACTCTTTTCTGAGCTGTTGGATGCTTCTGCTTGGTTCTCTTTCATTATTAATGGATATTGCTGAGGATTTATGCTTGATTGGTGAAAGTGTTTAGGTTTGGACACATGCATATGTAAATTTGGAGGCTATTTTTTCTTTTATCTGAAAAATATTCTTTTCATGAAATTTTGTGCTGTGCTCCACAGGGTCACTGGGACAGGTCAAATACATGATCAAAAATATCTGCTTCTTTCTTCTGCTTTGAAGACATTTCCCTGCTGTTTGCTGACTACCGGTTCTGGTTGCTTTGTGTTACTGCTAAAGTCTGAAACTGAAGATCAGCAAAATGCTGTTAACACACACAGACAGAACAGTAAAAAAAATAAGAAAATTAAGTATTTCTTGAAGTCTCTTTTTCTGTAACTGAGATGTTGAGGTTATATATGTATTTCATGAATATGTATGTGTGTAGCAGCACAGTATTATCTAGTGAAGCTGCAATACTTAAGGTACTGTTGTGTCTTTATAGTCAGTGATTACAGTCTGATAGGTCATAATTCCTGACCGTAATAATGTAGGCTATAATTCTTTAGAAGCCCAGAATAGATTTATTGTGTTTAGTTTTTCATCCTGTGAAGGTCCACTGATATTCAGGATCATTCGTGTAGCAGTGTTTGTATACTCTGTTAGCAGATAAATTTTGTGGTGATTTCAGTCCAGGTCAAGTTACAGGATCTCTCTGGTGTTTAGAGTGAATCTGTCAAGTTCCCGTCTGAGCGTTATCATTCTGTCTGAGAACCTGCTGACTGACAAAGAATGTAATTTTGATGAATCAAAATGGATGCTTCCTGGTAAACAGCTCTTCTCCAATGCTGTTTAAAGCCCAGGTTTCAACTGAGTAACTCAGAGTGGCCATACTTTCAAAAAATATTCTGCTGCCTTGTTGTTGTATTGAAATGCTTTCTACAAGCAAGGGTTTGGTAGCTTTAGTGTTCTTGTCCTCAGGCAGAGTCTTAGGTGGAAGAGAGTTTGTCTGGGATAACAGGGCTGTCGTGACTCACACAGGACTTTTTGGCATCTTTTCTTTCCTCCCTGACTATCAAACTCCCATTTTTGCCTTTATGTAATTTTTATTTTTAATTTTACTGTTTCCCATTATTTCACTGCTTAGGATAGTCTATGCAATCCACCTGGGACTACTGTGGTTCTGTATGAGAAGAAATTGGTGAGTTTGTTTTTATGTATCCTGCTTATTTTTAATAGCTTGATGTGCCTTTTTTACTTCCTTGTGGTTTTGAAAACTCAAATGGAGTTTCCTTATTCTTTTGCTTCTAGTCTGCTTACCAACCTCTGGCACTTGTGCTTAGAATGACATGAATTCCCTTCCAAAGTGACGTGATAGTCTGCACATGGAAGTTTCATGTATTCAGCTATAAAACTACAAAGAATCTCCTTGCTGCCATCTTGCACAGGAACCGAAGATTGTACTGTTCTTTTTGAGAAGCAATGTCCCACTGCTCACTTTTACCAGTAAATAATCTATGCCCAGAGAGGAACAGAATTTTTGAAAAACAGGAACTTACAGACATATTGTCAGTAATGAAACAAAATAATTTAATTGCAATACCCAATTTAAAAGATCTGCGAACTCTCTAATTCTCTAGAAAACATTTTTTTTGTATTGTTGAACTTTTGAGAAAAACTCACTAATTATGGTTTCTGCCAGAATCAATAACAAGGAATAAAATGGAATGTCCCAGTTGGTCATTAGAAATTGTATTCCTATCAGTTAAAGTATTGGAATTAGACTGTATTTTAGACAGACTATTGGTCTCTGCTAAACAAACTTTAAAAGTAGCAGGACACCACTACTGAGATGTCCTGTCTGAAAACATTTCACCTGAAGGAATTAGCCCATGCTCCTTGGACGCAGAATTATAATGCCATCTGGCAGATATTATTTCAGCACCAAGTTCTTAATGAGATAAGGTCGAGCCAAACATGGATTCAGGGTACAAAAGGGTTTAATAATCTTTTATTCATTATAGTGAACATTTGCATATATTTTATGAGAACAGTTATTACAAGAAACTTTTCACCTTCTAGCATTTTTAAAAATAATGTGGCATATAACTTTTTCTAAACCATCCGTAGTATTTTAATTTCTGTGGTTTTTCCCCTATATTTAGATTCTTGTATTCATCTATCAAGATTCAGACTTTTGTTAAAGAAAATTGCATTATGTCACACATAACACATTTTAAAATCTAAGGCAAGTAATAGTGGAATATTTTAGATCCAACATTCTCATTTCCAATCAATGTATGTTAAAACAGCCAAATGTTTGAAAATCTCAACTCTGAAGTCCAGCTATCCCTTGTGTGATGGAATTGGACATATTGTTATAAACAGACAAAGATACAGTTTAATTTCTAGGGATGCGTATATATGCCTTTACATGCACACATCAAAGCCAGTAATCTGCTCAAACCTGGATGGCCAGGCAGTAAAACATTGCTAAGATACAGCAGCTCTTTTACACTGTGTCACACAAGGAACAGTACTATGAGCAGCATGCCTACTTGCTTTCAACTTCTTAGCCACAATAAAGGCTGAGGGTAGTCTCGGTTAAATTTCAGATGAAAAAAATAAATTTAAACAAAAGATCTTGTGCAGGCGTGTCATGGACACTGTCTAATGTAGCTGTGAGTCTTTTCATTGTCCACATAATGAAAAGGCTCTGATTAAGATTCATCTTGCCTTGCTTATATGTCTGACCATGTTTGAATTAATTGTGTAAGTCCCATTAGAGTCAATGAAGGTATAGCCAATATAGTCACTGGCATCTAGATAGCAGTTCATCTTGTCCTAAATTTGATAAAATGAATTGTTCTTTAAACTTCATTAACTGTAATGATTATCTTCTCAAGACTATAATGGAGTCCCCACACTAATATCCTGTAGACAGGCTAGGTGGTAGACATCTAGAGTAAGCATTTCATGCTCTCTGCTGTTCTTCATCACTATGAAATCTGGTTAAAATACTGATGACTCAAAGGCAATTCAATACAAGAAGAATATTCAAGTTACAAAAATCTTCAGAGGAGTAGTACTTTATCATTGAATCTCTGTCTGCCTAAACAGGAAACAGCCCTGGAAGAAAACAACTGATTTCTGTTTTGTCTTTTGGTTTTGTGGAGAATTCCAAAAATCCTTTTCCTTCCATATCCTCATATGGCTGTTCAGGCTGGATGTTTATCCTCAAATTTGAAGGTACTTCACCCACTGTCTGTTTCCTAGGTGTCTTGTTCAGAACAAAAGGCATAACAATCTAACCAGCTCTGTAGGTCACTCACAGCTACTTCATTACCCTTTGCTGCTGATTTGCCTTTTCATGTTGTGTTGTCTTCAAAGATTCTGAGCTTACAGAGCCTAAATAAATTACTACAATCACCTAATAAGCCCTCCTAACAGGACTGGTCATCAGATTTCCCTGAAAAATAACTGCTTCAACCTGGACCACATCTTGAATTAAAAATTGGTGAAAAAAGTCTGCCACTGTCATCAATAAATAGTCCTAGATAAACCTTACCTCTTATTCCCCATAGGAACCTTTCTAGTCTTTATAGTGATCTAAGTAGTGTGTTAGTACAGAAAGCTGTCTATTATCATGTTTTTCTTCCTTTGGCATATCATTATAGATGGAACAAGATTAGCAAGGGCTTTTCTGCTGATTAGGTATGTAGAGTAGTGGCAGAATGTAGTGTCCTTTTACAAGTGGTCTTATTGTAGATGTTTTGTGTCAGATAAATGATTAAATATTTATCAGAGTGGGGCCTTCAGTCTCTGTTTCTTGTTTCTCAAGGGTATATACTGACCATTGGGTCAGTCTTTAAGTGGCTGGCCAAATGGATTACTTATATAGAATGTCACAGTGCTAAAGAAAGGGTATAATAGATCCTATTTCCATAGCCCGAATACTGAGTTGGAATGTAAAAATGTCCTGGTCTGAGCCGGCCAAAGGAGGACCTTAAACTAAAGGGCCCATGCATGCAAGTAACTGCACAACTACCAAGCTATGACTACTCTGGATGAGGTCTTTTTCCTTTTGTTGTGATAAAAATTCCATTATACCTAAAGATCCTTTCCAATGCAAATTAATTCCTGCTGTGTTAATTTTCAAAGTTTTAATTTAGGAGAAATAGCATTTTCTCCCAGAGAAATGGCTGTTGAAAGAATTTCAATCTGTTGCTTTCAAGCTATTACTATTGATAACAATCCCCTCTTTACACAGGAAAAATGAGTTGTTCTTCTGTTATCTTCTTGGTCTTGATTCTCCTCAGAGGGAGTATTAGGAGGCAGATCAGGGCAGAATGTTTTGTTAGTTATTTTTCAGTCACTTCTCACAGAAATATAATATATTCCCTCTAAATTCATAACTCCTTGTCTCTGAAAATTTTCTATTTTCAGTGGTAAAACAATTCTACTCTTCCTTTAAACTAAATTCAAGATAATTAATTCTTGGCAGAATATAAGATGAGAAGTTTGTGATTGAAAGCATAATGCCAGCTTACATGAGTGCCAAATAATGATCTCCTGTCTCAAACTTTTCAATGCATATTGATAATTTCCATTTTGGAAGAAAGATTAATACTCAAAACTCCTATTGGAAATACTTGTACAGTTAAACTCTGATGGTGGTACAGGCACTGTATAAAGATAGAGGGCTACCTTTTGCCTCAAAGAACTTCCTATTTGGGTAGACAGTGGGTTCACAAACATACAGGGACAGGAGTGTGCTAAAGCATGTGCAGTTATGTGCAAATATAGGTCATATCTTTATGCAGTATTTTACTTTGTATAAAAATACATTTCTTCAATATCCAGGCATCACTTTGCATTGCCTTTAAAAAGTCTTAATATTCCCAGTGCCACAGAGTTAGGTATCATGTTAGGTTTCAAGGGAATAAATGGTAGTAACTTTTCATATTTGCTTTGTAGGGAACACCTTGGAAGTGAGTAGGCACAGTTTATCTCCGTGCCAACTTCTCCCCCATGCTGCCTCACTAAAACTTGCCTGCCAGTGGGGTACCCGTGAGGGAAGGGGCACTGCAGACTTCCATGCAGTGGAAGCAAAAGAAGCACAAAAAAAAAGGCACAAAAGCACACACTTTAGTGGCCACATTCCTGGCAGTGTCAGCAAGTCAGCACTGGCCTCCTGTGACCTTGGACCTTTCATGGTCATCATGGTCAGGGAAATGCTACCGAGTAGATTAGGACAAACACAGAGTTATGTCTACTGCACTGAAACCCAGGAAGTGTGCCTTTCTATCATTATCTTTCATCTGCCTGGATCTGATAAAAACTTACTTGACAAGTCTAACACCTTATCACACAAAGTGCTGGGGTTCTTTGGAATTTTCTGTCCAACATAAAAGATTCTTTTCTAATTTTCAGATTATGTTGATTTGTAAAGAACAGCATTTAAAATTTTAATTTCAGACTGTGTATACTTCTAGTGAGGCTCTCAGTGAGATTGGCTAATATGCTGTTGCTGATGATCTGCATGTTACATTGCCGCATACTTGCATGCTGTCATTCTCTTTGTTCTCCATCCCTCCAAGATATAGCACTTAGGTTCTGTGCTGTAATATGTATGGTCCCAGGCAGAGATTTCTTTTATTCCAAAGGTTTGGTTTCATAAGAAAAGCTTAAGGGGGTTCTTAAGCGCTACATAAGGAATGGTAGACATTTCATGCCTCAGCATTTCTGCTGGAGAATAAAATAACAAAAAAAAGTTTCCAGACAAACTTCAGATAAATTTCAGTCGCTATTCATTTTATTTTTTCCATGCTTATAGTTAAAGGTAATATTTGTGTTTGTCAAATTAGTCTTTGATGGTACATGCCATTAAAAAAACCAGTACTTTGATTGTTTATTTTAGCCTTAAATTTGCCTTGGTTTACCTTCTCTTTACTCTCCCCTTTTCATGTCTGATCTGTTTTCATTCTATATGAGCAGTTCTGGGCAAGCTGACAGACCCCTCTGGAGCAGACAAAATCACAGCTGAATCTTTAGTTTACTCCTTTCTGCTTTTAATGAGGTGTTGGGGGTGGTGGGCAGCCTGGAAAAGCTGGGGCAGACATCTACAGCTATCTGCCTTTGGTGAGATGTGACAAGGGAACATTGGTAAGAAGCACACATAAAGGGCTCAGCTTTCACCAGTGGTGGTGAGTCCCAGGACAGAATGGGTGTTCAGACTGATCAGGAAAACCAGCACAAAATGAAAAACATCGAGACCCCTGCAACCCATATTGACTGTGAGAAGAGCTTTTGTACTGCGTGACTTTCCAATATTTTATCTGAATTAATAAATTGTGGAGGAAGGACATGAAAAGATGCTTCGACATGATGTTCCCCACTCCTGTGCTAGGAGAAAAAACAGTGGCTATAATAACCCTGACTAAGACTGGGAAAGGGTTGCAGAGAATCAGAGAATAAAGGAACAACAAAGAAACATCTGAAGCTTTTCAGAATTAAAATGAAAATACTTGGTAAAAGAGAAAGCAAACAGTGAGAGATCATTAATATGTGGTGAAATATCCTGTCACAGTATACTGTACAGTTCACCTTTTTGAACCACTGGAGATTTATTGTAGTTGGTTAAATTTGAATCATTTAGCAAAGCTTAGAGATCAAATAACTAACATTACCAGTGAGTACCATTTATAAACATCAAACTTAAAAAGACTTTAAAGTCTTTTCAAATTTGTGACATTCTGCCCTTTTGTCACTACGTTCAAAATGTGTGTACATGCCTATTAGTATTAGCTGAATCTTATCTAGTTGGTATTTTTTTTTCTGGGTATGCTTTAAAAATTCTACTTCTGTTGATTTTATCTTCATTAATAATTTTGTGGTTTCTGCTGTCATAACCTGAGCAAATTTCAGGCATTCTCTGCTTAGTCACTTATATACCTCAAACTGGAATACCAGAGATTCACATTGGCAATAACTAAGCAGTCCCCTGAAATTGNNACTAAGCAGTCCCCTGAAATTGGTAATGCTAATAAGCACATTTTAGTTACTTTTTGCTTTTCACTGTTACTTGTGACATGCTAGAACTTCAGACCAATGTGTAGGCTTTAAAACTCATGAGCTTTTAGGCTCATGAAGACAGTATTTTAAGTTGTAGTAAGTAGTTATTTCTTGATATTAAACAAGAATTAAGTAGTGTTTGGTATATGTACAGATACAATCTTTTTTTATACATGCACTAAATTTCAAAACCATTATTTAACTTTTTGATAAAAGAAGAATCTCTAAGTCTCTGCAGACTTTACTGTAGCCATACAGAGCAGTGATAGCAGAATGTCAGTACTATCCAGTGTGATTATGGGCAGTGTTAAAGTGTTACAATCATGTCTTCATATGGTTAGCTGTCTTTCAGTTCTCCAGTCAATGAAACACCCATTATGCATTCAAGTAGGATTACACATCTGGAGGTCTAGGCAATAGTTACAAGGTATCAGACATTTTCTTACAGCAACTGTAACTGAGAGGATTACTAAAGCACTGAGTTGGTTTCAGAAGACTAGGATTTATTCCTTACTACCTGTATAACTTTGGGCAATTCACTTAATCTTCCAGTGATTCAATTCTCTGCTCAGAAATGGGGACAAAAATGCTTCTTACCTTACAGGTATTTCAGATGCAAAAAGAAACAATGAGTGCATGTAGTGGGTGACTCTGTTAAGGGGCACGCAGGTGCTCATCTGCAGGCCTGACAGGGAGTCACAAGAGGTGTGCTACCTCCTGGGAGCTAAGGTCTGAGATGCTGCCGAGGGGATAACACAGCCTGTCAAGAGCACAGACCTACCATCCATTGCTAACCTTTTATGTGGGAACAAATGACATCCAGAACCTGGACAGAATCAAGGAAGACTACAAAGCTCTGGGTATGCAAGCAAAGTATTGGTGCCCAAGTTGTCTTTTTTTCCATTGTACTTGTTAGAGAAAAGGATGCAGCCAGAAATAGATGTATTATACAAATCAACTTCAGGCTTAGTGGCTGGTGTTTTCTTGATGGTTTTGGCTTTTATGGCAACAGGACATACTTTGATGACTAAAGCCTATTAGGAAGGGATGGGATACGTTTGTCTAGAAGAGGCAAGGGCATCTTTGGCAGTAGGATGGCCAGCCAGACGAGGTGGACTGTAAATAGAAGGACTTAGGGGGTGGGGTTCAAAGTGGCAATACTCATACCATTGCAACCAACTTGGGAATAAGCCAGGCCAGCCAGAACAATGATAAATGTTGCTTAGTTGCCTCCCAAGATGAACACCAGAAGACCAGCCACCTCAGTTGTATGTATACCAATGAATCCAGTCTGGGAACAGGCAGAAAGAACTGGAGCTCCACGCCTATTCAGAAATTTCTGATATCATAAAAATAACTGAAACATGACTGGAGGGCCACGGTGGATGGATATAAACTGCGTCACAAAGACAGGCTGTAACACAGAAGAGAAGGAGTCACACTCTCTGTTAAGGAGAACCCTGAATTTATAGAAGTCAAGTATGGCAATTGTGTAAGTCCTATCAAATGTCTCTGAATCAGAGGGGTTGTCTCTAAGAAGCATCTTGCAGTAGGCATCTGTTACTGAGCTTCAAACCTAGATGATAAAGCCAATGAAACAATATTTGTATAAGTTAAGTATGCTTTCAGTCAGGAACCTGGTTCTTATGAGTGATTTCCACTAACAAGACATCTGTTGGAAGAAAAATACAGCAGCGCAGAAGTTGTCCATTGGTATTCTGGAGTGCATAGAGGATTGCTTCCTCATGCAAATGTTAAATGTGCCACCCAGGAATGAAGTACTGCTGGGCTTGCCTCCCACAAACCAAAAAAACCTGTTTTGTAATATCTTGGTTCATGATAGCCTTGGCTGCACATTATGTGGATTTTGGGATCCTACTGAGTGCACTAAAGGTTAGTACTAAGACAAAGATTTCAGATTTTAGAAGGGTAAACATCAGTTCACTCAGAGGACAGTTGGGAATGATTCCATGGGAAGCATCCATGGAGGATAAAGGAGCTAGAAAATGCTGTGAGTTTTTTAAAAAATACTCTTCTGAAAGCACAAAAACAGTTAATGCCCTTTAAAGGTAAGGGTAGTAGCTGGTGCAAGACACTCCAGTTCTGTTTCTACTTTTTATTTACACACATGAAAAATTCTTTCTTAGTTTTTGACATCTCTAGTCAATTTCAATTCTGTCTGATCTTTTATCTTTCTGTGTCTCCCCACACCCTGGTTATGTCCTTACATTCCCAATGGGTATTCATCCACTTTTCCCTCTCTGCTACACTTCTCTTTCAGTTTTGAGCAGACTCAGAGGCTGACAGTTAAGCTACTGGTGTGAACAGTGTCCTGCAGCAAAGAAAGCCAACAGAATGCTGGGCTTCATTAACAAGGTCTTCACTGACAGAGTTAAAGTCATTGTCCCATTCTACTCAGCATTTGTCAGGGCACACCTGGAACCCTGCGTACAGTTCTGGCCCCTGCTATGCCAAAAAATTGCGAGCAGGCTGGAGAGGGTCCAGAGGTGGTCCACAAAGATGATCAAAGGACCAGGAAGTCTGCTGTAAGAAGAAAGGCTGGGATAGCTGGGTTTGTTCAGGCTTGAGAAAAGAAAGGTTAAGGGAGACCTTATCAACACGTTCCACTTTTTAAAGGGTGGATATAAACAAGATGGAAACTGCCTTTTTACAAGGAGTCACATGGGGAAAAAAAGGGGCAATGGCTACAAGTTATTCCTGGGGACAAAAAAAACCCAACAAACAACCCCCCCCCCAAAAAAAAAAACCAAACAACCCAAAACAAAAAAAAACCCCA
>VXBX01008443.1:18246-83480 GCA_013400415.1 Scytalopus superciliaris | reverse complement strand
TGTTTTTTTTTTTTGGGGATAAGAAATATTTTTTATTTTTTTTTTTTTTTTTTTAATCCAATCTGTGCACACAAAGTACCAGGAAATTCAACTAATAGTGGTTAAATATAAATGAAAATTTACAGCTACATTAGCTATGTAAGATATGGCATAACTGAAATTGTAAACCAGATGTAAAGACTTAAAGTTGTGAGGTACATACTGGTTTTTTTGCCAAGCTACACCTGCAGTTAATTCATGCCTAATTCCTCCAGTACTAAAAATTTGCATTTTGATCGTGTAACTGTACTCTAGTTCTCTGGTGCAGTAGTTGTCTCCTTCCTACTCATTATAGGGAAAAATTTTCTAAACAAAATAATTCTTGATGACTGTTCCATTCTTCAGCTTCTCCAAGCTCTTTGAATATGTTAGATTTACATTTTTGATGGCTTTATTTTAAACCAAATTCCTAAGACAATAAAGAAAGAACATTCTTGATCATATCCAATTAATAAAACTGGAACTGGAAAAAACATTAACAAAAGACAATTGGTTTCTTTCACTGAACTTTAACTAGTCGTTGTCATTTCAATCCAGACATAGCTGTGAAGAATTCCTACTTTGCTCCTTGATTAATAACTTCAGAATATAAGGAAATACCAAACCAAATCCCCCCCTCCCCCCGCCCAAAAAAACCCCCACCCTAAACACTTAAACTCTTTATTTCAAAGGTGAAAGAAGAAATATTAGCTCCTGAATATATAAAAATATTCCAATCCAAACAGCTGTTTTGCTTTCCATCATATAAACAAGAGCCTGGGCATAAAAAAATTCATTTAGTCTCCTAACCAATAGTTTGCATGTTCAAATACTCAATGTACCCAATGCAAGTATGGCAAACCTGTTCTTTTGAGCAAGACACAGGGAAACAATGCAACATACACAAAGGTAAGTGTCACTAGCCATGGAAGCTCTGTAGCTAGTCAAACTAGAGGATTCAAGAACTGTGGATGTTTTGTAATTAGCTTTGTTATCTGGAAGAGGAGACTGTAGCACGTACAAGAGAAAGCAACTGCAGACTAATATCCACATATAATTACTGTCCACATAAATTATTTAGCAGTAAAATATGTTCAAGTAGTTTCTCAGGTCATTTAAAGCAAATTAATGAAGCAGATGTAACAAAGAAAATCATAAACCCAGTTAAGCTTACACACTGGCAACAAGAAGATGCTCATTCATTTGATACACAGCCATTGTTTTGTGACTAAAGCAAGACTGAGACAGAGTAATAAATATGTGCATTATTATAACAGTAGAAAAACTTTCTCACTTCTGTGCTCAGCTTTTTTCCCTTTATTACTTTGATTTTCTTCTGCTGCTAATGTACTTTATCTTTCAGATCAATTGAGCTCCAGTTCCCTGTTATGATATGACTTGCTCCCACATACTGAGCTTGTATGTGACCTAGAATTTCTTGAGTGAAATAGAAGATTTATCTCTGTAACATTCAGAGACTGTACATATTGCTAAGCTGGGGGCAAAGGAGAACTTCGAGAATAAATTTCATAGCAGACTATGACATTATGAACAGATCTATGCATGTGTAAGTTGCTAGAAGCTGTTTTAAGATTTTGGCTAGCAGGTAGGTGTAAACTGTAGAAGGTGATAAACGTTTTCCTTTTATCGACTCTTAGCCGACTGCCCTTTGGGGCCACCAGGAAGCCAGGTCTGAAGACAGAACATTATTCAGTTTCAGGAAATGATGAAGAGCTGCATTTCTAGTCGCCATCTGGTGGTTTCCTGTACAACGGCAAGTAATTTGGGAAACAGTGGCAGTTCTAGTATCATGAGATTATTTTTAAGGATTGAACCAAGTGCAATAAACAATGATATGAGCATTTCACTGGCATCCCAAGATGTCAAGGATTTTTCCACATATTGCTTACTGTTTTTTTTTTCTTTTGTGGAGATAATTTTCTGATTTTTACAGGTGTTGATATGAATGTTTAAGATCAGTTCTGTTATATTTACATGTATTCACTTGTGTGAATTTCAGTGCACAGTATCTTACAGTCCTTCATCTTTTGTCAGGAAGTGTTTTGGAAGCAGAAAGGACACTATGTGGAGATTACCTTCTCTCTTGGTGTTGACAGCCACATTTCTAGTCTTCAAACGTGATGAAGTCAAAGGACTCCTGAAATCCTCTTTCCATATAGGCAGGTTTTACACTGAGATATGCAACAATAAAGCCCAAAGCATAATCACCAGCTAAATTTTTTACCGGACCTTCAGTCCCCCAGGAAAGATTGAGATCTTGGTACTGAAGAGGTTAGAGACTTGGGGTAAAAGGAAGATAGATGTGATAGATATGATAGTACTGTGTGGGATAACACACACCAAACTGGGAGAGTTTAGATAAAATCTGAATTCAAGGCAAAAGCTCAACAGTGGGATAATAATAATAATATGACACTAAACCACAGTTAGCCACTCCTGGGTAGGGAGTAGGGAGTAGTAGTAAACAGAGAAAGCAAAAACACCCAACTGCAACCTGCCAAAGAGCATCTTTTGTTCAGATATTATCAGTTATGATTTTAGACTGAAAAAAACCCTTTTTGAACACATTATTCTGCCTCCAATTTGTGTACAAAGTTGTAGATATTGGTAATTTTATCCATTAAAGAAGACTGTTAATGAGCATTAATATCTGAATGTGAGAATGAGTTTTATGGCATTTTGGGAGAGAATGTGGTTGTTTGTAGTTAAACAGCCCAGACTCTGTTTATTGTCCAAATATTTGTGCCTGTAATTACTACAAGATTTTATCAGTGTAAGAAGTGGAGCAAATAGGAAAAAACTACACATACATAATAGAACTGTGTATCTCCTTCTTGACGTTCATTATCACAAATACCGAGAAACTTTTGAAAACACAAATATTTGCAATATAACAGAGAAATTCAGTCTTTATATAAGCAGGCATTTTGTATAGTGTCAAAATGCATCAGGCTTGATATTGTTTCAGTGGAATAAAGTCATATTATTTAATGATTTTTCTGCTTCCTCTTTTTGCATCCTAGCATAATTTTCCCTTGAAATAATTTTCAGTCATAATATATTGAGAGTCCTAATAATCTTCTGCTCTTTCACACTGATTCTAACAGGGTTCTGACCTGAATCCTCATGTGTTCCACATCATTTCCTTCTGGAGATTACCAGGCCAAGCTGAAGAGTAAATGAGTTGTAAGGTCAAGAGTTTCTCACTGTGAGACAACTGCTGAATTCCTGGTAGCTATGATTGCATCTTTCTATTACACCTTAATCATTATTTGACAAATTTCAAACAGAGATTGATAAATTAATGTGACTTATTTTAATTAAGGCAATATGTTGCTTCACTATATGAATATGAAAAATACATAGACCCTGAAAACAGTAAATATGCCTTCAAAGAATGGTAATATGATAGAGTTTTAATAATGGGTGACTTTTAGAGATATAATTTCTGATTTAAGAGATAAAAGAAAAGTAGATTTGAAATTTATATTAGGTGGGGGTTTTTTTTGTTTTTTTTTTTTTTTTTAATCTCCAAATAAGGCTTTTAAGCCTTTAGAAATAAAATATCACAGAGGGGAATTTAATGATTTCACAAATTTTACTATAATATGTTTCTTAAAAGCTATTACTCATGTTCTTTTTCCTCATATTATTACATTGTTAAGATTGAATGTAGTCAATGTGAATAGCTATGCTCTCTTCAGAACATTTGTGCTGAAGTCTAGGAACCAGAGAATCAGATTCAGAACTCCCTACTATACACATTATTTATGGTATTTCTATGACCTTTTTGGCAGCAGAATCTATTCTAAAAACATTAGTAGAGTTTTATCTCACTAAGCTTCTTTTCAGTTGGCTTGAAACATTCTTTGTACATAAGAAAATACCTAGACCAATACATTGTAACCTGCAGAGCTTCACTGAGGTTATGTGAAGACACATCAAGTTCCACAGCAGTGGGAGAGAGACAAGTCTAAGACTTATTGGCCACTCTGAAAGATTAGGTATTTATTTAACATTCAGATTTGGCAGTAAAATCAGAACAAGGTTCTGACTGTGCCTCTGCATCATTAGGAGGAGAATATAATCACTCTTTCATCACACTCACTGTAGGAAATGTACCTTAAAATACTTGCGTGTTCATTTGCCCATCAAAGCTATGCTTTATATTAAGGCTGAAGTTTTAACTGATTCAGTTTTTTGAATCTCATGATCAGGCAAGAAAATTTTTGTTGTTTCCATCTTGTAGATACAGAAGGTTAAATATAATATCTACCCAAATTCACATGGCTATGTGAGGAATACAGGGGATGTACTGTCTGGCAACCCCTCATTGTCCTCACAAAATAAACACTGCATTTTCTAGAGATTAATGTAAAGCAGCCTCCTTAATGAAAGCTACTTTTTGTATAATAAATGAAGTTGATTCAAAGCCCAGGACAATAAACAGATCTTAGTTTATGATATTACTTAAACAAATAGCTATAAATATTAATTTCTAAGGTAAAATTTCGTTGACTTTAGATCAAGACAAACAAGGGATGTCTTTAATGCTGTCAGACTTGAAAATCCAATGAGCTGGTGAAATAGTTCCTCTGACAATATACACTATAATATCAATTTTCATTCAAGCCTTCTGTAATCCTTGTTTGCTTTAGAGATTATAGAGATAGTTGACGTGGGAATCAAACCACAAGTATAGGTCAGATTATGATTTAAATTACTAAACCTTTGTGTCTTTCTGTCTATCAAATCCTACAGTAATATCTGAACTCAAACATCTATAGATTCTAGTACAGCATTTGAAAATGAATCCTTAAAACAGGTGAACCTTAGACTGTGATGTAAGTGTAGAAGCAGAGTTTGTGCATAGATATGAATATGATTTCAGTGGTTAAAATACACAGGACATCCCACTCAAAACTGATCAGGAAATGGAGCATGTAGGGTGGAGGAAGTTAGCTATTGAAATCACATACGTATTTAAAAATTACTAAAATGTGCTGATGACAAAATGATGGGGGGGATACAGAGGGAGAGAAATCTGGTCCCTAATTCATAGGTAGATGACTGATATTAATGTTCTCCATTCCTAAAGTAAAAATATGTGGGATTATTTTATGATTTGCAAACAAGGACCAACCAATAGGTATGTTCTGTGGTCCCTATTGTCTAAGATAAAAGCTCCATTCTCACCCTGGATTCACACCAAGCTCAAAATACCAGTTGACTCCATTAAATTATGAGACCCAAAGCATTACTCTTAACTATATGTTGATTCTAGATATATTTTACCCTAGATTCTGCATACACTATGATAAAGGTTTGCCAGTCAAATTGCAATTCTCATATCTATTTCATAAAATATTTCATGTCTAGCACACTACAAAGTAAAATCTTACTGAGAAGGGCTCAGGACTGCAGTGGTTGGGGCAGCTTGGTATCGCACTGTTTGCTGCTCTAGGGTATTTTAAAACTACATATGTAACTTGGATCAGAGCCCTAGGAATTTCCCTGCTAAAATGGTCTTGTGAGCACAGGTCTCCTTGAAACAGGAAATGCAGAGAGAAAACCAGTAGAAAGTATTTACAGAGGGATTTACAAACACCTGATAAGTGGTATTAGTGCTTTGCTACAAAGTCACTCTGTGTTTGCCATATTTGCTGTTTTAGGTGGCTCACCTAACAAACTGCTAAGAGATTCTGCAGTAAGCAAAGGATGGATAGTGATTCAGAGGAAGCTGGAAAAGAGATTAGAGGCTGAAAGGAGTGTTTTGGGTTACACATTGCATTGTTTACTTGGAGAATACTAATAATTATGTGTTCAGTGCTGTCAGCTTCTTTAGTAATCAGTCAAGTGTGAAACTTCGTTGCCTTGTGCATATCACAAATACTAACTTTATGTTCCATGATAAAAATAATGCTTTAAAACTCTATAGAAACTGTGCTTACTTTTTAAAACATGATCAGTCAAGGTTACAACTTGTGATGAGGAGGGCTGAGTAGCAGTGAGGTACTGGAGAAACCCTGTTTTTCAGTGGTAACACTGTAATCCTGGAAAATAGGAAGGAGGACTGACTCAAACATATTGAAATTAGACTGACTTCTGTATGACAGGAACAGAATGATCTAATACTAAAGTATTACCCCTATCTGTAGGTGTGAGGTAGATGATGTCTTCCTGGGCTGAATTCAGAGACAAGGATGAAAATCGCTCATAACTTGTTTTAGTTTCTTAACAATGCAAACACAAAGTTTACAAAGGACTGAATCTAGGCACTGCACTCCTCTTCAGTTTCCCCAGTTGAGGGGGAACTGCAGCCAGTAGTACTGCAGCCAGCATGGAATCCACATTGTGCATCTAAAATTATTTCAACAAAGTCAGCATTTGGACAAACGAATGTAGTCTGAGCCCTGATGTAGTTTGGAAAGAGGTGCTATGGTGGCTGTAGTATAAGATACAATCACTTTTCCTTGTATAAGATGCACAATAGAAACATCCTTAAATTCTTGAGTGACTTTTCCTTTTTCCAGATGATAGTGCTGCACTGTGTCATGTTATCAATGCATAGAGACTGAAATTGCACTGGCTTGCTTTTGCTCTTGTATTTCATACTGCTGTCTAAATTGCTTTCCACTATCTCTCCTGTCTGGACTGTCTAGGTTTCTTTCTGCCTGGAAAATTTATGGTTTATGTTATTTTGTCCCCATCTAATTTTATCAGCCTGAATTATTTTTTTAGTTTTTATTATTTTTTCTATTGTGTCCACGTTTCTAAATCTTTTACACATTTTTTTTCCCTACCATCTTGTCCTTTCCAGTTCTTTCTTCCTGTCATAGACTGATGTCTTTGGTGAAGACAGGTAGCAAATTCTTCTGCAAAACAACTAAGGATCAGCATTTTAATTAATTAATTAATTAGTTTTTTAGAATGCAGAGGTGTATGCATCTCTACTGAGAACAGATCATGGAAAAAAATTTGGGAGTGAACAATCCTAGAGCTTCAGTACTTCTGAAAATGTTACTTATAGGACAGTAGATCTGGGACGGTCATGGAAGAAATGGAAGAAACTTTTTAACGTGATTTATTGAGAAGACAGGAAGAATTTGAACATGGAGGATGCCCAGAATTTATTTACTTTACTTTACGTAAATGCAAATACTTTATAGATTTTATATTTCAGACAGAAAATAACTATCAAAGGATAAACAATGAGTAAATCAAAAAATAACTCACACAGGTATTCAAAAGAAAGGTATAGCCAAGTAGAGGGGGAAAAAAATGATGAAAAAAAAGAGGTTACTCTTGAAATTAAGGGAAATAAAGAATAGAGTTAAAATAGGTAAAAGATGAGGGGTTCTTAATCTTGTAAATAAAAATAATAAATACTACTAATGATGATTATGATGATAATAATACAGCTTTTAGTCACATAAAGAGATAAAAAGTGAGGCCTGTCCAACACATTCCAAATACCAATACTAAAGCTAGAGAAATTCTGTGAACCAGAGAATGAATAAATAGTTTAATTACAATTTTAATTCAGACTGTTATGTATAAATGTAATTTATGTATGTATGTACTCATGAAACTGCACATTGACTAATGAAAGCTGCCAAATCTGTGATGAAAACACACAACTGGAGAGTCTAGAGAGTAAGTCGTATGAGGATTGGCTGAGGAAGCTGGGGTTGTTTAGCCTGGAGAAAAGGAGGCTCAGGGGTGACCTTATTGCTTTCTGCAACCACCCAAAAGGAAGTTGTAGCCAGATGAGAGTCAGCCTCTTCTCCCAGGCAGCTAGTGATAGGATGAGAGGACACAGCCTCAAGTGGCATCAGGGGAGGTTCAGACTGGATATTGTGAGGAATTTCTTCACAGAAAATGGTTGTTTAGCACTGGAACAGACAGCCCAGGGAGATGGTGAACTCACCATCATTGGAAGTGTTCAAGAAATGACTGTATGTGGTACTTAGTGCTCTGGTCTAGTTGACAAGGTGGTGATAGGTCAAAGGTGGACTCAATGATCTTGGAGGCCTTTTCCAATCCAAATGGTTCTGTGATTGTGAGAACAATATTTGGGCTACTTATTGGTTAAAATCTAACCTTTTAAAAATACTAAAACAATTAGAAAATGAATTTGCAAATCCAGTAGTTATGATTTTAGTTAGTTTTTTAGTACGGAATTGAACTTCAGACAATGAAAGATAAAAATAAAACACCAACCACAGTACCTATTTTTGAAAAAGGGTGTGTGGTGGGGTGCTAGTCCAGCAAATACATACCCTCTGAAGTTATGTAGAAGAAGCAGGTATAAACAGAAAGTAAACTAAAATTTACAATGGTTTATCAAGGGTAATTTCTAACAAAGGAATTTAATGCCTGTTAAGATAAGTGATTCCTTTGAAAATGGTAAATTCATTAACTTTTTGTAGCTATGTTTAAGGAAATGTTTTTGATTTATGTCCACAAGTAATTATTAAAGAAAATGGGATGCACAGAGTTTATTGTATGGTGAATATAAAGTTGGATAAGAGAAAAATGATAATACATTTGTACTATTTATAAAGGAAAGGGATCAATCTTATTTTCTTTGGCTTCTGGGTTTTTTCCATAACCTGTGTTCAATATTTTCCTTAATGAGCTTGATGATGTAGAAAAGTAGAGTTTATATCAATCCAGGCTTTACTACCTCTGAGGGGAAAAACAAGGTTATCATGAGGTATATATTCAAAGGATGGATAGCATTGAGACAGATCAGTACAAGATCATGTATGTTAAAATAGATAGTATAACATTAGCTTTAAGCAAAAGAAGTTAATCAGTTTAATGTGATGAAAGAACAAACCTGAATGAGCAAAATAATGGTTAAAGTTCAGCCATGGAAAAAGATGGCATTTTTGCAATACAAACTGTGGATATTTTCACTAGAAATATTCCAGACACTATATAGTTGCTTTACAAGGCTTTTACTAGAAACACATTTAGAATACCGTACTATTCTGTTAAGCAATCTGTATTTAAAACAAACTAACAAAATCCACTGAGACTGGAACAGGAGCAAAGGAGGACTTCTTGTATAACTAGAGGAAAGGGAGGACTTATCGTTTATAGAGAGATTAAAGGGAATTGGTTTATTAAGGCTAGCAAAATAAAAGTTGAGAAGGGTATGATTATTTTTCATAAATACGTTCAGGAAATAAATGTAAAGGCATAAATACTGAAGGATAGTATTTACAGAAAATTGAATGGATACAAACATATAAATTTAAACTAGAAATTAGAAATAGCTTCCTAATCAACAAAGGAAGATTTGAAAAGGCTTAGCAATGGATGAATTTAAATTGCTTCCAAACTTGCTGAAGCTGATGAGTTCATGGAAGGTATTTACAAAATGACAGGGATAATTTTGATGTAAAATGCAAGGAATTTTTTTGTGGGGGTTTTTTCATTAGTTTTGCTACACTGAAAATGCTTTTCCTCCATACAACATACTAGTTGTTTTAATAAAAAATACCCAAATAAAACTTGTGTAAAATCATGTGACGCCCTTTCTTGTTTCTCTTTCAAAGCTGTCCTAAAAAGCTGCTCCATCATGTCATCTCTGAATATTAGATATAAGAAAAAATACAATTCTAATTAACAATTTGTTATAGTTTCAAAATCGTTCATGAAATTTTTTCTCGTCCTTAATAACACACAGATTTGGAAGCTGAAGCCCAGCCCCTCCACTACCTGCTCCCAGAACCAGCTAACAAAGGGATGGCTGATAGCTTTGCATTCCAACTTAATGGCTGGGAAGAAGACTGGGGGAGGTCTGGTGGGGGGAGAGGGATTTTTTCCAATTTTTTGCCATACTTCTGTCCTCCAGCTGCTGTGGGTGCCACCCACCATTTGCTGGGCTGGTGAAAGCACTTAGAGGGAGCTCCCGTGGTTTGGTCCCCCAACTCTGTGCACCCTCTGCTGTTCTTTGGAGAGAGAAGTTGCCACTTCCTGGATTCACTGTGGACTCCTCCAGGGGCCAACACCGTTTGCAGAGGAATTAATGTCCCTTTCCTCCTCCCACCCCCTCACAACACTTTCAGACAAAAGATGGTAGGAGAGGGTCTTTGTACTGCCCATAGGAAAGTTTTCATCCCATTCCTGTGGCTGCCATTCCCATGTGAATTTTTGGAGCCAACACCTCTCCCCACCTTACTGTCTTTCCCTTGCTGGACCCTGTGAGTGACTTTCACAGCCATTGCCTCCCAAGGTGTGGCATAGCCTCCCTCTGTCTGTAACTATAACTGCATTGAAGGGGCAGAGGTAGGACTTGATTTGTTTGAAAGTTTTGGTTACAGTGTTGCTGTTTGGTCTGTTCTGGTTTTGGTGTGTATATATATATATAGTAAAGAACTGTTAACCTTTTCTATACATTTTCTGATTAAAATCTCTTAATTTCAAAGGTTGTGGCAGTTTTTGAAGAGACCCCCTTTCTAGTCCAGATAGACATCTTAGTTTCATTTTAAACTGAGACACAATTCCATCAAGATATGAATGTGTCTGCATATCTGCATGCATTCTGTTTTTTTGAGAATCAATACAGTCCTTACTAACAATAGTTTTGTCTTATTTTCATATATAAATGGGAGTTTTGCTAAAGGTACTACAATGACACCGAGATCTGGAGTATCAGTGACAAAAAATATATGGAAACACAAACACGTTTACATAGGCTTCTTTTCAAACACGTTTACATAGGCTCCTTTTTCGGTCTTTGTGTTTTGTTCTTCTGTCTCTCAGAACATGCTTTCTTTCATCTGGCAGAAACAGTATAATTTTGCCATTACTTAGAGGAAAATATGCTTCCATGTCCTTTGAAAGTGTGAAACTATTAGGAGACAATGAATATATCTTTGAACATATGGTAATATGGGTCTTGAAAATATGAAAGTATTAACTGTGTTTTTCATTACAGAAAACTGTATTGCCTTGAAATAATGTGAAGCTTGACAGTTTTGCTTTGCAGGGGTCCATCCAAACATTTATTTGGTTTTGATACACTTAGAATAACATCTGCTAATTTAAATTTGAGTTTTCTCTTGTCTCACTAAAATTCTGTTAGAATTGCTGGATTTCCCTTAACTTCACATGCTGTCCATGAAAAACTGCGAATTTGGTATGTTGCAAATGCATTACATGTTTTCTCAGAGATTCATGAGTTCCAAAGAATGTTTTGTTTAAAAAGAAGAGTTGTACCCTTTGGAAATTGACTCAAAATTGAAAGACATTGTAGTTTAGCTTGCAAATATTGTGTAGGAAAGGTCAGTGTTGTAGAAAATATGGACATAATACTGTCTTCAAGCTAGGATTAGAGTTAGAACATATTTTCAAGAGTCTAGGTAAAGTTAGGGACAAAAAGCCTTAGAAGGATAAAGTAAATAACTAAATATGAACTATCAGAAAGTAAATTAGACAAAACAAGCTAGTTATATGCTTTAGACAACTCTAACTAAGGAATTCTAGGTAACTTACCCAGTCTACAACATCATTGTCCTTATTAGTTTACTGTCACCTTCATCATCGTCATCTCCGTCCTACCTAACACCAAAGCCTGAGGGATTTGCCATCACAAGATTGGGCATTCCATTTCTTTGATTCTTGGACTGCTTTGAGACATTGTAAACTCAGCTGCTGTTCCCCAAGGAGTCTATTTAAAAAGCAGAGCACAGAAGGGGTACTCTGTTGTTGGCAGCTCTTGTAGCTTACACAGATGGTCTACTGAGCTCAGAGCCTACTGCGTCTTTTAAAAGTGGGTTTCATTTGTACACGCAGAAGATTAAAGTAAGAAAGTGTCAATCACAGGTATGCAGATTTCCAAGTCTGAATGGCTTTTGCATTTCTGTGTAGCAATCACTCAGGTATCCAAAATTAAAGAAAAACTAATTGACAGAGAATGTATCTACACCATGACCATGCAGATCCCAGGAAAAGAACTCTGATGAGTGAGGAGCAGAGACACTCCTGTGTTGGAATAGACATGTCAGCCAGCCTGGATCCACAAGCAATGATCCAAGCTAATAACTGTCTCAGAGGATCTTTTTCAGTGACATGTAGCAGTGTGAAAACACATGTTGGCTGTGTAAAGTTATTGGTTCTTCTGAATATTGCCTTAGGAGTTCAGCACCTTCAGCATATGCTGCATATACAGTGTTGACCTGTTGCAAAGTTCTTTTATGCTTTCCAGCTATCCAATACTCCCAGGCTTTATTGTTAAATCTATGTTTATTGTTGTCAATACAGAAAATCAAATGCAAAAATGTGTAAAGCTGCTGGGTTACATATATTAAAATTGTCAATTCTAAGGATTATTCCCATTTTAATCTGCAAAAAGTTAAGACCATATCACAAAGTCTTGAAGTACACCCATTGCCTTGTATTAGCTGTTAGTGAACAGCTACACAGCTAGCAGTACTTTGTTTCTGGGGAACTGGTATTTATCAATTTTTAGAAAGTCCTCTACAGGAACAATTTTTACAGTGGGAAAAGGTTCATGTGTTCAATAAAATTGACACATCTGCATCAATTCTGCTGGCCTTTTTTCCAGAAAATCATTAAAATCTTTTGTTTTGATGTAGCTAGAACAATCATACTGTTTTATTGTATGATACTTCTACTGTGAATGATTTTCTAACATCAGCTACAATAAAACAGAAAGTGGTAAGGTGAACTCAAAGAGAATGTTGGAACCTTACTTAAGCAGCATTTGTTTGAAGTGTACCTATATTGGAGTCTGGTGCAATAAACACCTGAAGAAAAGTACAAAGATCAAGGTCTACAAAGCCATTGTACTGTCCACTCTTCTTTATGGCTCTGAATCCTGGGTTATCTATCGTCACCCCCTGCGACTCCTCGAGTGCTTCCATCAGCGCTGCCTCCGGACAATAATAAACATCCACTGGACAGACTACGTGACTAATGTGTCTGTTCTTGAGCAGGCAGAGGTCACCAGCATTGAGGCCATGCTGCTGAGAACGCAGCTGCGCTGGGCAGGGCACGTCTCCAGGAAGGAGGATCACCGCCTCCCTAAGATTGTGCTCTATGGTGAGCTTGCCACCGGCTGCCACAAGAGAGGAGCCCTGAAGAAGAGATACAAGGACTCCCTCAAACAACACCTCAGCCTTGGCCATATTGACCACCATCAATGGTCCGCTCTGGCCTCCAATCGGGAGGCATGGAGGCACACCATCTATAACGCTGCTGCTTCCTTTGAGAGCGCACACAGGATCAGTCTGGAAGAAAAAAGACAGCACAGAAAGAACCATGCCTCGCCAATACAGCCTGTGGAGACTTTCCACTGTGCCTTTTGCTACCGGACTTGCCTATCACGCATTGGCCTTTTTAGCCACCAGCACGCTTGCAGCAAACGTGGGTAGAGCCCTTCTCAAATCTTTGTTCGCGAAGCCCAGCCATGACCTATATTGGAATATTTAGGGGGAAAGAATATGATTTATTTTTTTTAAAATTTTACCCCAGTTTGGGGAGACAACTAGACCAAATTGTTTATAAGAAATTCTGCTTGACCTCTTGTGCTACTCAAGGAGTAAATGAATGCTTTAAGGGAACAGTGACTGTAGAGCCAGTTCTTTCCCTCCTGTCTTTGTAAATTGTACTTAGCCATGTGTAACCCTGCATGTTATGGGCAACATGTGATGTCAGCAGAAGCAGCTGCCTAATCAAGTGCTACTCACTGCAGAAACTGGGCCCTGGGCTATGATCCGTGGGACAATAGTCATCACAGTTAGATAACTACTATGTTTAGTGTAACTTGGAGGGCGTATGTAGCATTTTTAAAGACAAGTAGAGAAGAATGTAACATATTAATATCTGCTTGGCAAATTCTCAGAATATATATCCATATACATATTTGATATATCTCATCCTGTTATCTTCAAAATGTTTCTAGTTTTATATAATTTCAACTTCAGTCTGATTTCATAACATTTATTTCTCTTGATTGAGATAAAACCTTTCCAGTGTCATCTGAGATAGAAAGAACGACTCGACTGTCATGTTTAAAGAAAACAAAATTTACAGAAACATAATCTGACTTGTGAACTGGCATTTTGAATGCCGTTGCTTTTAATATGTGATCAGTTTCTGGCTTGGCTCAATAGCAATAATTATTTTCTGAGAATTAAGACACAACAAGATGACACTTAAAGTGGGAATTGTATAACTTTCCTCTTACTGTTTTAGCCTAACTCCCTGGAGCAGACAATTAGACACCCTGAGCTAACCAGTACTGGTGCCTCTCTGCCTGCCCAGGTGTGCTTCAGTGAACCTCCTGGGACAGCGAACAGGATTTGTAAGAGGCCAGTGAACAGGCAGTGTAAGAAAGCACAGAGAGCCTCCCGGAATCGTACTGCTTTACAAAAGACTGTAGTCAGCTAGAGGTGATTTCCAGCTACCTAGGGTGTTGTACTTTCAGGGAATGTGGTTCTACTCCTGGTGAAAAGTGCTGACTGGGCCAGGGCTCAGACCCTGTTCTACAGCCACAACAGATGCAGACACACAACTAAGGTGCACACAGTCCTGCGGAAGACTTTCCGGTGCTGTTAATGGGGGAAAGTAGGCAGATCAAGATGACATGGTAACGAGTTAAGGCATCAGTTTACACTTGTAAGAGGCCTGTGAAACTAGATATCACAATTTGTTGTTATGGTGGCATCAAAAAGTCCTATATTCCAGTAACTTCTGAAGGCCTACATCTTGAGCAGATATCATAGTGTAGCAAGGTGTTAGTACTAAGGATGAAAGGAATATCAGAATCACTGCTGCCATGAGGCAGCAGGACAGGTGCTTGGATCCCATGGTTCTGCTTGAGTCCTTGCTGAGTGTGGGCCACACCAGCCAGAATGACAGGAGGGTTTAGAGAAAAAGTCCTAGTCGTAGCATGCCTGAGAGGTAAATTGTAGCTACTTGGGGAATTTTATCAGTAATCCTTACTTACGCACAACGTGAAGGAGAAAAATGAAAAAAGACATGCCAAACATCATGAACATCACAGCTTCATCACAACTCTCATTAGGTCTGCAACAAAGTTTGCATTATTTCAGATGGGAAATTGTTTGTGTATGGCTTTCACAAGCCATCAAAGAAATTATGAAGTCAAAGACACTTTTCTCAGTCAGTTTGAGAAATTCCCATAACGTAACAACTGGCCTTCAGCCTCACAATACTTTCCCAGTAAATTCTGAAGGTTTTCCATTTGCTGTTCTTAGAACCACACTTTGTAGAAGGACCCTAAGAATTTCTATGCTATTTTTATATTCATTCAGCCTTTTGTCTGTGAAAGTGTACTTGCCTTGAGCAAAAGTGTGCAATGGTTTTATATTGGATATGCTAGTTCTCTCGTCAATGTGATATGATTTAATAATTAATGAATGTCAAAAGACAAGCTGGAAAGCTTAAAGTCTAACAACTTTTGTCTAAGCTATTCTATCTTCTCACTTTCTATCTTCTCAGACTTTCAAATGGGCCTAGGTTTATAACCAGTTAGATATTAAAGTCCAAATCTCTTTGTATTGAAGCTTTATTTATCCCTTTACATGTCTCTGCCCATGTAATATAGCATCAAAAATGGTGTCCGGTTTATATAGGATTGGTAGGGAAGGTTCTGGAATGGGGTGGAACTTGGGAGAGGTTTAGGGAAGAGCCTGGGAGGGGTTTGCAATACAAGGCAAAAGCCTCCAAAACTGGGAATACAGGGGCAAGTGCAGACCATATAAGGAAATGCTACCCTGCCGCAAGCAGGGACCAATCAGGGATGGGTTACAAACCATGAGGGATGGAAAATTCTAGCAGGGACACACAGTGAAACAAAGGAAAAGACATATAACATGATAAAATCCTCAAACTGGGTACAGACTTTAAATTGCAAACAGTCGTTAAACATAGCAATGGTCCATATAAACGCAACAAGCAGTTTTCCAGAGTTCAGGCAGTCACAGATCTGGGCTGATTAAGCTGTCCTTCCACAGCTTGGTATCTCTCTCCTCCAACATACATATATATACAAATATATATATTTGCTGGGACGTCTGGAGGAAGTGAACTGTAGGTACTATCAAGAATGCACCAATTTTTCTGAACAATAAAATTTAAAAGGGAATTTTACATTCCACCAAAGCCTTGAGTTTGTTTGTCAGAAACAGGATACTTTCCTTGAAGTGATTTTAACATATAATTTTATTCAGGTTGATAAAATTATTTATGAAAACAATTAATCCAGATTTAAAATACACTGTGTGGATGGAAATCAATCAGAATTTTATAGAACATAGGGCTGACATATGGTCTAAATAATTTTGCAGTTTTCTGTGACTTCCCAAATATAATAAGTTCAGAATTATATTAGTATACTGGACAGGATTTTCAGAGTGTTTACTTTCACAAAAGGGAGACAGATGCCTACGATTTTAAAGTGCATAATGGGGATACTAAAGCTACTAACAACTACATAGAGGGTTGTGAAAATTAGCATAATGTCGGGTAGGTTTTGTACCTATATACTTGACAGATACATATCTTTTCCCATTTTTCTAGAATTAATCTTTGTGCTTCACATGTATCAGCTTCTTCTCTGCTGCCACATACTTTACTTCTGTTATCTTTCTTGAAACATCTATTTATTTTTTTTTGTTTTCCCTTTTTCTTCCCAGCCCTTTTTTATCTCCTCTTTTCTATGTGGAAAGAAAACATTTGTTGAGGAGAAAACATATAGTAAATGATTCACTTAGGTAAAGAACAACAAAATTGCCAATAACACTCCTGGGCCAAAAAAATTAAATCAGCAATATTCAAGCAGATTTGCACTTGACCACGTATCTCTGTCTTTTTAAGATCACATATAATGCAGTAGTGAATTGCTAACTCATTTCTTGTAGAAGAACAGGGCAAAGGAAGATACGAAGTCAAAGGAAAAGTACATAAAGAGCTTGAAGAATTAACTTCTGAATCCAGTGAACTTCTGAATCCAGTAAACCAATGAAGTAGAGGAAAAATATGAAACCAGTCTTGTAAGCCTGGTTTTGGTCAGGTAGTGTTATTAATACGATTCTGTTTACTAAGTTTAATTATTGTTCTCCTGAGAAACTTGGTCTACTTCCAAATACATACTTAGATTGTTATTCTCCTTGGAAAATGGAGTCCAAATCTTCCCTTTTGTTTATATTCAAAACCAAATAAATGTTTTTATATCCTTATAAGAAAGACTATTCATTGCAATTTTTAAATAACAATAACTAGATAAGTAGTTGTTTTAGGTTTAGTAACAGTGGATTATCAAATATATTGGCATACTTAGAAAATCATTGGTTTAACAGGCAGATTTCTTTCTTGGTGTTCTTTCAGGAGTCAAAGAGAAACAAACATTTGGGACCTTTTTAGTTGTCCTTTTGAATTACAAATCAGCACTGGATATGGAAAGAGCACTGTAGTTCTTGTACTGGAAGCCAATATTCAGATAAATTGAGAATCAATTGGTTTGTCTTTAAAACACTGTGTAGAGTTTGGTACAGACATATTTATTCCAAGTAAAGTGAATGCAAATTCAAGATCAAAAAATGTAAAATGATGCATGCAAACTATGTTTAGAGTAATCTTAATGTAATTCTCAGTTGCTGGATTGATTTGATCTCCTTATTGTGGGGAGAAATTGGACTCTCAGATATTATCAACAACTTCTAACTCCAATCTGATTATTGCTATAATCCTGACAGTGATTGATTCTAAGTAATTATCTCAGAAGCAGAATTAGATTAAAAAACAATATTCCAGATTATAGAAGACTCCAGTCCATCCTTGTAATTAGTTCAGTCTTAGAATGTATGATGCTATCACATTTGAATAATTTAGAGTGAATTATTCACAAGCAGCCTGTGCAACTACACTTTTATGGGAAAACAGATAAACAAGAAAACATAATATTTCAAGAAACATTACATTGTAAATTAGCAGCCTCATTGCAGTAAAGTTTACTTTGCCAATGCTTTCACTTTGCCATGTAGCTCTTAAAATATTACTGGGTACTAAGCAAAAGCCCAATGCTACAATAATCAGTGATCATGCAGTCATAATGATGATTTATGATTACTGATGGTGTCATTATCATCATAATTATAGGCTATGAATTAATTTTTCACAATTGGCACCTGAATACTTTTCAGCTATAGGCCTTTCCTTTGTGAGAAGAATTACTTGAAGAGAATGGCCATAAAAAATGGACTCATGACAATGAATCCAACAGAAAAAACATGTTTGAAGTTCCTGAGCAATATTCACTTACTATTTTCATTAATTTTGTTTACAGTAGTGATGGTCTGGATGAATGAAGCTTCATTGTGCTAAACACTTTAAAGAATACACTGAATGAATGGTATCTGTCCAAAACACAAGAGTCACAGCATCTTATCAGAAAACAAAGAAAGAAATAGGTGTATTACATATTGTAATTTATGGACACTAATGTCCCTGGTTTTTTTTTTTTTTTCCCTTCTTTATTTCCTTTCTCTTACATGATTAACTGAAGGAGTGAACTCAAAATATTCCATATCCCAGATTCATTTTGAAGATCATGATTCCTGTGACTTTCTTGGAGCCAAAGGTGATGTGTTTTAGACAATCTCTTTCATCACTTACCTTAGGATTTGAGAATAAGTGGTTTGTTCCCAGACCCATTCCATTGGGCTGATGTGATAGTTTTGACAAAGACACAAGAAAAGCTTTTTCAGGGTTGTTTTCAGGCAGATCCAGACAAGTATTGAGTCAGAAAGAAAGGAAGGCGTTTAATTCTATGGTGCAAGACACAGAGACAATAAGTTACTGCATCATATATGGAAAATGCTTATGATTCCAAACATCCCAGGTTTTGATCCTGGGCAAACTTCAGTCTCTCATCTTTTTGTCCTCATACAAAGTTCAAGTACAAGCCGTAGAGAAAGATGATGTAGCAGAAGGTGGAATAGTTGTTGAGAAAAGTGTTGATCCACTTTGAGAAGTTGAACAAGGATAAAGGAGTTGAGAAAAGGGACACAGAACTAAAAAACTGATGTGAAACTGACTAAAACTTTTGACATTTAAATTTTTTTCAGTTGTTTTTATGAAGTTATCTCTTCAAATGCCAAAAGCTTATAATACACGTTATTTTAAAGTACAAAGTGTACATAGAGTAAATTAATCTTGAATATGTGATGGTATCAGAAATTAATTGCAGATACAGGGGTCTCAAAGGGACCTCTTACACTAAAAAAAATGGTAACAGAAATTAATATGATTAAAAATAAGTACGAATTTTAGTCCTTTAGAAGTCAAGATATCACTGATGCCGAAGCACAACACAAATTTTAAAAGTACAAAAAGATGTGTCTTCTCTGAATAGCGTAAGATTAATGAGAATTCCATTTGGATAGATAGTCTAAGGCCAGTGCCATATTTTTTACCATGCTTACAGTCCTTTCTATCACTGGGAACTAAACAATGTAATGCCAACACACAATAGGTGATGAAAACAGCAATCTCTTATAAACTATGGGTGGGAATTGACACTTCTCTTGTATCTCTGATTTTCCCACAGGAATTATGTATACTTTGGCCTTTAGTAAAGGTGCTGATCTATTCCTACTTCTTGAAAATTCTTTGGAATAAAAATGCACTGATGTATTTGGGATAGGCTCATGGAAGTGGTAGATAAGGTTGTTGGAATATCTTTGTCATGAAACTCCAGATGTAAATCTTCAGAACATTGGCAGATGTGGATTTGAATCTTTCCTTCTCTTTTTGTTATGCACCAAAGTCCCCCTTTTTTTCTAAATATAGTAACATATTTTAGTTTTCTACAACACTTCAAAACAGGTAGTTCTTTATAGTGAATACACTGAATTATGACTAATAGTATTCTGAATGGAAAAAAAAGATTACTGTGGGTCATAGACTGAACAAGCATGTAGCTTCTTTGACAGTGTTGAAAGACAAAATCCAGAAGTTGACAGTTAACATTTTTTTAATCACTACTATACTGATGACTTCTGAAGCTTAAAAAATTGTAATGCTCCCTTCACCATCACATTGGTTTTGTCACTCTGTTTTAATCAACAGCATTAACTGTATTGGTAATTTTGGTTATAATTATATCAAGAACAATTTTTATGTAAATAATGTTGCTTAGATACAAAAGTGGAAGTGGTAGAGAATAACAGCCCTTAGAGTAGCTGAACTCGAGGGTTTCAGCCTAAAAGGATATTTCTAGTTGGAACTTTGCAGTTAATTCATTTATGTGGCTCTGTGGTTCTTAACACTGGTTTTGACAGTGTTGATTGTGTCTGGCTCGACTTAAACAGTGCCTGTGAATAAAGAAAATTTGCTGGAGATTATATTTTTATATAAAACTTTGCTATTGAAGCCTTTAGCAATGAAAATACTGCAGAAAGAAACTAACTGAGAACACAGGTGAGTGTTGAACATAGGTAAGTGCAGCTTCATAAGCTACTTAGTGATTGCATGGATCAGCCATACCTAAGGCAATTTGAGGTATTCTGCAGATGGTTATGGACTTCCAAGGTAATTAAGCTGCTTATATTATCTTAGAAAAATACCAGATTTAAAGAGTAAAGGAAAGCAAGGGTTGGGGCTGTGACCTAGAAACCTTCATTGCAACTGTCTAGCACATGTTGTATTTGTAATGACACAAGGCAATCTGTAATGGCTAGAGCATGATTCAGAATTTACTTTTGGACTGTGGGAGAGTTATTTAATCTTTTTGCACTGAGAAACACATAGACAAAGGTTAGACTGGTGGCCTTTCACTCTGTATCAGCATACTTTCAGCGAGGTTTGATTCACTTTTGATCTCACATATAGGTGTGAGCTTCAATGGTTATAACAGGGAGATCTGATCACAACTTTTGCTGCTTTTGAATGAAATAACAAGCAATGACAAAGTACATTGAGTATGTTTATCAGCTAGTAGTGCAGAGACTGGGACATATGGCTCAAATGGCCAGTGCTTGAGCATTTAAGAAATACGCTGAACTATAATGTGAAAGTAGCCTGGCTGTCCCTGACAGTTTATCAAGGACATCCTATAACTTTGAATTACTTTCAAACTTCTAAAATCTTTTATCTGCAAACAGACAGCAGTGTGAGGGAAGTCTCACTGAAAAAAAAAAAAATCCTCACCACTTTTGGATCTGAGAAGTTACTTGTTTACTTAGCATAGCTTATATTAAAAACATATCTACTAAGATATTTCCTTCCTCAATTTTGAAGGTTGCTGACAAAAAAGGCCACTTAGATAAAAATTGGAACTATCAGTTACCTGTGAATCGGATTGCTCCTCTGAACCCTTTGAAAGTTACCCTGAATGACATGCTATTGTCTGGGTGACATCCTCGAGCACTAATTTCCATACTTCTGTCCTGTGGCTTTGGCTTTGGTACAGACTACTTGAATCTTTGGCTTAGGTTCAGCAGTGAGCAGATTCACAACCTCATCACTGATTGAGTGATAAAACACCCATATCTGAGCTCATATGTACACTGCAGCCCACTTTATGCTAACTCTGGCCACCAGCATAGTGCAAGTAATTTCCTGGAGGAAAGGCATTGAAGGGGTGATTTTATGGCACATAGATGTTTGTGCCACAGTGATGCCCAGTGTTTCTCCTGAGGTGGTAACTTTAGTGTAATTTTCTTAGCTGTATGCATCACCTCTACCTCAAGGCTGTTCTTGGAGCTACTGGTTTCTCAGATACAGGGTTCAGCTACTGCAGGTTCATTTATCCAAGGAATAATTCCATGTCATTCCTTCTGGAAATGAATTAAAGACTAGCAGCTTACCTGCACATTTTCAGTAGAAAAATAATTTCCACATTCTAGGCTGCTTAAAAAAAAAAATCTTATTCTTCTAGTGTATAACATGCTATATAGCTCTTGTTTCCTGTTATTGAAGAGTATAGCAATCTATATAACTTCTATTTCCTATATTTACTCTTTTCTTGTATTCTTTCTAACAAGAAGGGGAAGCCATATGAGGAGCTGCTGAGGTCACTTGGGCTGTTCAGCCTGGAGAACAGGAGAGATCTCATCACAGTCTTCAGCATTCTCACGAGGGGAAATTGATGGGCAAGTACTGATCTCTTAATTCTCATGACCAGTGACAGGACTTGAGGAAATGGCTGAAGCTGAGTCGGAGGAGGTTTAGGCTGGATATTAGAAAGAGGTTCTTCACCCAGAGGGTGACTGGGCACTGAACAAGCTCCTCAGGGCAGTGTTCACAGCGCCAAGCCTGACAGAGTTCAAGAAGTAGTTGGACAATACTCTCAGGCAACGGTGTGACTCTTGAGGATGGTCCTGTGCAGGGATATGGGTTGAACTCGATGATCCTTGTGTGTCCTTTCCAATTCAGGATATTCTATGATTTTGTGATAAGAAGGTTTCTTTACATCATTAAGAAAAATAAAAAAAAAAACATCTAACTGATAAGAATCCTTCTAGTGTCCTGAAACACTTTGAATTGGTTAGCCTCCCACTCTTTTTCAAATTTGCTATTCCCAGATAAAAATGCTAGTGTGTTTAGAATGTTTATTTTTATAGTGAACCTCAAACTAAATATTTGTAACAAGTGCCAAATTGTCTATACTTTTATGTTGCCGAGTGTATAGAAACAACACTCAGAAAATTCTTTCAATATTAAAACAGTATATCTTGATTTCTCAAAAGGACTAAAAGCATGATTTTCTTATACGTATTACTTTTCGCCATCTCTTATTTATAACAACACATACACTTTGACTATCGATGTGACTAATGCTATTGCCTAAATAGTAAGTAAATCTCTGTCCCTTTATAAAATAGTTTTCTATCTTTCTTTGCTTCATCATAACTAAACCAAATTTGCTCTCTTCCAAATGATTTATTTTCTGCCAGCATTAAGGGAATGCCATTCAAATAAAAAGAAGAAAGAGAATGAAAGAAAGAAAAAAAGAAAGAAAACAAAGTTATAAAATATAAGTATTTAAATCTGGTTAACATTTCTATCTGTAATGTCATTTCAGCAAATGTAGAATAAATTTCCTTCATTTTCAAAGCCAGGCATAGAAAAGGGACCTGAACAAAAAGGAACCTTCCCCATGCATCACAATTCTCTTCTTGTTGCAGCTATTTCTTACATGCTTAGGTGATACATCCATCTTCATTACCTATTGTTCTTTTTTATGGGCAGACTATCTTGAACAATCAACTATACTAGACCTTACACAGGATAAAAAATAACCTACCTTTGTTCCTTTAGACCCTTATACATGGTCTCCTGCCCCTTCTTTCAATTAATAGTGTCTTTTCTAAAATCACCAGAGATTTCATATTTAATTTCCTGTGTGTTCACATATGCCAGAATATGTTAAATTACTTTCTTTTGGCATAAAATAGTTCAGGTGCAATACATATACAGAAAGTAAGATATGTTCTTGTCTCCTTAATCTACTTGTCCAATCAAATATTTTTTACACAATGAATATTTTAAAATGTAAATATTCTGTATGGAAAGACAGATACAACATTAATATCATAATATCACAATGACAAAATAGACATATTTCTATAGTGGATATCAATGACTTGTAAATAAAGGTTTCTAAAATTATTTTCTTTATTAATATATATATATACATGTGAAATTTAGCAGCAAAATTCAGGAACAAAGGTCAAGAAGCTGCAAACTTATGATACATCACAAAGGTGAAACTGAACTATAGTATCTACATCTACCAAAAAAAAGCAGTTCTCAGGAAATCACTGGAGTACATATGTGCATGTTAACTCCTTAGCATTACACATGATCAGATATTTAGCTTTAACTAAAGATTCATTTTAAGGTATTTAAGGTAATTTATTTGGTGTCTCATAACCATTATTCTAATTCATTATAATTCCATGCCTGGATATTTACACATAGCTAAACAGAGCAACCAGTAAACAAGTGAGCAAATCAACATCTGACTAAGTTGAATTTTAAGAAACGTTACTTTTTGGCACATACATTTAAAATTACTATTTATTTTAAAAAATGCTTGAAAATGCTTGAAATGCCTTTTCCTGCCATCTATATTTTTTCTAAAACATAGCCTAATTCTTCTACACCTGTTTTCCTCTTTGTATGAGAGGTCTTATTACTTCTGATATTTTGTGGAAGTGTCTTTCTTCTGCTTTTTGTATTTTGGGCATTGGAGTAGAAAATGGTTTTCAGTTTTGATCTCTACTGTGTCACATCAATTGTAGTTAGTCTGCCATAGGTTTCTAGTACATTTTGTGTCATTCCTGGTTTCTAATTCTAATCTGTAGTAACAGTCTGTATTTTGCTAGAGGAAACCATGTGCATATAAAGCTAAGATTGCTATAGATAATTTATCTGAAGATTTCTCTTCACTCTCACAATCCAGACTTTTATTGAAGTAAAAAATGTATAGGAAAAAGGTTGTGTTTCCATCTACATATAGTTGCATATCTCATATCAAATTAATCTTGGCATACACATGAATTTTAAACACGGCAAGGTTTTACCTACAGGCTTGTCTTCAACCTGCTTAATGTCTAATTAGAATTCACATCAGGAAAGATGTATGATTTGTCCTTTTTGAGAATGCTCATTTAGCATGAGTACAAGACTTTCTCAAGTCACTGTGTATATCCATTTTTGTTCAGCAAAGTGTTTTTGTATATTGCTGCTAGTATGCTGCTCCTGAAGAGTACAGTGCAGAGATACCTCTAGTGACCCATTTTAAAGTTAATTAACGTGGCACTGGGAGCTGCCTAGGCATGGTAGCAGGGAGCAACACAGAGGTTAAATTACCTTTCTTCTCAGGTGGTTTTTCAGTGGATTAGACTTTGCTTCAACTGAGTTCTGTGTTGTTGCAGCTACTGTTTTCCTGCATGTCTGAGGAAGCCTTTGAAAATCTAGTTCACATTTCTGTAGTTTGCAATGTAGAGGTGCTGCAAATGCCATTGACTAGCCCTTGGTTATTGATAGAGCAAATTGTTTGTAGTCCCACACAAGTTTTATTCTGAAAATTTAGGTAAAGAATTAAACAAAAGCAAATACCACCACTAAGTTAGCACTAAATATTTTATAATTTGCATCTACCTCGGTGAAAACTCATGATGTTTCACCTCAAACTTCTGTGGACCAAACTATATCAGGTAGTTTAAAAGGAACAGACTCTACTGGACAGGTAAATTCTCTTTTGTTGTGAAGCTCCCACAAGACTGTTCTGCTCTACTTTTTCTGTCTTCATCCAAAGGATGTCACAGATGTGAAGGAAGAAGTAGTGTGGGAAAGAATAAGTAAACCAATGAATTTGTGCAGTTCTGTGTTTCTTATTCTGCTAACACAGTAGAATCTAATTCTTTGGTTACCTGATTACTACTTTGTAATAATATAAGTAATGTTAGCTCAGCTAGTTAACTTACATCAACACCAGAACCAGTTTTAGCTCAACAGCAGTCAGCAACTCCCATTTTCTCCCTAACAGCTCTTCCCAAGCCTTTTCTTGAAGAATGCATGGAAGATAGTGAAAAACTGAGCCTGGCTTGCCAGTAATAAGAATAATTTAATGCATAACAACAAGGACTGCACCCTGAGGAAGGTGCATTCTCTGTTTTCTAGCCATAGTGAATACTTAGGTTTTCATAGGAAATAAAATAAATCTATTTTATGTGATCTGTTACAACAAATGTGGCTAGGGCTAAGGCATCTGAAAATTCCTAATGTATTGCTGCTCTTCTGTAAGTAATGATGTTGGCCATGTTCCAGCCTTCAATATTTTCTCTTGGGCTTAATAAACTCATAAAAATATCCACTAAATTAATTTGTTTTCTAACTCTATTTAGGTATCTTGAATTTGAATGTATACACTCTGATCTTAGAGTGTCAGCATTGTGCAAGTTTTAAACCTTTAAATAATCATTACCTCTGTCATCAAGATACTTTCTAATTTCTTTTCTTTTGTCCTGGTAAATCTAATTTCTGATTTAGGTAAACGTTCATTGATTTCATTTGTACGGGCTGTGCTTAAGTAATTGTTTAACATCCTTTCTATTTTCTTATCCTGTGTCTGTCTAATTCCATGCTAATCACTTTTCTGAAGGTGACTTTTTCTATGTTACCAATACACAAAAATGGACAGGATATTTTCAGACATTTTTGTGAGAAAGCCTTCAAAGAACCATTCTTTATTACATTTCTTTTATGGGAGATCTCTTTATCCTTATGGGTAAATTTTTGTTCCAAAGCAATTTCCTGAAATTGCCCCACTGAAAAATTCAGATAGAACAATGTGGTTTTCATGTCAAGAGAAGCTTTAACTCAAATTATGGTCAGAAATACTTCAGAAACTATCATGGGAAAAGAGCATGAAGAAAACCTTATGGCCTCCTACATGATTCCTGGATTCTGTATTAAAACTTGCCAGCACCTTACCATTTTTTTTATAACTTCTTTATTTGATTGCTCTGCAGAAATAAATATGAAAATATATAATAGAGTAGCCCTGCTGCATTTATTTTGTACCAACCAATGGACTTGATTCTGTGATTACATTTTCAGCTTTTCACATTTCAAGGATTTTTGTACTTAGCCTCAACACTGTGAAAGAGAGAGCCAACTCCAGGCTCTAACAGACAGTTCCTGCTGTGCAAAAACTGTGGCATTTGACAAGAAAGAGAAGTGGCAGAGAGTATATATTTATGAAATAATAGCATTACCAATGAGATTAGTGTGAAACAGTGCAGTTAAAATGGAACAATTAACACGACTGGTGTTTGTATCATCACCTCCAGGTTACAATGTTAATTCCTTATGGAAGTTAATGGGACATTTTATATATTCTCAGTCTGGTTTTGCTATTCTACTTGGTAAGTTTTTACACTCTGTTCTTGTTTAAAAATACACCTTTCAATCCTAAAGAACTTCAATAATTTTAAACAGAAATAAACCCAGAGAAGATGATTCAGAATTAGTTTTGGTTTATAATGTATTTATTCTAGATTAGCTTTGTTATGAACTTTATGGTGCTCACAAGGCAAAAAAAGTCTACTTTTCCTTTACACTTCACTTTTACTTCTTACCATTCATCTAACAGAAATTATTTTAGTATTTCCTTTATAAGTATTTTGACCTGTTTTATTAGTGGATGTTTGTTTTTAGCACAGAAATTTCTATTGTAATGAACTCTGACACAACTTTGTAAAATTCTCACTAGAAAGCCTTATAAATCACTGAGGTTTTTGAGTGACATGTCTTTGTGAAGTGAGATAAAACAGTAGGGAGCAGAGTTTGTGTTGTCCTTTCACAGAGCTCTGTGTTTTACATCTCAGTAAGCTCAGTATCCAGAAAACCACTTTCAGAAATACCAGTTTTCCATTCTGTCCTATTACATACATCTGTCTGACACAATTACGCACACGTTTCTTAAGGATTCTTTTGATGTGCATGCTTTTTAGTAGGTGCCAAGATTTCACTTCATAATGTGCAAGGAAAAGTAGGATCACAGGCTGAGACTGGTGTGAGGTAGATCAAAAGCACACCACTGACGACAGACAGTTGAAAAATACAAAACAAAGATGTTTAGGAGCTCAGAGTTCCTGTCTTCTCATTGTAGAAACTCTGGAAATACTATTCCCTTATAAGTCTTCTAAGAATGATTCTACAGTAGCGTAACAAGGGCAGGATAAATACGGAGTTCATATTTTGCACTGATGTGTTTTTCAGATGACAAGATTTTCTGCATAAAGTCTTGAGACCTAAGGATCCAGTACAGTAACAGTAATGAATGCTACTAGACTGGAACTTTGCTAACAAATTGTCTGTTTGTGATTTCTTGTACACAAATTGGATCAAGATACATTTCTGGTAAATGCATTCCTTTACTGTGTAAGTCATGATCACTGTAATTTTTAAAGATTTTTTTCCCCATGTTTTATTTCCATGATTTTCCTGGTTTCCTATGGCATCCGGCATACAGGGCTGCAGTGGCCTTATTCTGTGGACTGCCTTTGGTATCTGAGTGCCTACAGAACAAGAACATGAAGCCTGCTAAAGGACTAGGAAGTCTGAAGAGTTTGGCTGGGGCTTCTAGGCTCCCTGCCTTCTGATTTGTAGTCACTGGGTACCAGAGAGCTATGGTTGGAATTGCTACCCAACACCTCATCCTAATATTGAGGTCTTGTCAGGTCTTTCTGAGTGAGTACTGCAAGCTGCTGCTAGGTCCCATGACTTCCCAGGGGAGAATTTGTACAACACAGGGACACTATTTTAACTCTGGGGGAGCCAGAAACCATAGGCCTTTCAGTGGCCCAGGCTTTTTGTTTTGAGGACAAATAAAGCAGAAACAGTTTCTCTGAATTTAAAAACAAACTTCTCACTTTGCATAGAACACCATCAAACTAAGTTTTTATTCTCAGATGAAGAAAAGGGTTTGAAAAGGGGAAACCTTTTCTAATATACTAATGTAATATTCTGATCAAATGTGCATGACTGTAGCTATTTTCTTTTCAAATTGTCACTGTCCCAAGTTATACACTACTATTACTGAAGCAACTATTTGTGCTGATATTCCCTCTTGGAGGTGCCTTTGGATTTTTTGGGCTGAATTTAGGAGAAGAATGGCTGCATAGTTACTGCAGGTGCACTGCTACCAGGACTTTACTGTTAGTTTGAACTAAATGAGCCAAGCCTGCTATGACTTCTTGATGTTTTGGGGAATTATTACAGATTTTCATCTCTCCTGTCATGAGGGACACTGATAAAAGCCAAAGAAGAGATGACATAAAAGCTATCCATAGACAGTTAAAACCATAAACCTAGCAGATTTTAGAAGCTGTTAGATACTACATTTTTACTTTCAGGATACCCATAAGAAATGAGAAATTTCTGTTTGCTTTGTTCTCTGGTAGTGAAATGTTTGATTCATGCTATTGTGTTTGGGATGGATAGTGAAGCCATTTCTTGAGCAGGAATTACCTGCAGATTGTTGTTGACATTTCAATTAAACCTAAGTTGAATTGAGTTGTCAGTAAGATTGGCTGGTTTTGGTTGTTTATTTTTTTTTGTGTTGGTGTTTTTTTCTGATTTTGTGTTTGTTAGTTGTTAGTTGTTGGGTTTTTTTGTTTGTTTTTTTTTTTTTAATTCACTTCTGGACTGTTAAAAGTTATTGCTTCAAACACTGTGCTCTGACTACTGTTGGGTGTTATAACTAAAATATGTAAACAGAATGGACCAAGGTCATTCCTGGCATAATTTGCTGGAATTCAGCACTGTCACAACAGAAGTGAATTTGGCTCAATGTTTTGGCATTAGCAGTAAAGGTCATTCTTGCAGTTTGCCCTCACTATAGAAAGCGTGATCAAAAAGTTTTCCATTTTATTTCTCTTTTGATGGTCACATTAAATCTTATTACACTGTTGGTACTTACCTCACTGGAGTGTCTGTGGGTTTTCTTTATAGGCAAAGCTTTCATCCCTGAACATCCATAAATAACTCTATTCACTACACTTTCTCCCACAGTGTTTGAGTTATGCTTCTGAGCTGAGACAAGTGTTAGCTTGCATGTTCTGCAGATGGATTTCTGCTTCATTTTTGTCCACTACAGAGAGGTTTTCTACTCCTGCATCTTCCATTCTGATCAGATCCATCTGGATGTTCTCTCTTGCACCATGCTTTTGAGAAGGCACTTGTCCAACTTTTCTGATTAAAACGGGTACAGTACTGTAGATACAGAGCTCTTGAAAGCACAGGCTGCTGCTGCTGCAAATACACTTTTACAATTTGTTTCTGAAAAAGATGCTACAATAAAAAGAGAAAAAAGTGCTAACTGCATATTTTTTCAATAAAGTGGTTAGTATTTATGTACTTGGGGAAGTTGTGACTCAGTAGTATATTATTCAGGATTTCATTTGTGTAAGTTACTTTCTGATTAGTTATTGATTACAATCAGAACCCTTGGAGCTAAATGTGCAGTATAGCTAATACCCACATCTTCTGCAGATGAAGAGGATTCTTAAATGTAATTTTGATGCACTTTACACATTCTATTTATTGAACTTTGTCACAAGTGGCAAATTGCAGCAGGCCATTGAAACTATAGCAGTGGCAGAATATTTGCAGTATTTCTGTAAGCAGGGGAATTATAGAATCTTAAAAAAAGGTCTTGCTTGTTGGTCTCCAAAGTTAAAGCAATAAAAAGCATTTTAAAATATCCCTTTCTATCTAATTCATTTGGATGTAGGCTGGTTAAATCTCATACATTGACCCTAAGACTCTTATAATAGGTAAATGCCTCATCAGTTCCCACCAGCTGGCACAAGATGTAGAATTAGACAGGGGAAGAAAGCTTAGGACGCTGCAACAACTGCTGTGTCACCTAGGAGGGTCCTTGGTCAAGGTGTATTTCCCAGCTCCATGGTCCTGTTATTCCTACCCTATCAACCCACCTGGGCTTCAGATAACGACCTATCAGAAGACTAAAAGCAGCACCAGGCATTTGTCCAGTGTGCTGCTTTTAGTCCTGGGAGGTGACTTGAGAATTCTGCACTGGACACATTAAAAAGTTTCTACTTAATGGGCAACGGCACAAAAAAGGAAGGGTTAGTACAAGGCACAAAAGATTGATGCCAAGCCCAGCAGCCCATGGGAAAATAGAAGGGTGCTGTGGAGCTGGCTACAAATGAAACAAGCTCCTTTGATCCAGGCAGTATATCTGGTTGTGTTTTAGATGTCTTTTTCATGTTTAGTACATATTTGCTGGCAGCAGACATGGATGTCAAAAATAGACACTGAATTGGTTAAAGGGCTCCCCTGAAGATAATAGGAATCATTAACACATTCTGTATCAGTGAGTTAGAAAACTGTTTTCCACTATGAGTTTTGGTCAGTAAATTATACTAGGCTGTAGAAAATATAAATATTTACAATATAATCTCCGTCATGAGATAACATTGTATTAATACTCAATATAGATAGGAATCTCACCACCAAGATTAGACACAACTTTGGCAAAACCAAATTTATTGTCTGCAGAAGTCAATGGAAATAAAATCCAAGGTAAAATTTTTTCAGAATGTTTGAGTTCAACCAAAAGTTATCAAAGCCTTTTTCTTTTTTTTAATATATAATAATTTTGCTGCTTTTAATTTGCATTTTGAATCAATCAAAGAATGGAAAGTAAAATATTGAAAATTTTTCCTTAGTATATAGAATAGATAGTGAGTCTGTAAATGAACACGAATTTATTTCAGGAAGAAGCTGAGTCTTTGAAAATTACATATTCTTTGATGATCTTTGTCCAAACTTTTTAGCTTGCAATTAAAAAAAAACCCAATTAAATATAGCTCAGATTTTGAAATGAAATGTATTACTAGCCTTGTAAATAAAAAAAGCTTTAATACCATGACAAAAGCATATGCAACCCTAATACAAACTCCACCCAGACTCCCATGTTGAAAGATTTTCAACTGAAGTTTTTTACCTCTTGTTTCATCTCTGATAGCTGATTCAAAATTCATGGCATGTATTCCCTGCGTCTTAGTTATGAAATTGTTTAATGACAACCATAAACCCCTGACTATTAGATATAGTACCTGCAAAATGTTTTGAAATCACCTCTTGAACACATAAGAAGAAATTTATAAGTCAGATGGAAAAAATATTTACTAAAATCCTGTCAAAAATATATAGGTTTCAGCTATCCTGGTCAACAGAAAGGAAGCCATGGTGTAAACAGGGCACAATGATGAAAAAAATATCTGATATACTAGATTCATATATCACAGTGCAAAACTATGAAAGAGTCAGAGTCTCTCTAGACTGTGCATGTGGCTTTGTATTCATCCTCCTCTGAAGAATTCATAAGACACTAACGAGTCATCCCAGATGATGAGTCCCAGACTACATGATCATTCCATATTCTTGTTCTGGAAAGTGCCTGCCTCAGACTGCCCAAGCAATTAAAATAAATGAGAGTCTTGGGATTTTAACTATTATACTATGTGGTCCCTTCTATTTTGTATGAGGAGGAGAAATCATGAATGCAAGAAAAAAATTTCTAAATGCTTCAATTTAATTTCAATCTATACTTCATATAAGCCTATTTATAAAATCTAGAAGGGGTTTCATTAAATGATTTGAAGCTGGACTAGGGCTTTATAGTCTCTTTTCAGTTTCTCAGACCTTGATATCTCATTTCATTATGTCACAGTTTTTAATTCTAGCAGAAGTAAATCTAGAAAATATAAGTGTAAGATGACTGGTGGGATTTACTGGCTGCAATTCTTACCTGTATCATCTAAGACAAAGCAAAAAGACTTTTCCATTACACCTTGGCTGGTTCTGAGTTTTGGTATGAATGATTTGTAAGCTGATTGTCTGTGTCTTAACCAGATTATGTTATCTATTTTACATATTTTCTTTTTAATTGAAGAATTGTCAATCACACTGAGAAAGTATGACTGGATAGTTAAGATGTATCTGGGACTGACATCAGACCATTGGATCCTTCTCAAAGCCATTGGTACAAGGGATGTGGTTATCATTCTTTCATTCTGTGTATATTGGACACTGTAGTTGATAGAGATTTGCCTGTATATGCTTAAAATTTTTACATAATTTGGAGCTATAAAACTGAAGTCCTAGAAAATAACCTGTTTTACAATAATTTTACCTTTTGAATGAATTTCTTTAAGGTCTTCTTGGAAGGGATCAAAATAGATTGAAGTCTGGACACCGGGAGATGAAACAGTTCATGCCCTGATGTGTGAGGTGAAACAAAGACCTACACAAAGTTCTCCCTAAATTTTACTTGCCTGCTAATCTCTTCTAACAGTCCAATGTAAAAAAAACCAAACAATCAAACAAAAACCCCCCCCCCCCCAAAATAAGCCAAACCCCCAAAAAACAACAAACTAAACAAAAAAAAAAGAGCAAACAAAATCCAAACAAAAAACCAAACAGGAAGCCCAGAACAAACAGAAAACCAAAACAAACCGTAAAGATTTTTTCCAAACGGAAATTTCCTTATCAGGCTTACTGTTTTGATTAAGCACAGACAAATATAGTCCATTTGCTTTTTAAAGGAAAACATATCATATAGTCTACATGTGTCTTTTTTTCAGGGATACATGTGTGTTAACAGTAGAGTACTGTCAGACTGCTAATTGCAAGTTCACTCTAGGTTCTGTTTTAAAAATACAGTAACTTTGATGAATTAGAGCAATTTTCAACAGACTAGTAAAAGTCAAAGCTGTATCTGTATGACAAATTTGGTGTGTCTTTCTTTTCTTTAATAGGAAAGCTGTGTGTTTTTCCTCATACCCTAAAAGTGACTGCCATAACTGATTGCCATAAAGACAGTGATCTACCATACCTAGTTTTTGCTAAGAAAGGAGTGCCATTGTTATAAAGAGGTAAAGATAATCCCTTAGGAATAGTAGCATCAGTTTATAAAAATATAAGTAAGGTGTGATGCTCTCCAATAAAATTTTGGTGCTGTACTTGAGTGCTCTGATTTACGGTTGTTAAGTATTGTGAGAATTATGTACAGTGGTAAATAAAACCTTGGTATTTCAAAACTGAGACAATATGACAAGCCTTTGAAATGATCTTTATAGAGTTTCAATCCCTTTGTCTTGGAATTCAAATGACATTGTGACAGCATGTCACACAATTTCGAAAAAAGTAGCTAAAAGAGTAAAATAAATACAGGAAGAATGAATCTTGTCTAAGACCATGGTACATTCTCTCTTTCAGTCAAGAGTGTGTGTGTGTGTGCACATATATATGGGGGTGTGTGTGTGTGTGGGTGTGTGTGTGTGTGTGTGTGTGTGTGTGTGTGTGTATGTATAAAATGGATCCAAAACCATTACAGATTGTAGAAAAATGCAGATTATAAAATATAAAAGCAGCTGTTGTGGCTAGAAAAAATGAAATTAAATGAAAAAGATATATGCAAACAATAACAAGCTAAAAGAAATAAATTTTGTAAACCAGCTTTCTTAAAACTTTTTCAAATACAGAAAAAATTCCTGACAGCCTGTGGGGAATTTGTAGCACTTATATACAGTTCAAGATCTAAAATTAGTTCTCAAGGGGGATGGTAATACCATAGAAAAACAGAATGAATAATTTGACTCAGTGCTCTGTTTGGAGGAGTTATGACAGTCCAGACCGATCCTCTGTGTTGGATATGAACTATTTCAGCTTCTAGTGACATCATTTAAAGTTTTACAAAGAACTGATGAAATGAGTATTGATATATTCATAACTAGATATTTTTACTCATACATTCTGAAGAAATCAACCTGTGAAAAGTGCCAAAATATGAGACATGGTTTGCAATTTATCTACTGAATATCCACTTTGCACTAGAAAAGAAACAGGGCTGTAAATACAGTAACATACTAAAAGGTTTCACAGGAAAATTTAGAGAACTTTAAAGAACTGCAGGCTAGTAAGTCCGATGCTTTTAATGGGTAAATTGGTTGAAAATACAGTAAATAATAGGTTCAGTAGACTTCTCATATAGTGATAAAGAATCAGATGACTTTTCTGGAGGGAAACCATATTTATTAATCTGCCAGAGTTCATTGAAGAATCAAGAAACACATGACAGAATATTTGATTTTACTCATATTCAGGAATCTTAACATGTTTCTTAGCAACAAATCTTAACCAGCCATGGAGCAAAAGGAGTGCTCCAAGGGATTAAACAAAATATAGGAAAGCGGATTTTCATTTGCTTTGGAGAAAGGAGGATATTAGAGGAATCCCCAAGGGACGTGTTCTGGATCAAGCTGTATTAACTATAGTCATACATGATCTAAAAAAAAAAAAAAAGACAAATTCACTGATAATGCAGTTACTTCAGGTGTAACATTTCAAAGATTAAAATCTTACGTGTGTCTGAGTGCCAAGATGGAAGAAAATTTATGTATTGTTGCTAAATGCAGAACAGTCACCCTGAAGAAACAGTACTGAACATGCATGACTTATGGAGGACTTTACCATCTTTGTTGCTAAAGAAATCTTAGCAGAGTTGTTCGTTTATTTATATTAGAGTTAATAAAGAAAATTACAGAGACCCAGACAGAAATCCGCAAACCCAAGAAAATTAATGATGAACTGCTAGCATGAATATTAGGCAACATTTCACTCTATGCCTTCTTAAAAGCAATATAATTGGATTATATAACTTACAAGGAAATGGAACCTGTATATTCAGTTACTGAATGATCTCTGTATAGAGAGTGATGAAGTAGATTAGAAATCAACTTGAAAAAGAAACATGACAGGATGAGATATTTGACAGAACACTTGTCAGGAAATACTTCATTAAAATTTGAATATTTTACCAAAGGATGTTTGGATGACAAAAATGCAACTGTACAAAAGAGAAATTAGTACCAAACATGGGTTATTACATTTAGTGATCAATATGTTCTTATTTATGAAGCTTGGAAAGTGGGTGGGTTTATCAGGGGAATTTGCATACTGAGGTTCTTGATCTTTGGAAACACAATGTCTCTGTAACAAGTGCTATTATCTTCTTTTCTAGTGCAATCTCAGGCTAAAGTGATGAAAATATTTTGACTTACAATGGCCGTTTGCATGCCTTTTTAAGTATGAAAAGGTATAAATATTTTTACAGTCATTGAACTAGTTAGCCATTTTTATGAAAATGCCTTAGAAATTCTCTTTTTGAGATGCAGAATTATGGTTTTACCTATATGATGGTAGAAACTTATTGGGGTTTTATTTTTGAATGATATACCTCACATATTTCTGATTTATAAATACTTCATCCTGTATTACTATGATGCATAGGATGCTACATATACTCACATGAACAGTATAGCATAATCCTGGTTCCTCAACCACCTTTGATGCAGAATAAGGTACAAGTAATTCAAACTGATAGATCTGTCTATATAGAATTTTATTCTTAGAAATGACATTGGGCAAAACAATTCAGACATGTGGTCAGGTGTCAGGAAATTCATTTAGTATCCTTGTCCTGTAGAGAATGAGATCAAGAGACTCCTCATATTCTTTTTACTTAGGCACTACCAAAATTATATAAAACATGCTAAAATGTCTCTTGGTGTCAGTGAATAACAGTGTTCATAAACAATTTGGCTCCCAGGGCAGTTTCAGTTAGGCTGTGTAAAAAGCTTAGAAAGAGGTATAGTTACTGAAACTTTAACAGAATATGGTATAATCTGCTTTCTAATCTTGTCTCATCGCATGGCAATGCATTCATAGGGTTAACGGAGAGTTATGTAATATAGTGAAATAAAATATGAATGCTGGTTCTGTTGACAACACCAATACAAACTTTCTTAGCTTTTTTTCATACTGAAAATGTAAAATGACTACTAAAGTGTAATGGCACAGAACATCTTGTTTAAAAAAAAAAAAAAGAAAAAGCCTTTTACAGTATTCTTGTTTATAGATGATATTTATTGCCTTTGTAGACTTATAGTGTTCTTCTAAGTCAATTGAAATGCAAGTGCTAATGAAACCTCTACCATAACGCATTCATTCTTTTTTTACACCAAATGAGTCTACTACAAGATGTAAATGACTTACATATATCTGCTGCTCAGGTTTTATTGTTTTAGGTTAATTTATTCACTGTAATATTCTTAATGAAAGTAATGACTCTTCCAGTAGTTTGTATGTTCATATATTGCAATTTTATTAAATCATGCTGTGATAGTTCACACTGGCTCCTCTAAACATTCCTAAGTTTCATGTTATACTTAATATATAAATGTAATCTTCTAGTGGATTATCAGCATAGTATATTTTGTTATCCTTTGCTTTTTCTAATTTGTTCACACCAGGGTATATCTAATGTACAGTGGTGCTAATACAGACAGGGCAGCAACATTTGTATGCATTTTATTAGCGTAGCCAGTGTTAGTTCATTAACACAGATCAAAATCTACAAAGCAGAGTCAGCTCAACACATATAATTCTGTTAAAATATACATTATTGTTATGGAAATTTCATGTAAATTTACTGTTCCAGATAAAAAAGATAAAAATTCTTATTTTTCAGCATCAGCATTGGCTTTTACTTGAAGTGCTCAAGTTGAATCTTTGTAGGGGTGATTAAGAAAAAAATTTGGTGACTATCATCCTTTCACTTGCCTCACACAACTGTAAAATTTTAACAGCTACACGGAATCTAACTATTGGATAATACAGCTTTCCATGTCCAAAATCTCCTAGAATTCTTTTATTACATATACTGCTTGCATTATTTTATTATTGTCAACTTTTTACTTCATCAATAATGACAGCTCTCCTTAAAACTTTGTTCAAACACGAGTTACAACACATTATACTTCTAAGTAGGAAGAATTACTAGAAACAGTGCGCAGGATAAAAATCTGAAGAGCAAAAAGTTAAATGAGCAGCCCAAGGACACAACAGGCAACAGCAAAAAGAACTTCTGGTACCAATAAACTCTTTTCTGGACACTGGATTCCACTGAAGCCCAAGACAAGGTATTTTAACAGAAAATTAAGAGTGTTGAGATACGAGCTTGCTACCTGTATTGCAGTTCTAAGGCAACATTACCCTATTATCTCAATGTCTACCATGTGATTTCTCATGCATCATATACAGGTGAAGACAAAATAATGCTTTCTTCCTTAAGACAACATCAATCTCAGGGTTATTCCTCCATGCTTTTCCAATACAAAGGTTCCCAGGCTTCGTTCACTTAAAAGATGTTAAAAAAAAATAAAAAGCTTAAAAATGCAGACAATTGTGAAAGTTCGGGTTGGCTCTCTGCCAATGGCCAAACCTCACAAGAAAGATTCCCCCTCCCTCTCCCAAAATGGCAAAAAGCAGCAAGAGAAAATTAAAGAAATATATATATATTTATATTTACATATATTAAATTTATATACTAGGTACAACGAGGCAGGGACCCCCAAACCACCCCAATAAGGGACAAGGGGAAGGGAAAGGGGAGAGGGAGACAAAAAGGGAAAGGAGACAAACAAATATATACAATCTAAACTCAGAATTTAGCTCAATAAGTAACAAATACAATAGTAAACTCACTACTTTCTTTACGAAAAGCAGATTCTTAACCCTCCCCGCCGGCCCAGGCAAACAGCCCTCAGAGCAGGCCTAAACACCGAGAGCCTGTCAGTGTGCTAGCCCGTGAAGGAAAAGAGAGTGAAAGAGAGAAAAAACACCTCCCCCTTCGGCTTATATACACCTGATTACGTAAAGAGATGGGATGGAATACTTCCTAGATTTTGACCCTGGTTACTAAGGAAGGCCTACAAGAAACAACCCATCACAATAATGAATCCTCGATAATATGTGGAAAGTCACTGAATTGTCACTGAATGCAAACCTTCTTTTAGCAAACACCTGTTAATTTTCACTGTGCATTCTTCTCTCTCTTACTCTACATGTAAAACAGGAAGAAGTAAAAGACAACACTACTCACAGATAAGAGTCCACTGTGTTACTGTGTAAAGACACTGCAAACAGCCTTCACCTTCCATTTCATACTATATCGGTGTGAAATTGAAGTGATGATGTCAACAATCACTTGGATTCTGCAGATTATGTTTTAAAATAATAAACTTCTGAAATAAGGCATGTATTTCTGACCGTATTGACCAAAAAATGCCCTGCCATGAATGTTAAATTTTGTTATGTTCCACAGTGTTTCAAATATCAAACTAAAAATTAATTATTTCTTGCTGTGGAGATGCATGAATTGAAATGACACGTTTCTAAATTATTCCCTTCTCTTAACTATGCAAACATTGAGACCTTGCTTTCTCATTGTAATATGGTGACATGATACTTATGTTACAATGTATCAATGAACCTCAACATATTTCCCAGATGTACAAGTTTAATCTGCTGGAATATCCATGAAAGATAACAAAAAATATGTGTGCAAAAACCCAAATCCCACTGAAATCCATGGAATGTCTCTGATATCTTCAGGGAACTTTGCATTCAACTGTCACAGCTGGGTGCAGGATATGAATTTATATACTTGGGAGTAGTCATAATTTTTTTCTCAGTCTTGTTAGAAATTGTGGTGTGTCTGGTAAATGTGTTTTCTTCTGAAATACAACTTCAAAACATTTTGAAAGATGGAACTGCCCATTTTTTAGAAACAACACCTGCAATATAATTGGAAGCTGTCTCTGCAAAATCAGCTTCCTGAACAACTAAAAGTAAGTAGTTTCAGGTTTTCAGTGTAACTGCTAGAAACAGTTTGTCTATTTTTGCTCCCTCTCTTCAACAAAAGAACAATCAAAACTGCTTAACATTCTCTCTAAATTATAAAAACACCTGGAAAATATTTCAGTGTGGGAAGTTGCCTCTGCACAATTATTTAACACATCAAACGTCTGTTCAGAATGCATCCTTTTATTTTCCACATTAATTTATTTCAGAATACAGCAGTTGTCTGAGGGAAATTGCTGCTACAAGGCTGTTTAAGAAAAAGACTATGGGCTTGCCTTTAAACTTGATATTTCTCTGTAAAGTTCTTCATCAAAAATATCATGGTTTGGTTCTGCACACTGGAGCCTTTGCTTCATAACTGGCTACATCCGTGTGTCAAAGTAAGAGGCTGTCTGATGCCTGTCAATGCCTGCAACTATAAGGCTGAGTTCTGAAACAAGTTTAGGAATCCAAAACATGCTGGAATACTGTCACAATAGTACCATCAGCAACCTCTGTTTTAATTATCAAAGATATATGCAGAATAGCTCTAGTGGAAAAAAACCCAAGTAGCCATGCTTTCCAAAGCACTGGAATACATGTAAAACCAGAGTATTTCTGAGGTGGAATGAGAAATGTTTTGATGTGATTCATATTCTATTCAGAACAGATATGTATATCTTCTAAATACTTATGTAATTTTTCATCTTTATAATTACTTTGCTGATGTTAATTAATCCTCACAATGAGGTGGACAGTAAATTAAGGTGCATGAAGAATTCACAATTAATTCATCTAGGCTATATAGTTATTTTTCTGAGTGTGAACTGTTCAAGAACAGACAGGGAGTTTTACTGAGTTGTATTTTGCAACAATTGAGTTAAAATTTTACGCAAATGTAATTCAATCAATGGATTTATTTAGTGTGGCTGGGTTTGATGTAAAAGTTTCAAGAAATTGACTGCCTAGTGTCCATTGCTCTTGAACACTTTGAGGCTCCTCACACAATTTGTACCTGCCCTGTCCCCATTAATGACCAAAGATCTGGCTCTCTACCAGGGCCTCTATCAGGGTTGGTACTGGGGAAGAAACCCGTGTCTGTCAACTGGATTGGAGCAGTAACAAACTTCTAATTGGTCTTGGATGTGCAGGACTGGGGAAACTTGCACCCAGAACCTCACTGGTTCTGCACAGGTCACTTTGAGCAGCACCCAATTTAACAACTCTCAGATTTAATACTCGTGTTAAATCTCTGGCATTAGCTGTTATTCAATATTTGTAGCCTCATCATTAAGATGAGCTGACCATGTTACCTCAGCTTGCAGTTCCTGCTGCTGGTTATAGGGTGAGAACTGCTGCTGCAGACTATTATGTGCTGCATGAGAGCCCCAACTGATAGTGACCTACATAATTTATAGCTGCTTGCTCTGCTTTAAGTCAACCTATTCCTGCTTGATTTGCCCTACCATTTTAAGAGTTTATGTCAGAAAAAAAAAAAAAAGCTCAATGCTGACAGACTAAAATAAATATTTTTTCTAGCACTTTAAACAGCAGGTGAGTTACATGGAGTAAAGCAGGAAAGGTACATCCCTGCTCATAAATTTATCATGAGAACTTCTGTGCTCCTTGCCACAAAATGACATTGTGGGCAATGGGAATATTGTGGTGGAACCTGCAGTAATATTTTACTACTATGAAATGTTGCTAAATAAAATATTTCATCATTTAAGGAAGAGTTCTCCATTTTGTGGTGGAGTATCTTCTCTCAGAGGATGCAGAAGTACATCTTCTCTAATAGCCAAATATAAAATTTCCATGATGAGAAACAAACACAGTCAAGAGCAGAAAATTAATGCAGACTGGTAAATGTGGTTTCTCCACAGCACTGAGGTGAACTAGCAAAAAAATTATGAGAATACTAGCAAACCCTGGCCACCTATCTGAGGTGTCCAAGTTAAAGATCCACTCAGTGGAAAGAAACAGGCTCCTTTAAGAGAAATTTTGCATATTGCCAGCAGAGACTTCATGTCATTTATATTTTTTTGCTTACTCTACAGAGATCTTAGGCTGACCAGGTTCCTCAGTAGGGTTCATCTCTTGGATAAGAGATAAGAGTGTAGAAAGTCTCTCTGTGAGACAGCTCTGATTTGCCCCAAGCTGACAGAGAGATGATTTCCTGGTGCTGCAGGAGTTTGCCCTGCTGCACCACAACAGTGTGTTGGTGGAGGAGCAAACTTCTTTGTATCCTCTTCTTTTCATAGTGCTCACAGTAATAAGAAAAAAATTAATCCTATAAGAAAAGGCATTAAATACTTCTAACATTTTTTTTCTATTATTTGCTAAAATACTTTAAAAATTGCACTGAAATCTTTGAAATTCAAAATAGGTACTTTGAAATCTTTTCTTTAAATGGCATTCAAAGCTTCTAATCAGCTTTTGATTTCTCTGTTATGTACTTTAAAGTGAGCAATGACATATACTTAGACATCTGCAATGTGTACCTTTCCTGAGTTAGGAAAAAATAGTTTCCAGGCTAAAGTCTGGTTGACCCTGGCTTTACCCTGGTTGAAAAGAAGGTTTTAAACCTAGTCCAGTGCCAGCCATAGAAAATGGAAAACAATTAAATGTTGTCTAATTGCATTATCTCCTATTTTTGAAGTTAATAAACGCATAATCTATTTGTACCTGCCATTTGCCTTAGGAGACAGCAAAATATAATGAAAATATTTTACTATCTATTTTCAAATTATAAGCTGTTGTTTCCAAAGAAAGTCAACCCTCATGTATATTATCACATTATTGTTCTTCAGGGACTGTAGTCACTATAGTGATTGTAATTACATGGCTTCATTAACTTTCTACATTCTACCTGTTATGGGGGTTTCACATTAAGAAAATTTGCATATACAGGAAATGAATACCGTTTGCAATAAACTAATGTCATTAAACATTTAAGCAGTCTCTTTCAAGTAAACAAGGAATTTTCACTAGACTATCCTTTTAGCATGCATTTTAAACCAACGCAGTCACAATTGCCACTTCAAAGAAAAATGTACAAAAACCTTTGAGAGTAAGCAACAACCACCTTAACAAAACTGCTTTAAAATTTGAAATAATTCAATTACTCCCACAATCATTACAATGCATAATCAGATATATTATGCTCCTGTCAGATTCATACTAGCTCATGGTTAAGACACTGTATGTGTGCTTATGGTATCTTGTAACCAGTGACCTACATTTAAATAGCACAAGCAATGACAACTTTCATTCTCTAATCAGTAATTGCCTAATTTTTGCTATCAATAGATTACAAATGAAAATAACTTTCAGTTTTTATGTACAAGTTATAAAAAGCAAAGACTTCTTGAGAACAGAAACTTAACACTGTGATGTAGTAGTAGGAACACAAATGTTTTGTAGACTGTCACATTTTTATTTCACGTACTTCATGCAAGCCCTCCAATGCCAAAGGACAGGTTTAGGGGTTTTTTATGTTTGCTTGAGCCAGTTTTCACTGAGAACACCTAGCTCCTGGCTTCAGTAGATACAAAATTTTAGAAACATTTCATGGTTTGAAGCCTTTTGCCATGTCCAGAACTATTATTGCACCATTATGCTTTAATATAATGCCCCATGTGTGACTACCTCTTTTGAAGAATCTGACCTGATTCTGATTTAATCCCATTCTGTGTTGTAAGCATTTCTAACACTCCTGTCATAGTTGTCTCCTTTTTCTGGACTATGCTGATCATATTTCTGTGACTTTTCACTACATACTAATCCCAGCAGATGACATAGGTTCACAGGCATTATTGTTTCCTTTAGGAAGCTTACAGCTTTTGAGGACCATTCTTTTCATAGAAGTAGTTTTCTTATACAGTGTAGTGCAGAATAAAATGTATAACTGCCCTTTGTAGATTCTACTTAAAGGAATTCAGAGGTTCAGAACTGAAGAATGGACATTGTAGTATGTAATTTATAGAAGCTTAAGGTCTTTATTCATTCTCATTCTTCTTGTCTTCTCCTTAATATGTGTCTGACTTAGACTTTATCTTTAAACTTCTTTCTTTTTCTAATTTTGAAAACACAGAAATACCACAAAACCATTTTTTTCCCTCTGGGGTATTACAGAGTTTATATTTATTCAACAATTTGAGCTCTTATGTTGAAAAAATACAACGAGCTGGACTTGATCCTGTCAACAAGAGGAAGTAAAAGAAACATGAGAATGTCCACCATGTTCCCTTTTGCATAAGTTCTGAGTGGAATATCCATCTTACGCTTACTCTGAATGCGAGGATTATATTAAATTGGCAGCCATTCATAAGCAAGATGGGGAGAACAAAGCAAGACATAGACCAACATACTAAGAAGGAAGTCTGAGGTTCATCTATGAATGTAGTACAAGCTACTCTTGTTGCATGGACTACTAGTCACACAGCTGACCACAGTCATGGATTTTGTGAAAATTTCCTGATTAGCTTTAGTAGAAAATTCAGCACATAAATTCTCCTGTGGTTATTCCAGTTAATCTGGTTCATTTTGTAGGGAAACAAATGGGAAGCATTTACACATGTTTAGTGTAGCTGAGAGAGGTAAAGTTTTTGGACAGTAGAGTTGCTTTGTGATATAATTCCCTCCTGCCTGACTTTGCAGCATCTGACCCTGTGCTGTCTCTCTCCTTTTCTCCAAATGCCTTTTAACTGGATGGAGAGATGGGCTTGGGTGAGGAAAGAGTCCTCCTTCTCTCACCTCCAATGAGGTCATGAGCTCCTAGGGAAGAGACCGAGAGGGAAAGGTGCTAAATGAGGTGCTAATTACTCAGGAGCTACAGTATGAAAAGGGGTTATGGGTGAGAGAAGTCCCCAGTATTCAAGCCCTTCTTCCAGAGAATATCAGACAACCCATACATAACTTCTTAGTCACTTACCTTTTTCGTCTCTCGATTGACAGCTATTTCTTATTTATGAGCTCATTTTCTTGACATGTCCCAAATCCTTCCTTATTTTTTTTTTTTTCTTCCCAGTTAATGCCACCAAATTTTTTTCACTGATTGAACTGACTTCTGATTCAAAGATAAATTTATTGTTTGTAACAGTTCATGTTATGGATTCTCTTACAGTTACATAATGTCCTTTTGCAATATATCCTTCAATGTACCTGATGTTGCATAGAAGTGACTTTCCAATTGCATATTACAAGTACTCAGACATGGTTTGAAATATATTGGCTTCCTGGATTGCAACTATTGATCTCAACTTTATCACTGGAGGCTTATGGTGCAAAACCTTCTCTCAGCTAATTTTTTTTTTGTCTACATCTTGTTTTGCTTTACTTCCTGATTTGCAAATTCTTTTTCTTTTTTCCTCAGCATTTGTTTCCTTTCCTTTAACAGCTGTTCTTAAGGAATTTCACTGTTGTATGCTTATTTGTGAGCTAGACTGTTTTACTCTCTTGGTACCCGCTGTCTTTACTTGAAGTCTCTAAACCAGTAATTGGTAACAAGTTTCTCTCAGTGGGTTTTACACACAGCTGCAAGGCAGAAAATAAACAGTTCTTTCAAGTTTACACTCTTAGGGTTACAGCTGTATACTAATGACATCCCCAGCTTGCTAATGCAGTTTTTAAAGAGATATCATCCTTTTATATTAAGAGATTTCTAATAGCTTTACCACAGTTTAGGCAGTACCTTGTAATGAAAACCTTGAGAACGTGACATCAGAACAATTTCTTTCCTAATTAAAGTGTCGTTCCTAATTAAAGTAGTCACTGGTGTGTAAGTTCATAACTTTTCATCAAAACCAATTCACATTCTAAAAGATTTTGTAACTTATTATAATTTCTTTACAAATTGTAGTAAGAATGCCCAATGTATTTTCACTCCTAATTATGTCAACACTTAAATAAAAAGTAAATTGCATAAAAAATTATAGTATGAATTAAGATTGTGCAGAATTTTCTCTTTACATTTTTTGAGGAGAAATATTCAAGTTTAGAAAACATTTAGGTGGAATACTTTTGCTTTTACTAAAAACTGTATTCAGTAAAACAACAATAAAAAAAATCAAATCCCATCTTCAGCTAAAATTTTCTGTTCCTTTCCTCTGAAGACTCTGACAAAAAAAATTTAAAAAGCCAATGTTTCTTGGGAAGCGGGAGGAGGCAGAAATAAATGTTTATTCAGCTATTCCAGTCTTAATAAGTTAGGTCATGACTTACTATGTGAAAGTATGTGTGTTTTGCTGAAAATACAACATATGCATAAACTCTGTATGTGTGCAAATAGAGGAGAAAAATAAAGAATTAGTGCACCCTTTGCAATTAAACATGTTCTGTTGAGATTTTATTTTCACCTTCTAAAAGAGTAATTTCAAAGGCGTCAGAGATTTTTCTGTCAAAAATCTGGAATGCTATTCCAGTATTGGCATCTAATTTTTCTCTTTTTTTTTTTTTTTTTTTTTTTTTTTTTTTTTTTTTTTTTTTTTTCCCCTTNTTTTTTTTTTGTTTCTTTGGGTATTTTTGGTTTTGTTTTTACAGAATAAAAGACTAATACTAGCTCTTGTTGTTTAAGCTTGTCAGGTAAATATTTCATCTCCTAATAACACTTCAAAAGCTGATTTAGCAGGCTGAAAAAGTATACACAATGTTGTTTGCACAGGTATGCAAATCAGACTACTACAGACTTAGGATGCTGGGAAAATGTGGTTATTTCCATCATGAATACAGTAGCAAGAGAAAGAGGTTCACCTCTATTGATATAGTGACTGTACAACGGAATAGGGATAAGCTCCTAACTTATGAGAGAGCAGTATGGTTGCTGGGCTTCCTGTATTGTGCATGCCTACCACTGCAGAAAAATGCCAAAATGATCAGGGTCACATGGGATTAGGTTTGGGCTCCAGTTTTGTCATGGTTATTAATGTAAAACAGCTCTGTGTTGCTTAACAGAGCAATGCTCTGTGCTCCAGGACTGTGCTCCCTGTGTGAAGAGCAGAAAGGGGAAACACCCAGCAGCAACAAGGAGAATCTTGCACCAAATGCAGTGCCTGAGTTCCTGGAGAGCAGCTGTCTATAGCATGTTGACAGATAGAAAGCTGAGGTCAAGGTGTGAAAAACTGAGAGCTCCACAACCTCTTCACACAACGGCTTTGTGGTAGCCTAAGCCTAAATTTCCTTTCCAAGCAGGGGATGCAAAGTAGGGGAAATACTATATTAATACATTATTTTTTAGTTAAGATGCCTGTGAGCAGGCAGCTGACTATATTAAAGTATATCCTACCAGAACTGGTCCCTTTAACTTCTGTTTGTCAAAGGCAGGGAAATGAGGTTAAATATACATATCTATAATAACTACAGATGTCAAGAGATCAAAATATGTTTTTACAAATTTTCTGCCATCTGGGTAACTACCAGCTTCCCTGCTTCTGTGTCCAGAATGCCAGAGGCAATGTGAAAATGGCAGCTTACAGGGTTTCTTCGCCTTTGAAAGATTGTTTCCATGACTTAAAATATTACATGTTAGATGTAAAGAAATATTTACCTTCCTGCCTTCTTCAGGGAACAAAAGCTTCTTCTTTGATTCATTATGTTGAAGATGTAATATGCAGGGACAATTTGAGGTAGTAGAAGTAAGATTTCCCAGAGTGTGAAAAGCACGTTCTTTAGAGATCTCATTCATAAAGTGTTCTGAAATAGTATTATTTTTTACTCTTTTATTAGCTTCAAAATAGGAGATAAAGGTTTATTCTATTTTAAATAAAGAAGTACTCTTGTAAGTAGTATCTTATTGAACCGACTGACCACAAATAAGCCTGTGAACCCCCCTACCTTCTAAATGCAAATTCTAATGTCACTGTGCATGGGATAGTGCAGTCTATGGGATATTTTTTTTTTTTTTTAAATTAGAAACATGAGAATGGTAACAAAGAGAATGCCAGACAGAACTTCTGTAGGTGTCATGGTACCTTTGGTTTCTGAATAGTGCATCCTCTCTTTTAAAATTAATTACAAGTTAAGAAGGGTTTGATAGTTTACAGAATCAGAACACAATCAGCTTAACTGTATTATATGCTGCTGCACATAAGAATTCTTAATGCTGTTTAACAAATTACTGTTTTTTTCTACTTTTCATTAGAGCCCCTTGTTGCCATCCAATCTTGATTTTAGAAAATAAAGCTAACAACCAGATTGAAAGAATCCAGAGAATGACAGCATGGGGCACAGTCTCAAAGCCACAACTAACAGCATGAGACAAAGCAAACCTAAAGCTATTCCAGCTCTTAGAGGAGGAAGGGGGGTAGGAAAAGCATTTGCAGGAAAACTCAATTATTACAACCTACAGCTATGGTAAAGCACTTGTGACTGTTGACACTAATGCTTTTTCTGCTTAATGTTTTAATTAAATACCTAGAAGCCAACTCTTCTTCTCAGTCAGTGTCAGAGCAGTACTTCTCTGTGGATAAATGTTTACAGCAAAAAATCTGCTGAGGGTTTCAGCAAACAAGTCTCAGAGAACTGAGAAGGCTTTCAGCTGAGGCACTTCAGATCAAGAAAGCATCAGTGATTAAAAACTAGCAGTACAATAACAGGACGATTTAATCCACCCAAATGTCAGTTGCTGGTTTACAAGTTGGCAATCCCATCTTCATCTGCAGACAAAAGGGCACTGTTTAGTCATCTGTTTAATTCTCTTGCTGCAGCATGTCATTTGGATGTTGAAGGAAAATCCCTTGATTCAGTCTGCCATTTCTGACAGTCTCCCTCTAGACCACATTAATAAGCTTTTTAGAGAAGTGAATGCAGAATAATCAGCAGGCAGCCTGCACTCAAAATGGAGACAGAACAGACAGCAGAAATGACTTCTTCCCTTTGTAGTTATGGTGCATAGGTGACCCCTCTCTCACAGAGCAGCAAATGATTTAGACTAAGATTGCCTTTGAAAACCACAACATAATTAACCACTTCATGCATGTGATGTCTGTTAGCTACAAAACCTGATGCTTTGCAATGGAAAAGATTCAGCTGCATTTGAGTTAGATTTATGAAACATGTTAACAGTAGTGCAGACAGATAGAAAGGCTGCCTTCCATCCTGGAATACCTGGGGAATTTCAGTCAGAAAACAAACATGTTATTCTTTAATGTAGGCTCATATCTCATTATACAATCACAAGTGGAATAAGACACACTTCGCCTTTTTAACTGTGTTGCCAGAAGGCAGGTAAGTGTTGTGGTACAGACAGTCCCACTACGATCCGCATGATTTTAATATATTTTGAAAGCAAATACTTTGTTAGATAATGGGGGTCTTGCTGTGGATATTTCCTGTTTTTCTCTATTAATACTTTCTCTATTGCCAGCTATAAATTGAAATTGTCAATAGCTTTGTTTAACCCATTGTGCACTGGCTGTTTCAAGATGCAGCTGAAAAACAAACTGTTTCAGGGTATCCTTATTTTCTTTTGGGAAGAATTAGCTGGTAAGGCATTACTAAACACTGAGAATGAGAAAACAGAAACCTTGGAGCCCTGAAAACCTTTTCTATTTCACTTTGAGATGAAGGAAGTAAGCACTATTGAAAATCAAATTCAAGGTATGCACATACAAACAAGAAAAGTGAGAGAAGGTTAAAAGGAGAAAGAAAATGTAATCCTGTGTGATGTGGTAAGATGTAGGTAAGGCTTGGCGAGGATTTTGTCAAGGAGAAAATTGACAAAACCTGCTATTAATTATTGTGCTGATACTATCAGTGACATTACCATAATCAAAAAGTGAGGCGTGAACACAGTTCATGAAGCGCTAGGTAGCTTGGGGGTTAAACCATTTATTCTCAAAGGAATTTTTAAGAAAAAACATAATTAACAGTAAGAGAAAGCATGAGAATTCTTTTATGTAGCCCATGTAGTCAGTACAATCTCAGTAACAAAGTCAGATATATTCACCTGTTTGCGTGGGAAGGAACAGAGGAGAGTGGGAGGATACCTTATTTGCCAGCTGCAGCTAACAGGAAAGAGGACTGGATCACACTTAAGGAACTTTTTGTTATGAAAAAGACGTTAGGATCTCTTAAGAAAACAATATTCCTGGCACATGGGCACCATTGTTTTGGAACATCTTGCCCAGGGAGACGGTGGAGTCACCATCCCTGGAGGTGTCGAAGAAATGAATTGACGTGGCACTTAGTGCTATGGTTTAGTTGGCATGAAGGTGTTTGATCAAAGGTTGGACTGGGTGATCTTGGACATATTTTCCAACCTCAATGATTCTCTGATTCTGTGATCTTCATTCTCAACAACAGCAACTTCAAGAGAAAATATTAAAAGGTATTAAAAACAAGACTAGATCATCAAGTTCATTGTGCAACTTGCAACTTGCATCATTGCCTTGTAAAATTAAACTATTAAAGACACTGAGACAAATTCAGTATTTACAATAGTTGGATGATAACAAGTCAACATTTACCAACTGTTATAGGCAAAGATGAATAAATAATGCTGAAAATGTTTGCAAATGTTACTTTGAAGTAGAGCAACACATTCACTTTGATTCTGAACATATATTATTCACACACTGCAAACATTCATGCAAACAAGAATGTGTTTATGGTGGTATTGTAATCTTTCAGCCTAATAACTATCTGTGTTACTATTCACTGTGGATAAAGTCATATGGCAGTGTTAAAATCTCCTAGCTATTCTGAGATAGAAATCAGCACTAATAATCTTGTTACTAGTGATATAAGATACCAAGAGATTGGGTAGAGTATTTAAGGTGTTACAATTAGAAAATATAAAGATCTTGTTGTTTGTTTGTTTAGTGTTTATGTTTCTGTTGTCAGAATGAAAACAAAACTATATACACTGTCTGTATTCTTGGTCCCTTAACCACTCTAACCAAACCCATGAAAATCCTTTTCCCAGGAGCAATGGCTGATGAAGGCAATGGGTATTGCCCTTGCTGGTAAACAAGTACTTGTTAATACACAATTACAAGACTTTGGAAAGGGTTCAAGGCCAGGTTGGATGGGACTTTGGGCAATCTGGTCCAGTGGAAATTGTCTATTCCCATGGCAGGGGGGTTGGAATGGTATAGTCTTTAAGGTCCCTTTATAGACCAAAACCATTTTACAGTTCTACAGTCTTAGTGTGCACAGAAGCAGGCACCAAGCAGATTATGCAACATAATTAATCACATTTGTGGCAAAAATAAAATGAGATACCTTTGATTTTTGTAAGAAAGATGAAAGTTAACAAAGTTATTAAAAGAAAGACTACTAGACAGAAGGCCTTTCAGTCTTAGGCATGTAGAGACATCTAAACCAACATATCCTGTATTTATTGCTGTGAAATGATGCTTTTAGAGAGTTGATAGGGCACAGTTAGGTGTTGTGTAGGACACCCAATGGGGGAGAAGAATTTTAGGAATTTTAGGCCAAACCAGGCCAAATCCATGCTTTTCTTCATGGCTGACTACTGCATCATTTTGAGATAAATATTACACTTAAAGCTTAAGGTTTTCTGGGCTGTTCCTAAAAGGAGTAGGCCCCTATCAATAATTATCATATGGTTGTGTTCTCACATATCCTTAGTCAGTTGATTACAGCAGTTCAAAATTATAGAAACCATTGAAAGAGACAACTGTAAAGATAAATTTGTGTTAGAGCCATATACCTCTAGCTAAATTAATTTTTTTCCTACTTACCAATAATGTAAAAGACAGTACTGAAATCTTGGAATATTGTATGACTCAAGAGCTGTTTTTGACTTCAGGAGACTGAACCAGCAAAGCATGAAAATTTAGTCTCTTTGCTTCATTTCTGCTTTCTTGGTTGCCTCCAAGTTTAAATAAGAAACCATAAATACTGTTCCTGAAATAAAATCTTCACACAAAAAACCCCTCTTTAAATCTTTGTTAAGTCTAATATCTGCAGTCACATGACTGTTCAGAATTACTCGCTGAAGCAGCTGTGAATGCATATGAATTGAAAAACCTCTGTCTTATGTATAAGGAATATAAAACATGCTGCCATTTGCTGAATACTTAGTGTTAATTCTCCACTTCTCATTATTGTGATTAAAAATGTTTGAATTACAGTTGGTAGAGAGTATTTGCTAAAACATGAAGTTATTGGTGTCTCTTGCATAAGATAAAGCTCATGTGGAAAAGTGAATCTTTTGAACAAGATGGTTAGCTGCTGTCCTGGTGGTGACAGTCAGTGACAGTGACTCCTGTGGGATTTACTGAAACTCCATGGAGTGTTTTTTTCCTGAATTCTTATGCCCAGATGACTGATGGTCTATTTGATCACTTTCAGTACATGCACCATCTGTTGCTATTGATCATCCTAAAGTATGTACAAAATAGCTACTAACTATCTTAGTTATGTATGAAGGATTGTCCTATGTGATCAATGTTTCATCTATTTGAGCAGGTTCTACTAATTACACATGCATTATTTGTGTATAGGTTGGTTGATTCTATGGCCAGAACTGTCTGGGAGGAGTTTCTGAAATGGCCAGGGTCTCTAGCCAGGATATTAATCATTTAAGTTTAATATTAAAATAGTGCCTAGCAGTTTGACTATGTACTACAGAATCTGCCTGTGGGAAGCTCTGGATCTTTCTGAAATTCTGAGCTAAATTGTTGTAAAAATTCTTCAAATGCTTTGTGTTATATCCTGTAAACCTATACTAGAAGAAGAACAAAAACTGGTATACACAGTTGAACTTATATTCAGCTTTAGATTTTACTCCTGACAGTGCTTGAATCAATCTGATGTTTATTTTCAAACAATTCTCTTCTGTGTAACGGTTTGCAGACTTCATCAAATAAATGGACAGACTCATACAACTGCCATAACGTCAACCATTGGAATTTCATTAGTAAAAGTAATTTGCTATCCTGAATCATTTACTACCCCTACTATCCTATTACATCCATTCTAGATGCAATGCTTTTGAATTGCAAAGCTTCTTGTCCTAGCCTGACCCAGCACTCAAGTGAGAAACTACTCACCTGAGCAAAACAAATTGGATTTGGTTTGTGGTTCCTGAAGCATCACAGATAGGTGAGCTCCCTTGTGTTTGCTTTTACTTGTTTATTTAGTGGTGAGACTTAATGTTTATGGGTCTTGTTTTGAACTCTTCTATCTGCAGTTGAATCAAATCAGTACTACTTGGTCAGACTGGCTGTTGCTTAACATTACAGGCTGGCCCCATGCAGAGGATGTCTCCCTTCTTATTGATGCTGCTAACTTAATTTTGTATTAATCAATGCCAGGGCAGTTTGTTCTGAGGGCATATAACAAAGGGATTTAGTCAGTTTTGTAATTGTATTGCTGTTTTTGCCGTTTTTCCCCCTAAGTATTTCAGATAAAATTAACAGAAAACATATTTATTAATTAGTATTATTTTGTCTTATTAGAAATGTTTCCAGCTATAGGAAAAAACCAAAATCACCTGAATTCAAATGAAGACCAGTAAAAGGGAAACTAATCTTATTACAATTTATATACATAGTCTTAGGAACGGCAAAGAAAAAACTTTTTTTGAAAAAACTATGTTATGTGTCTTGAGACATCCTCTGCATTTTTTCAGGAAGTAATTCCTTGTTTGGTATAAAAGGCACAGTTTAAAAATACAAAGTGTGGTAAAGGATTTTTTGGTAATTTTCTTTTGCACTTGGATGTCCTTAATTTAAAGCTTTAACCCCACCTAATAAAAGCAGGAAGGATGCTGAGGAACTGACAATAATTTTCCCAAAATACAAATCAAGAGAAAAATGATGGTTACTAATGTTACTTACTCCTCCTTTCCAAACATGCAGCTGCAAGCTATATTTTCAAGTGATTTATATATTACGGTGGCTCCCTGATGCCATTTCAACTGGGAACCTGTTGTAGTGAGAAGAAAGCACTAAGGCACTCAAATTTATGTGGTAAATATTCAAAGGCAAAAATCAGTCAGTCTCTCTTGTTCACACACAGACAAATTCTGACATAGAGGCACATTGGTTCCTAATGGAATTCAAAACTTAACATGGTCCTTATGCTATCAGGGTGAAGTAAAAAAAATTTCCTCTTCAGAACTTCACACAGTTGTCCTCAATTTCCCACTCAATTTCAAAGCAACACATGAAGACCCAAGCTCAAAGGGATATAAGCTATATGCTATCCATGCATATAATTGACAAATAAATAGTCAATTCAAGAAATATATGCAAAAACATATGCACAATTATAGTATGAATTTTTTTTCCTGGACAGCTCAGTATTAAGAAGGATCCACCTTCTAGCAGCACACACTTCTGATGAGCAGAATAAAAAACAAGACAATTTTTGTAGAAAGAAGCAAACACTTCCATTTGTACCTGGAAAAATATACAAAACTTTCATGCACAGTAATTATCTTTTGAGTGTGAAAAAAATAGATTAAATATAGTAATAGGATAATAGGATTTCTTTTATATTGAGATTGATAACCAACAGTTTACACTGTTCAAAAGGCAACACAGTCAGGATGATAAGAAACTTTGTTCTTTCACAGCTTATACAAATGGTTGCAATAGAGTCCAGTATAAGATTCACAGGATCATTTAGGCTGGAAAAAATCTCTAAGATTGAGTCCAACTATTAAAATAGTACCATTGTGCTCATTGCTAAATCACATCCCTAACAGGTGCCTGCTATATATTGTGTCATGAATTTGATTCAACAAAAAGGAATGCACATGAACACCTATGAACTGCTTGATCTTTGAACAAGGTGAATTAACTTACTGTCCGTTTGTAGTGGAGATATTAAGGTGTTTTCATGTTTACAAGATTCAGAGACAATATGGAAGCCAGAAAAAAGGGGAAGAAATGAATGGGGAATGTGGTGCTACAGCTTGGGAAATACTTAAGATGACTATTAATATTACAGATTGCTGTTACTAATTTTTTTTCTCAAAAGAGTGTTTTTATAGCACTGGCTGTAGAAATGAAATACCTCAAGTGGAACCGAAGCACCTTTGATGTTGTATATCTTCCATACCAGTAATAAAACAAAGCAAAAAAGGTATAACTCTATCCTCTCAAGTCTAGCAGGATGGAAATTCAGCTCATCATTGTAACTAAAAGCTATGTTCTCATAATATATATTAAAAGGTCATTAAAAAGATGTAGATGAGGCTCATGCATTCTTTCCTTACTTGAAAGTAGTTGTGAAAGCAGTATGCACACAGTTTTTTAATATAAAATACCTCTTCCACTTTACAACTACCACAATATGGATTGAATAGCCATTTACTTGATGGCTGAATATGGGAATGAATATTAACAGATCTTGCTTTTATTTAGCTTATCTCAGTATAGCACGAGGAACCCAGAGATGTGTTTAAGCAGATTACTCTTAATACAGGAATACATATGCCTAATTTCCTTAGCTATAGTGTACTAGATCAGGCTTTATTCTGTGATCCTTCCAGTGTGTATAATAGCAGAATAATAAATGTGCATGTAGGTAGAAATAACAAGTCATCTCATTCAAGCAGATGCACAGAACTGCACAGGGGCTTTTTCATTATCTGAAGTTAAAAGATACAGACATTCTAACCTGGTAAATGTTAGTATCAGAACGTGTTATAAATAGCACAGATCAGATCTTTTTAATTACTCAGATCTTGGCCAAAGACCTAAGTTGAGCTTGGTTGGTCATATCTGTTCCTCTTTAGGCATATTTATGAGAATACAGACAATTACGTGATCAAAGGAAAAAAAAAAAAACTGATGAAGAGATCTTCTCTAGTCAGATATTAAATTTCTAGGATGACCTTTACTTTCAAAACATTGAAGTTTTATGATATTACAAAGTTGTCATGCCAGCCAAAGAGGATGTGTCATTTTCAAACGGGAGAGAAGTCAAGATTACTTTTTCAATCAAATAGTATTCATTTGAAAGAGATCTGTGTATTTTCTAAAAAAAATAAATATATCAAAAACCAAAACCCAACCAACCAACTAAAACCCAGTATAGGCTATATCCTATGCTACTAAACTACCAAAATATATTCCTCCATATATTGATACATTAGTAATTGTGGTGATTAGACACAGAGCTTTATGTTGAAGATCTGGATCAAAATTTGTCTTTCCAAGGTCTGATGTTTCCATTAATTTTTTTTTTGGGGTTATGATGCATCTCACCAGGAATTGCTATACTGGCAGCAGGGGTGTTTTAGGTACTGACGGAAAGTTTCAAAGTCAAAGAGAAGAGAACCTTGTCTTCCTTTATGAGTTTTCTAATACCTCAGGATACCATCAGGATTATTGTAGTGTTGTATCCATTCAGTACTTTTTTACTGCAATTTTTTCATACTGAAAGAAATCTTTATTGGATCATATGTTCTGGGTGAAGAAGATGAGTATTTCAGTAACAAACACCAATTAAATTTAAACTTCATTAGATCTAAAGTGAAGTTTTTGATTTCTGCTTTTAGTTCAGTAACTGAAGAATGCTGAATATTAATGTAATCTTAGTGATATCAGCTTTAATCCACTGAAACAAAACATGTATATAATGAATTCATTATATGAATAAGCAATGTACAAAAGAAGAAAAGCATTTCACTTAGTCCATTCTTTGTAGAAATCATAGAAAGAAAAAAAAAAAGGAAAAACTACATCACTCCTTTAACCTTCTGCTGGTGTAGAACACCAAGTTGCAAACACAGTGAACTAACATGTTTCCATTTCTCACTTGCTTCAAGGAAACAGGTTTTGATCTGTGGGATCATGTTGTCACTTAAGCATCTCCTAAACAGTGTGAAAGGGTAAGATTAGAGGAAAGGTTAGGTTGTGATGTAACTTTAGAGTACCTGGGAATACTAGGAAAATTAATTGTAGGGAAAAGATTATAGAAGAATAAGAGGCTTCCTCATTAAATGTGTGGGGACAGATTAACTTATAAATAATTGATATAACTTTTCCTTGTTAAGTTTCTATTTATTTATTTATTTATTTACTCTGGAGATCATAATGTGTAAACCAAGTCCAATAAAAATCTATAATAGAATATTAAAATGCAGAATGTGTACACCTAAATCCCCTAAGCTTTGTCATAGTAAACACTCAATTCTTTGAAACTGGTATTTCATGTAAACACTTTTGAAAAGCCCAATGCTAGTTCTAGAAATAACTTCTCCAATAACAATCCCATTCTGAGAACTTACAGTTTTATTTATAATACTTATATGTTAAATATTCTTACTTGAGAAATAAGATATCTGAAAACTGAGAGAAGGTAGAATCTGGCTAATGTCAACATGAGAAACATGGCACCTTCTTTGTTTCAGGAAATATGCATCTTGAGGGAATACCAAAAAGAATAATGACAAAATCATATCAGTGTAATGGATATAAAAATACTGTACTTGTCTCATGGGTTGTTGCCAATGTCTTTGCAAAACTTTTTGACCATATCAGGGAAAAGAAAACTCCCACAGTGTTGTTGAGATTTTCTCCTTAGCAGAACTAGAGCATTTCTAAAAATAATTTCCCTCTTGCCCTTCTGAATGTTTATAGGTGTGTGGTAAAGAGCCCAGAGAATCAGAAAGTACAGGGCATGAGGGATAAGAGTCATGAACATCACCTTAGTTCAGTGTCTGGGAAGCTGGAAACGGGGAGAAAATGCCTGCTAAAGTGCTCTGACATACTGTGCAGTGTGCTAATTCAAAGAACTGCTTTAGAAATTTGTTTGGTATTTTAATTTTGTGCTTATAAATTTCAAGCATAGGCTGTCAGGTACAAGATGAAATTTATTACCAAGAAAAATGCAGTGCTCAAGTGTTACGAAAGGTTCTATACCACATGTGTTCTGGAATACAAAAACATTTTAGTGAAAACATTAGAACTTATGATAAAGACATATCCAAGGATGTGGAGCTCTTACCAAGCACAGTGATTGTAAAAAAGGATGGGAAGCACAAGAGGAAAATTGTTTCAGAGAGGTTGTGTGGTCTGTATAAGGCAGTAGTACCCTTAGGAACTGCTTGGACAGTCACATGTAGGGAATAGGTTAGATCTGCCCTTCCAGGGTTAGTAACAAAATAGGAGACAACTATCCACACGGATTGCCTGAGGAAGCTGGCAAGGAACTGGTGCAGCTCAAGAATGTAAGGACTGTGGAGTCCTGAGTGATCCATTACTTCACTGCCTGTGACTTTACACTAAAAGAGAGAAGCAAATGCAAGATATGTGCAGCAGAAGGTTACTTCATGTTGGACAAAGAACAGTCAGGGAGCAATCGTACTTCAGAGTCTGTCTCAGGACTTCTTTATTCAGGATTGTCTTTAAAGCAGACATTTTTCAGAAAGCATGGAAATGATGGCAAGGGTACTTTTTGAAGGAACAGCTCTGGTTACCTCTGATCCTACTACTCCAGAAAACATTTGCCTGGTTTCTTAATTTCCCCTTTAATACAGAAATTACCTTCCGTGTGCTTGGTAACAGACATGAACTAATTCTGCCTTTCAGGAGTACTTACCTTTTACTTAAAGGAATTCTGTGTTATCAGAATAGATATGTTACTTCAAGAGCTATTTTCAACAGTAACACATGTAGGGAAATTAAACTGGCTAGGAAGATTCTATACTATAAGAAGTCAGCCTCTTTTTTTTTTTTTCCTTTTATTTTTTTTTTTCCTAACCAGGAGCAACTGTCAGTCAAAAGAATACAGCAAAACACCCTAAATCTTTACATCCTGTGTTTGTCCCATGCTTATTATCCGGTTACTGATTCCTCCTCCTTACTCTTTAAATAGAGTTGTCCTGGGGAACCTGCCATCTGCGTGATGTAAACTGCCCTGTTAATTCTCACCTGGCTACAGCTGCAAAACAGATGAGAACAAGGAGATGGAGTTAATGAATGAGTCCTGGTAAAGATCTCAGCAGGGTGCCTCCTTTAATTCAGACCACCTTGGTAGATAGTATGACAACAAGCTGTTACCACAGAATGATTTCAGTTCCTTAAGTATAATGAGTCACATGTTCTCAGTATGCTTCGGACTGGACAACTTAAAACTACTGTTGTGCTCCATAACCCCCTGTTGCATATTGCAAAATTCCATGTAGAGTTTTCACCAGAAAAGGTTTCAACATGAAAACAGTTAATGGTAATGGAAAATGGAAACAGTGAGCTGGTGATAGATTTGAAAGTAGGAAAAACCAAAACCAAACACAAACAAACAAATAAACAAAAAAACCCAAAAACCCACACAACCCATACAAAAAATCCAAACCCAACTAAAAAAAAAACACCAAAAAAACCCCCCAATAAAAATATGTAAATATTTTGGATTAAATTATCCAGTAGGTTCTTGAAAGCAATATGGTTAAAAAATTACCCACAAAAAGTTATTTTCATCAACTGAATATATCATAGAAAACCTAATTCTATATTTCATATATTTTCTTTCTGTCAAAAATAACATAAAGTCTGAGAGAATGACCTACATGTGCTAAATGATAGGTGTTACACAAGGAAAATATCAAAAGAATTTGCACTACATTAATGAGAATAAAGACCTAATAAAGACCACAATAAAGAAAATCCTTGAAGTATGAAGTATGAAGAAGCTGGAGAGCATCTGAAATTTAAAACAGTAGAAATTCAGCTTGTTCAGACTGAGTTATATGTGGTATAACACAGTTTTAGAGAGGTTCTGAAAATGATCCTTTGAAAAGTTTAAGTATCCTAGTTAAAACGGTAAAAGTTATCCACCTGATTTTGAACTGGAGTCTATTTTAGAAGTGACTGAAGGAGTATATACTCCAGATTTTGAAGGGGGAAAAGTCACATTCGTATGCCAGATGAATAACTGTACCATTTGCATATTCATACCATCTATTTTGCTGGCAGTGAACATTGCACTGGTCCTATGAAAAGGCTGTGCACAAATATTCCACTCAATCTAGTTAAGCTGTGGTCACTTGTTAGGCATTAGAGAGGGGACTCATGATCAAGATTAGATGGTCCTAGTCAGTTTGGATACAGCAGTGACTTCCCCTTGTATCACTCACTCAGAAGAGTGCGAGGAGAGTGGTGAGAAGGAAGGACAAGAGCACATTCTTCCCTAAACAATTTCTAGCTGACACAGTCTGGAATCATCGATGTGGATCCAACTGTTCCAGGCCAGATGAACAGAAGTGGTAAGAGCTCATGGCAGAAATGGACTTGTACACTTGAAAGTCCTGGATGGTCTGAGTCACTTGTCTAAAGTGTTAAAGAATGACATAGTTACTAAGGGTTAAACTGTCCTGGTGAAGACAGCTGAAGGGTTTAAGGGAAATTTTCTGTGAAAGCCGTTATTTAAATAAGGCTGCAGATTGACTGGCTGCATATGGCCATTTAAGAACAGAAAAAGAGTGCATTGTCATACACTCACATTTATGCCTCTCACAGGTCACATGCCAACTCTTTCATATGCTATGACTGAGGGACTTAGAACCTCTTTTTAGAGACTCTTCCTTCTGTGAGATGGTCTACTTTTGAACACACTGACAAATCCATTCAAGAAGTGACATCCCAATGGATAAAGAAGTAGAATGCCTGAAAAGAATAATATGAAAAACTAGAGCCATCTTCCTCATGAATTAAGCCAGGAGTGTGACACTTGAAGTTCTGTGCATTCTATTCATACTATAGTCAACCATCTCTGAGCCTTTCTTGGCATCCTTTCCTTTGGGTAGTCTACATTCATGCAACAATCTTGTACAGAATTTTGAGGTGCTTCAGCTATCCCTCTTTAAGACGACATTTCTTTCAATAAGAGCTTTGGTAAAATTATGCTATATAGGCACTCTTTCTTGGCTGACTAAATGTTCATGAAAACTGGTGATGATTAATGGGACATTCTAGTTTTAAGAAAGACTTTTATCTCTATAATTCTGATGATGAAGTACTCTATGGGAACTCAGTCTTGTTATCTGGTCTTACAAGATTTTGAAAATAAATATTTTTATGAAGGTCAGCTTATTGTTTCTGGCTGAGGAACTTCCTCTCTACTTCACATATGGAGAGCATTTCTTAATATCTGTTCTTTTTCTAGCTGATTAAACTGAACAATAAACTCCTAATTAAGAAGTTTTGAAAGTTCTGTTTTTGATGTTAACTTTGCAAGTTATTCACTGCAGGAAGGGATAGGGTAGTGAGGGTGCTTCTGAGCCATCCCCAGTGCCCAAGTTGCTATGCAGGATATAAAAGACATGTGCAGGAGAAGAGAACTAGTCAGATTTGGAACTTACTTTTACATCACTGTTACCCCAGAGGTGACCTCAATTCATTAAAAAAATTGTTTCTTGGGAAGTGTCTTAAAAGTCGTTTGAACTTAAAGTTTGGGCTCAGTTGGTATTCAGACCATACCTATTCTCTTCATTATTTGGGGCCATGCTTTGAAGTTTTGTCTTTCTCCTGGGTATTTCAGCTAATATAGTTCATTGCAAAATGAGAACACAGAAAAATACAGTATCATCATATTACTTGTCTCAGACTTGAAATGCCACAAGAAACTTAGGAAGAAAATAGTTCTTAAAAATTAATACACAGCTGTAAAATAGAATCTCGAAGACAACAATTTGAAAATCATTTTGACTTAGTTTTTTTTATTATTATTATTTTTTGTCTTGCCTTGTGATGTATGCATTACAAATCACATTATGAAAAATCTCTCTCCTGTCTTTTCACAATGTGTCCACTGTTCAGAAGTGACAGAATTTGCCACTGGATAGGTCAAAAGAGTATTTAATCAGATTCACTATTTCTCTTTTCCATACCATTTCTCTCAGGTTTCATACATGTGCACATGCAGAGCTACACATTTGCTGTGTCACTCTGCTGCAAGAAATGGCAGGAAATTCCATGCTGGGTGGCAGGATATCTGTGACTATGCTCTGACCAATTCCAACAGCTGTGTTTGAATGACACCTGTGAGAAAATTCAGCTCCTTCCCTCAGACTGTTATGAGTTCTTTACTTTTCTTCCTCTAAATGTTTCATCTCCTAGCAGGTTCTTATCGCATTTCATAATTTGACATGACACATAAAGTTAATTACAGATTGTTCAAGTAGCTAGGCAATTTAAACAACTAGTTTCACTGAAAAGAACTTTAAAAACCAAGTGGATCTGGAATTCAGGTAAGTAGGCTTGCAGTGGAAAATTCAGTCTTCCTTCTCCTTCAATTTGCCCTAGAGACAATCCCAGCTAGAAAGCAGAAAAATTTGTCTGAAGCCACGTGTGCTAAGATACTCATGACATTCATGATGCTAGTTCTCATATTCATGCTGTCATATGGGAAAGGCCCTTCTAAAAGCACTGCTGGAGATAAGAAATTCAATAGAAATGCCTGTAAACTGAAGAAAACAATCGTGTTCAAGTCAAAAAGATCTTTCTTCATGAATTAACAGTTCTGTGGCCAGTGGAATACTGTGCCAGACAGGCAGATGTCAGCATAAGCAGGAGGATAATTGTCTATCAATGCCCCAGCAGTGTATTAAAGTACAAACAGTGCTTTATATCAATTATCTGATTCACAATGCAAAACTAGATTTAGATATGATGCAAAGTATTTCAAACATATTTTACTATGTAAAAAAATCTACTAAAATGTTTTTCTGAGAAGTGTTTACAAGTGAGAAACATTTTCTATGACAAAATATCTCAACCAAGATACTACTAACCAACCATACTCTTACAATGAATATTATAGTATTTTTAAAAAATACATTGAGACATATGGTATTTACTGTTAAGCAGCACTGTTTTGGAATTTATCTGACTTTTTAGAGTTTTCCAGTTTTGAAATATTTTTGCAAAGCTCTGTTGTACTTTCAGGTTCTGAAAAAAGTGAGTGTTCTATTTAAATATCTATGAAAATTCCTTTTTCTTATCTTTGAGTGCATGCATGCTTTGAGGGGGTTCCTTTTATTGCTTCTAAAATATTTATTACATTTGTAATGTGATTTATATTTTGTTATTATATGCTATAATTACATCTATTGCAGCTAAGTGAGACAAGATCAGACAGAAATCATTAATATTTCCTGGGTTCCAGTCTGAGACTCGGAATTTTCGACATTGCTTAGTTGGTTTGAGTGCTTTTGTCTTACAGCATTTTAGCAACTTCATGCTAAAATAAAATTGGGATGTACAGGCATCTATAATGAAAAATTTGAAAGTAAACTAAACTAAAGACTGTGAATGTGTGTGCATGTGTAAAGTGGTGCTTTGTAAAACACGAATTAGGGAAAATAGAATAATATTTCATGTAATGACTGCAATTAATAGCATGGATGTGATGAAAAGATGTGAAGACAAACTGAATATGTGGGTGTTTCTGTGTGTACAAAAGAGGAATGGAGATTACAAACTGGATAAAAAAACCCCAACATCCACTGCCATCAGTGCTGAGTAGAACTGCCAAAGATGCCAGCTTCATCATTTACTGCAGCTGTGCACCTGCAAATGCCACCTGGATTCTCTGTCACTGCAGCAGTTTCAGAAAGGTCTGAATATTCAGCCACTGAGTATTCTCATGTTTTATCTACAAAATATTCTAATTACATTTGCTGCTAATAAATGGCAGAGGGAAATAAGTGCCTCCAGGATTTGGCTAAGATTGGCGAGCAATAGGGTTTGCAGTGTTTAAAAGTAACTTAATCTTCTATGCCAACAGATGCATCAGTAGACTGCATCAAGCAATCAAATAAGGATTAAAGAAAAAGTCACATTGGCTTTAATTTTCTTAGTTTGGCTGCTTGGTATACATTGCAGAAAACAATTAATTCAGCCTGTTTCTAACAAAGAATAACTTCAGAAAGTTTAGTGTTTATGAGCAGCCCAGCTGAAATGCAACTTCTTAAAGTATCTTTACATTTTCTATCATCAGAAAGGGAAATTAGAATAATACATCATTGGTTTTCTTGAGAAATAGCTATTATATATTAATATCACTAATGTTCAAAAGAAAAATAACCAGAAGAAGTATCACTGTTGTAGACTTAGATTTATTTTAAATTAAGCCATAATACTGAAGGCTGCTGAATAGTGGAAGACTGGAGAAAATAGGGTCTGATTATCAAATCACAGAAATTGTGGCAGACAGCCACTGGCTTGGTGATGGTAGACTATCTGGATTGACAATGAATGAAAATTCAAAAGGAAAGACATGAAAAATCAGAAGACTACTACAGTCTCTTTTCTTGCTGCTCTGTGAATCTCTATAGTTCAATCCCTTGGTCACTCATCCTGAAAGGTCCATTGACTTTCTGAGAATGAGGTGAGCTCTGCTTCTTTTTTTTCCCCACTGCTTCTGTCCACTGGTATCTTTTTTATCCACTATGGCCATTCTTTTTTTGCAGTCAATCAGAGACCTGGAAGCAGAAATAAACAGTCTACAGCCTATTTCCTAAGAAAGCCACCAAAATGAACCTAAGACTCAGTCTATTCCTGAGGAATTAGTTATACTCTAATAATGTATAGAGGGATGGTTTTCATGATGACAACAAAACACATAGGAAGGTTCACTGTTGTGAAGGACCTTGAAAACATCATGAAGAAGTCTGTGTGGTACTGAGGGAAATGCAGAACAGGATGGAGGCGCTCAGTAGAGAATACCATATGATAAGATCTTGTCATCAATTATATTTTTCTGCTCTCTAATCTGCCACTGAGGGTCACAAGGAAACCCTAGGATATGCAGTACCAGTAACTATGATGGAAGGAGATTAGGGTGCAGATAAAGGTTTGACTTGTGTTGAGAGAATACAGTTGTTTTACCTGTAAGCATTATGGCCAAGCACTGAAAAAACAGAGAGATTTTAGAAAGGAATGTAGTTTATAAAATAAGACATCAATACTAAGTCATTCTAAGGGTTATGTTTCAGGCCTGGTGAAATCTGTTAGAAACATGCACATTTTAAAATGTAATGGAAGAAGAAGTGGCATGATTTATAGACTAAAAAGACTTACCAAGCAAAAAAAGGAATGAAGGCAGATGGTCTCAGTGTTACGTGGTCCAGAAACAGCTGAAGCACATATTGTTAAGCATATCAGAGAACCTATGAAGGGTATTGTGAACTCCTTTTGTTCATCCCAATTCACTAAAAGTTTTGAGTAAGACTGAGAAAGGTTTCTCTTCTCTGAGAATCTTTGGCTAGAGCTGTGTTTGTCATAGAGATTGTGCCATGCTTAGACAGTCCGTGTGGTAGACACAAAACTTCATGTACAAATATTACTAAACAATCAAAATAATTTCACATGTTTGAATGCTTCTTTTTATTGAATATGGAATGTAAGAATGTTACTACTTCACGTGGAGGCTGCTACACCATTTAAAATAAGCTTTTACAATAGTATTCTGCATTGTGTGTGCCTTGATAGCTTCTACATATTATTATATAGAAATATTTATACAGCTAGATGATTTCTTTCCATTTTGTACTATAAAAAACAAATTACACTTTAGGTTGTTTCTTTCAATTTTACTTTTCAAAGTGGTGAGCAGAAGACAATAAAACAGGAGCAAACCAATAAAAAAGGGCTTTAACGTGTCTTTGAGGACAGTGTGCCCATTGCATAGTCAGAAGGGGTAAAATAAAGTGATATTTCCTTCATGATTACCTATGTGATGAAGAAATTTCTGTTAGAATATAAAACATCTCTTCCCATGGGAACTTACACAGCTCCCTATCCTTCTTTGTTTTTGACAAAAAGTCTCTTCAGAAAAACCTTTGCATTCCTCCAAGAAGACAAATCGCTATGAGTGAAGCTGGTATGGGATAAAAGACAGATTATTTTTATTTCTTGCAAATATAAAGAGATATGACCCAATCTAGTAAAAAAACTTAACCGAGAACTGTGGGGATTGTT
>VXBX01008443.1:0-16573 GCA_013400415.1 Scytalopus superciliaris | reverse complement strand
GCATATGGTCTTATTTGCACCTTAATTCTGGTAGAGGCATCTCTCAATAATCTGATTTTAACAAGTGGCACTGAAGAACAATCAGCCAAAATTTTTGCTTATGTTATTTCTCATCTTAAACTGATCCACAGATTTCTATTACTTAATCCCTCAAAATTTCAGTCCCTAACATTCAATGTGAAATATAAAAAGCATAAATTTCATAGTATAAATGCTTGCTGCAGTAACATCATGGTCCCTTTTTGTGCTCTTCATCTATAATAAAGTCTGATAGGACTTCTTCTCTGACAAAATGTGATGATTAGTTTGCTTCCTTGTTTGGTCTCTAACTTAAATGATAATCTTCCTTTCTTAATGTGAAAGTTCGGGTTGGCTCTCTGCCAACAGCCAAACCTCACAAAAAAACCAGTGAGATTAAGTCTGTGTAATTCACAATGTGTGCAATGGAGACATAATGGTAAATAAAAGAATAGGTTTTCCTTTTCATACATACAATCACAAAGAAGTCTTTTCCTGATCCACTTCATAAACATGGTAATGACAGTAAACATTTTTTTTTGGCTTTAAATACATTTCTATGACTTGTGAAACATGCTGATTCACTTTTGTCCTTTACTTGCCAGAGAGACCCAAAGAACTGCCAAAGACTCACAGAGAAGTGTCAGCCTCTGAGAATATTTTTCTTAAGTACAATGCATACCACTCACATGTATCCATCAAAAAGGTTGAAGAATATGGAAAATATGTGACATATAATATATGCACCAGCACCTGTTAGCAGATGTAATTGCTCATTTTGAAGCCTCTCTGCTAGTTATCTATTTACATTTGTATCTATACTTATGATAAAATGTAGATGTCTTTATAATTCTGGCTGGAAAGCGTTGACTTGGCCTTCATTAAGTGCTCCTCCTCTTAAATAGTTATTCAAATGAAATGTCTGAAGTCATTGCTGCTTTTCAACCACTAAGATATGGGAGTAAGATACTCTCCAAATCTGGGCAACACAATTTCTCTTTGTCAAACGCACCCTGAGGCTCTGAGCATGTGCATCAGTCACAGCTACAGTGCGACTGGGTGGGTCTGACTGATAGTGATTGAGTAAAGTGCCAACATAACTGAGTAAGATTGAAGACGACTACACCGATATGCTTGAATTGGCATTAGTATTAATGAACAGGACAGCACATATCTTGACATGAGTAAGTGGTCACAGCCTGGGAGTGTGGAAGTGAATATTAGCTCACATGACTTGGTATAACTCTGTATTGGTGTACGTGTGACACATGAATGATTACTGGAAGTCAGTATCAGTGGGTGGGAGTAGCAGTGTCACTTTATATAAATGAATATCCCTGACAAGGGGCAATTTAGTTTCTGCCTAAAGATTTCCTGTTGGTAGAGAAAAACCTACCATCTACCAGTGACAGAATATCTACTCCCTTCAGGCAGTTTCTCTCTACTTTCCATTAGGTTGTGGTATTTCTTAACATTTCTGAAACTAGAGATATGTATCACTCTTATTAAGATTGGAAAGGGATATTGTCTTTAATCTTGGCTGGAATCCAAGCCTTAATTATGGTATTCTTTTCTCAGCTTCTCTAATAGACAGTATCTGTTTCCTGATTGATTGGATATTATCTGTCTTCCATGTTCCCTGTCAAAAGAGACTTCTGAAATTATTGGGCCATGAAACTACCTGTAAGTATGCATGTATTTATGTATGCATGTATTTATGCATGCATGTATGTATGTATGTATGTTTACCGCCCTTAAAAAAAAAGTAATGAATATGACTTCAAAAAAATGCAAATTTAGGTATTAAATAAATTTGATTTCAGGGTAGCAGAAACCTCTTCTTAAAAATTCTGGGGTACATAGCCCCTCTGTGATGAAAATGACGGTTGCTAATTTAACAAAGACTGACTGACAATATGATTCTTTTTTTCATAGTAGAAATTCTGCTATACCAAGAGCTATTTTTTGATAAATCCTATACCAAAATATTTATACTTGAAGATTCATGTTCCTGTATCCTAATTTGTGCCAAACAAGGCTGAGCTTATGAATATAATGGTATCTGTGTTTCTTGTTGGGAATTTGGACCCTAGATTGTGTTCTTGTGACCCTCAGACTTAGAGATCTCAGCTGTGTGGGGACAATTCAAATCAATTTTCCCAAATCAGTTTCAGCTTTGCATTTCACATTTTTTATGGCTCCTCCCCTGTTTCTTCTTTCAAAGATTGTGAATCCATATCAGGAAGAGGCATCTGCAGACTACCCACAGTAAAACACTCTGCATCTCCTTTTGCCTTGCCTGTTATTCACCTAGAGACAATTAAGCAAAAGGAAAGTAATGGACTCTTTTTTTTTTTTAACTCTTGGGAACTAAACCCATGGGAATAGGAATAATACTGAATGCCCAAGTGTTGAAAAAATATTCTTTTCACAAAAAGGAAAGAGTTACAAATTGTGCCCACGTGACTTCCCACTTACAAGATGTACCCACTTTCTTAATGGTGAATTCCTTGAGCCATTTAAATAAGTGACCTTATAAGTAAGACTCCATGTAAATCATGAACATCATCATGCAGGAAGATGACAGATTTTATGGATTGGTCATGGCAAAAATGGCAAATTTCATAGATTATCATGCACTAATGGAGATGGTTACAAAAACATAAAGTCATTTATAGTGGCAAAAAATGATACTGAAAGGGTACAGATAATATTTTTAACAAAAATAAATGATAAAGATATATGACATGCTGGATTTGGGAAAGATTGTTTTAAATTGTGGAAATACATTTAAAAAACCCCTAACTTCAAATAGTACGGTCGTCTCTGCCAGAAAGAAAATAAAAAATAACTTGTAGGGATGTGACCACTTAAAATCAAATTCAATGTGCTTGGAGTACAGTCAAATTTGCACAGGAGCATTCAGCCTGCACAGTGTTATGAGCTCTGATGCATAACATAAACACAGAGGAATGTGCAAAGACCTTTGTTAAGCCAATATAAATGCAAGGTATTGTCATGAACCATAATAAAAACTATTCTTATGGTAACAAAGTAGATCTGTAATTAAGGTAGCCTTTCAAAGTGCAGAATCTGGTCCAACCACCTGGAATTGTGCCACTTCAGTCTGTGATATTTTCTGGTTTATCTAAACAGGGCTGAACTTTAGTGTCTGCTTGGATGGGAAGGCAATTAGCAGCACATTTTACAAGTGTTGGCTGGGTTTTGGTTTCCCTGGCTTTTTACTGTACTTTCTGAGAGACTGCTTAAATGTTCCTGTTATTAGAACAGTATTACTGACTCTAGGCAGCTGTCTTCATTTGGACTTCATAAACCTGGAATTTCTTTTGAAAATGTGCTAATGCTCTAAAGTCAGAAGTACAGAAAGTTCAAGACAGGTTACAGGAAAATCAAGAGGTAGGATTGAGTTGAAAAGTAAACCTATGATTTTTGAGGCAACATGGTTGTGTTAATATTTCTTGTAGGTAAGGAATCATCTCTAGGGGAGTTCAGGAAAATAAGCAGGTCTTTAAAGACCTCTGAGAGAGAATAGCCCATGCTGGTGCCATGGAAAACAAGTATATGTAAAAGGAGACCAGATTGGCTAAATAGGGAGCCAAGGAGAAAGGAGATGTAATGGAGAAAGGTAGTTTACAAGAGTTGAAAGAAGGTGTGGGCTGCATAGGAGTAGAGCCTGTACTGTTGCCTTTGCAGCAAAAGACTGAACAATGGAAATGTCCATCTCCTTGCTGAAGGGTGCAAGTGCTTTAAATCTGAGCTGCTCACTGCCCTCTGTACTTCATCCTTCACAAAGAAAGCCCCCCAGCCCTCTGGGCTTAGTGGAAGGTTTCAAAGAGAAGTACCAGCAGTGGATGAAGATTCATAGACTACCTGAGATAACATGACCCTCATAAATCAATGGGACCTGATGGGCTGTAGTTGAAGGTTTTGAGAGCTTGCCGCTGTCATAGGAAGGCTACTTTCCACCCTGAATTGCCCCCTGAGAGCAGAGAAGATCCTCTAAGATTAGAGGAAGATAAATTTTGCATCTACATTTTGAAAAGAATAAAGGACAATCTGTTGATCAGTCTCACTTTAGTAACTTGGAAAATCATGAACCAGGTCCTCTTGGAACATATTTCTGGCCACAAGAAAGAGAAGATGTCTGAAAAGAGCAAACATCTATGATGGGTAGATCACAACTAATGACCCTGACTGCCTACTATGATGAAATGATGGGTTTTGTGCATGAAAGAAAACCAAAGAATTTCAATTACCTTGACTATTTACTTTGAATTTTTACTTTGACCTAGCTTGAGCATTGCTTTTGACATTGTCTCTCACAGCATTCTTTTATAGGTAGGCAACTGGATAGTGCATAAAAGTGGTCACTTTTAGAGAGTAGAGGGTAATGTGTTGTGCACTACCCAGATGCCTGTCACAAATGAAGCTCGTGTCTACTCTGGGACCCATCTTGTTCAACATTTTCATCAATGACTTGGAGGAATCAAGGGAGGAAGCAATGAACCCTCTTCTCAGGTTTGAAAATGACACTTATGAATTGGGAGGGTTACTCAATATCTTCAAGGGCAGGACTGCCATCCACAAAGACCTATACAGGCTGGGGGAATGGTCTAACTGAAACCAACAGGATTTAACAAGGACAAGTGCAAAGCCCTGTACTGCAAAAGGTGTAAATCCAGCACTGATAGAGTCTGGGGACTGAATGGCTGAAAAAGTACCAATCAGTCTTCAGACATGAGCCAACAGTAAGCCATGGCAGCAAAGGTGACCAGTAGCCTTCTGGGCTGTAAGGACAGGAGCATGGCCAGCAGCTTGAGAGGGTTGATTGTCAACCTGTATTCAACAGTCGTTAGATAACATTCAAATGATACATGCATTTTTTTTTCCCTTCCCCTGTACATGAAAAAGATCAGTAAAATGGAGTAAGTTCAGAGGACAGTCATGGAGATGGTTTAGGCCTGAAACATTAATCCTGGAGCAGGTGGTAAGACTAGAGACCTTCTGAAGTTCATTCCAGCCTGAACTATTCCATAATTCTCCCTGAAACCTGTCTGGAACACTGTGTATCAGTGCTGAGCTGAAGTATTTCTGTATGCAGCAGCCACCTGATGTGCTGAAACTATAGAGCTCACCACTGTTTTGTGACCTTTCAGCAGAATTTACCTAATTAAAGAGTTTCAGAATTACAACATATCTGAAGTTAAAAGTAGCCAGGAGTGAGACAGAAAGAAAATAGCATAATTTCAACAGCTGCTGAAGAGCTAGTTATGAAGCAAAGTGAGGCCCATATGGAAGTACATCCTTTGATTGGATCCAAAGATGGATGAAATATTTTTTTGAAATTCAGTATATTGTCTGCAGAAAAAGTGTAAAAAAATATTGCCTTTTTGTAATTTTCTTTCCAAAATGTAATGTCTTTGAAGTTTATAAATCTGAAGCTTGCAAATTCTGCACCTGTATCAATTCCCAGAAGGACTTTATCTTATTTAATGACCTCTAACATGGCTGCAGAGTAAGACTAATGTAGCACCTCTGGCAGCAAACTTTTTCAGTGGGTGACACAATGGCATATATAGGGAATTTTTTCAAGAGACAGTCAAAATAATTTGAGAACACAGTAGGCAATCCACTATATCACACTTGCAAGAATATGTTTAAGAAATGAACAGTTTGTAACTAAAAATGAAATATTTATTAGCTTTACATGCTCGTAAATATGATAAAATGATTCTACTAATGCTCTCAAGTTACAGTATAGGAACTGGACACATTGTTTTATAGTAAAATGGATTAATTTTTATAGCAAGGTCCCCCAATTCAGTGATAGTGCCATGTAGCAGCTTGAAAATTACAATGCAATTTCATTTGAGGTAGAAAATAAGCCACGTAATCAGAATATGTACTTTATTTTTACCATACTGCTAGTTTAATTTGCTTTCTTTACCTTTTCAAAATTGCTAAAATTGAAAATTACCAGGTTGAAATTTCTATTTTTGACACTTGGATTTGGCCACATTTTAGCCATTTTCTTACAGGGAAATTGGAGCAATCAGAGCCACTAAGGACTGCCTGCAAAGATCCCTTTGCAGGAATCTAGGCAAGCACATGAGATTCCTATTTTGCAAAATTGATCAGCATTATCACAGCTGCACTAAAATGCAAATTCTCACCATTAAGTTTCCTAGAAAGTCTCACAGACAGCCATATTACTATGTTCACATGATCTCAAATAATTAAGTTAAAGCACTTTAATGAGCTAATACCTTTCCTGAGCTATGGTAATGACTGCTTTTAAAGCACCAAGATGCAAACATCACTGTTCTGTAACCGACACATGGAGGATGAGGATGCAGTTGAAGCAGACCTGCCATGCACATACAAGGTGCCTAACGGTTGTGGTCTGGCTGAGTGCTGGGCACATGCCAAATGTGTGATTTCCATGTCCAAGAGCGTGATGGACATGTGATTTTCATCTGTCAGTCACATGATTGCCATATGATAGATGCGTGATTGTCCCAGAACATCAGGAAGAATTTCTTCATGGAAAGTATTATCAAGCAATAGAACAGGCTGCCCAGGAATTTGGTAGAATCACCATCTCTAGCGGTGTTCAAGAAATTACTGATGTGGCACTTAGTGTCATAGTCTAGTTGATAACATGGAGATCAGTCAAAGGTAGAACTCGATGATCCTGGAGCTCTTTTCCAATATAAATGATTCTGTAATTCTGTGATCCTGGGATTAGCATGTGACAGCCAGGTGATTGCCACATGCACAGCACATGATGGAAACATGCCATGTGTCAGGTGTGCATCAGGCACATGCCATCTCTGTGTCATCTGTGTGCCAGCTGTGTGCTGGGCCTGCTTATCAGAGCAGTCCAAGGTAATGGGTGTCTGCGCTGGCACACCCCAGGGAGATGGTTACCTCTCATGGTAGTAGGGATGTTACCCGCTCATGATGACCCAGAGGCAAGAACAAGAGAACTATCAAACCAGACTTTTTCAATCAATTGGTTCTTTCCTAGCTTGTTGCAAGTACAACATAAAATTTAATTTTTTGAAATATGGAAGCAAATGCTAATGTGTATTATTTATTGACTTTGTTAACTCTGCATGTACTGTAAAGGGAGAACAAACTCAGAGGAAGCTTTAAGAGTAAGAATCTAGAAGTAACAAACCTAAGGGAAGTGAGTATCACAGAATTCTATGTACAGTCATCTAAAGTGGCTCAACCAGACAGTAATATCTTGCTACATTGCAGTAAAACAGCTACTTGTCATTTGAAAAAAATAGACGTCTGGTTTACATTTTGCAGAGCTGTGATCTGCACACAGATTCCAGAAGACAATATTCCAGTAGATTATCATTGACCTTTGTTTTGTATTGTTTTGTATATTTGTATGTTTTCATAATACGCAGAAGAGCTGTGTGGTCTATATACATATATATAGACAGAAAAACAAAACCACACACAAGTAAAAATATAAAAATATAAAAAAATGTGGGCTTAGATGTAGCTTCTTACTTACCACAGCAAGAAATAAATCCCAAAGTATTTCCCAGAGTGGCAGTGTGGTATAGATAGCTACAATATTTAAACTGACTTGTGAGGAAAAGGAAGAATACGTCCCAGACCTGAGGGTAGCTTTGAAGAGTGGAACCATAAAAGTAATGAACCTAGTTTTAGCGAAGAATACAGACTGCTATCTTTCATTCAAAATGAAATTACAGTCACCAAAATATATTCATTGCACCATTTTCAATTCTCATTATGATTATTCTCAGTAGAATCAGGTACTAAAATTACAATTCTTCATATGTTTTATTATTCATAGTAGTAGACTTGAGTATTTTGACCTTTTTAATATTCCTTCATTTGATTGGCCATGCTGCCTATCTGTTCCAAGTATTCCATTATTTTACTGCCTCTTCTAACCTATGGGGAAGAAGATGAAGCAGGCAGCCAATGAAGATGTAGGATATTGTAAAGGTCAAAATACTAACATTATTGCTAAATATTTCAGAGCATACCTTAAGTATTAAAGTTCTTACTGCAGTTCCTTATAACTAATGTTGAACAAAGAGCAGAAAATAGTATGAATTTTATCCAGTATCTTAAGCTGGCCAAAATCAAAGGAACTACATAGGGATACTGTAACACACTTATTACAACTGTATTACTGAGCACTCGCTCATATTATCTCAGAATTATGCATTTAAGTCAATACTTTGAGTAGGATAAGAGCATTATGCTCATGCCTTAGATCCCTTTTCCTGAGTGTAGGTATGTGTTCATAATTGAAAGTTTTCTGCAGATGTGCAAGAGCATTTAGGAGCTTTGCCCACTGATTATATTTCATCTGGGTGGAGTTTTGCTCAATGGGGAGTCTTTCACAGTAATGTGAAAATGTAAATTGTGAATGGCCTGCTTACCTCCTTGTTTCTGGGACTTGAAAGAATCTGTACAAGTCATTATAAAATCTGAGTCCTTATTTTCATGGTGCTTCCACTTAGACTAGAAGCAATGTGTACTGCTGATTGTGTATTGAATCTACTTCTACCAATTCTTTGCTCTTCTTTCATGTAACTTAGATTATTTAAACAGACCATCTGAAACTTCTGTTGTATGATGATTTGTAATGATGTAGGATTCAGAACTTCCATAATATAATCAGGTGAATTGCTAACAGCTGATGACTTGCCTTGAGAGTACAAGTAAATAAGCACTGTGGTACACAAAAATCTATTAGTAAATGAAAAGTACTATAGAAGTAGTTTCAAAATCATGCCAAAGACATTTCCTTTGCATATGACTAGAGTCTTTCCAGAAAAAGTATTAATGCTGCAGGATGTGTGTTGTGTTTTAATAGCTCTTTCTACAATGTTGACCTTTGTTACCATAAGGTTGACTAACATCCACATGCACACACATCATCTTCACTGCAATAGGATCTTTTCTGTGAATGTAATATACAAGATGATGTGTGTTTTAAAGTATATTACCACCACCTTATTGTACACAATATAGCATGTATCTTTAAAAGATACCAAATGGTTCCACTGAGAGCTCTCACAATAATTTTCTAAATTTTCAGTAAGAAGAAGTACTTGTAAAATTAGAGATCACATTATCACCATTTTGAATTTCAAATATCCAAAGAATATTTTTAAGCTGTGTAACCAGAATTCTAACATTAGGCCTGTTGATCTATATTTGAAGTATACAGCCCAGTCAGCAAGTTAACAAAACCAGTTTTGGCTGCACTATTTTTCAGTTGAAGTTTATAATTGCAAATAATAAGCCAAAAATTTTACTTCTGCTGAATACATCATAAAATGTCAGTGCTCTAGGTGGACTTTTCTTCCACCATTGCAATCATGCTAACTTCAGCACTCAGAGAATATTTGTTTCCAGGGTGAATTTCCTACATGACTAGATCTTCTACTGAAATCCTTCTGAAGAACAATGTTTTGTACTCCATCAACTCAGAGAAGCAGTTGAACTGGCAGTGTAGGTTGTATATTGTGAGAGACGAAGACAGTATATTATCATGAAAATAATCCATATCTTTAGAAATCCTTACCCTCCTTCTGTTTTCTTCTGTTTTTCTCATCCTACAAAATTTAACAGGGATTCTGCAATAGATAAAAAAACCATAAATTGACGTTTAATCTGGAGTTTCTTCTCCGTCACTTATCCTTCTGCCTCTGCATTTAGTTATAGGCAACTTTAAGGCTGACTTAAAAAAAAACATACCTGAGGTGTGAATTATGATCTATATTTATATTTGTTTGATGGCTTGTGCAGAGTGCCAAGCTGTCATCCCTACCCATTTCTTAATGCAGAAACAGAAGTGAGCTGCTGATGTTATTGAAGTTACAAAATCATGCCTGAAAAGTTGAAAGGGGACCTTTGATAGAGAGGTTTTTGATGGAGACCTCAACATTCCTTATATTATCTGATGTCACTGTCAGACACCCACAGGACTCTAGGACAGTCAGTGCCACGTGACGCAATTCCTCCTTCCTTATATGAAGTGAGACAATTTTCAGTAGTGAGGACAAAGGTGTGTGTCCTCATCAAGAAGCACTCAGCTTGTGTGCTTGGTCTCAGCATGAGGCCAGAGCAAGCGACAGGACATTAGTACCCCTGAAGTCAGGGCCAGGGCACCTACAACTCAACCCCTGTAAATATCATTGCTATATGAACTAAACTAGAGGTAAAAGGAGTGCTCCTCCATAGGTCTGTCTGGATGTGTGTTTGAAATTTGTGAGATCCTGATCTCCACCTGTATCTTCACACACAGGGAATAGACAGTTGTTACTCAGGATGCATCAAGTTCAAGAGCCAGCAGTTTGTGTACTTTTCTGCAACAGGATTTAAATATGTTTAAGTGTGTGTATCTAGATAGGAGGAAAAGTTGGGTTTTTTTTGTCAGTCTGGAGAACACTTCTCAGAATGCAACACCTTTTGTATCTACCTTTCATACTTTCATTACATGCTGTATGTATACGAATAACTTTATAATTAAGTAGATTGTAATAATAGACCTCACTTTCCAGGTTGTAGTGCCCTTTTAATTCCCTGCATGATGTTCCAGTCTAAAAGGCATTAATAGAGATGTTCTAAAGTTGAAACGAAAAGTGAGGGAAATCAGCATTTAGAACTTAGCAAAGTCCTAGGTAGTAAAAAGCCTTTTTGCTGAAGATTGTTCTCCCACAGAGTAACAGAATTTTCTTTTAGCCTTTACAGTCAGTTCATATGCAGTTGAAATATCATAATCAAAGCTCTTTGCCACCTTGTGTTGAATCTACTGTACTTGAAATCTTTTTATTTAGTGAGAAACAGTGTTTCTACCCTAAATAATATGATGAAAGCATTCCAAATGTCAAATGAACATTCACCAGCTAAAAATATCTTCACTTTTTACTATTACAATAGTAGAGGGAACTGCCTGTAGGTGACTGGAATGATTAGAAAGGAATAGAGAATATACAATGGTTGCTCCAAAGGGACTGTGAGAGTTCATCACACTGTCAGGTGTCACTGTTACTTTTATCCCCAATTTCCCAACCAGGATGGTGCACTACTTTGTTCAGGACAGGTTTGCACTGTCAGGGAAACTACAGTTTTGTTCAGACTCCTTTGTCAGTTGCTTTTAGCTTCCACCTCTTATCCTCTCCATTCTTTCCTATGTGAAGGTAGTTAGTGTTAGCTCACAAATAGCTATTCCCCAAAGGAAATGAGTTATTACCTTACCAGTCTGTGCACATGTCAGTCTAGGGTTCAAATTTTTAAGAAAAAAGATGCATTTGAAAATTAATCATCTGGAAGTTAAGTGGATAATTTTGTGCACATCTGTATCTTTCCTGTAATAACAAAGAACAGAATTGATTGCTGGCAATATCTATATAAAAGTAGCAAGCAAATATTTTTATAGTGACTACTACTATAAATAGATAGGATTCTGAACAATATCTGTTTAAAGTGTGACATGCTTCTTCTCAGTAAGGTGCAACACTACTAGAATGCAATGCAATGCTTTTCCTAGACTTTAAAGTCATTAAGAATATAGTATTTCATAATGTCTCATCAAATACACTTATGTCTTGACATAAGCAGACTTACCAAGATGAGAAAGGTACTTGGTCAAGGTAGCTGTTAAGAAGAACTTCATAATACTGCCTGTTTTCCAGCTGAAATGCCACTGGCTCTAAATAACTCTAAATCTCCTCATACAACCAGGATGTATAAGTGCAGCAGAGAACTATATACTGGTAGGCGGTACATATATCCATGATCAAATGTGTTTAGAATATACCAAGCATGGCATAAAGAGTCAATACCAAGAAGCAAATAAAGAAAAAGAACTGTCCAGTTCCTCCCATTCAAAACACTGTTTTCCCTCTGTATTCCTCATGTGTTCTCCACTGAGACAGAAAGGAATACAGATCTGAAATGGATTTAATTGTGTGCGTAAGTAAAAAGGGAGCCCAGAAATGGGAAAAACATCAGAGAAAAGAAAGAGTATGAGGAAGAAAAAGGAAGATTTGCCACATGAGTTTTTAAACTCTACTTTGGCACTTAATCATTTTGCCTGGAGGAAAAAGTCCAAGAAAATGTTGGCTGGGTAGACATAGCTATGCCACATCCCTGGTGAACTGTGAATTGGCATAACTAGCTGGACACATTGCCATCCAGCTATAGACTGTCTGCTAGTGACTACTGACAGCAACATGGCACCAGATTCTCTTTGTGAGGGTCTGTGAGGACCTATTCCTAACACAGGTCTTCACTCTCTCAGGAGGTTTTGGTAATGCCAGAATCATTCATTTCTGCTTTTGGAAACTCCTCTGGTCAGGGAAAGAAGGTTATGAATCTTTATGACTAGGCAGACCCCTAAAAACCTAGTCTGCCTCAAAAATCGCAGCACTAGTGTATTGAGTTTTGTGAGAAAGTTTTGGTAGTGGAGGGAATACAGGGGTGACTTCTGTGAGAAGATACCAGAAGCTGTGCACAGTTTAAGCAGCATCAAGTGAGACCTGCTGCTGGCCAAGTCTGAGCCCATTAGTGACAGTGGTATTTGCTCTTGGATAATATATTTAAGAAGAGACAAAAACTGCTGTGCCACAGCAATGGGGAAAGAGGAGTGAGAAGATGTGAGACAAACAACACTGAAGACACCAATCTCAGTTAAGGAGTGGGAAGACGTGCTGCTTGCTCCCCTGAAGCCTGTGGTGAAGACCATGGTGAAGCAGACTGTCTTTCTTCAGCCCATGGAGGTTCATGGTGAGCAGATATCCACCTGGAGCAGACCTCACAAAAGAGCAAGTGGATTTATTCTGAAGGAGACGTGGTGTTGGAGCAGGCTTCTGGCAAGACCTGTGGACCTGTGGAGACAGAAGTCCAGACTGAAGCAGGTTTTCTGGTAGGACTTGTGACCCCATGAGACATCTATGCTGGAGCAGTCTGTTCCTGAGGGACTGCACCCCATCCTTACCATGACCCACAAGCCTTTATCTATATTTTCTCTCACTGCCTAATTTACAAGGGAAGGGATAGAGTGGCTCTGTAGCCATCTGGTGTCCAGCCAAGAGCAACCCACCACAACCAGTCACTTCTTTCTTGATGCACCAGATGACAGTATTGTGGGAGATATTCTTCATCAGGACACTGATAGAGTGCCAAAATTTTTAGTAACACAGCTACCCCAGACAAGTCTCTTAGAGGGCAGTCCTTTTTTAGCTGAAGTAAAGTAACTGTTTTGACTTGACAGGAGACCTGCATCACCTAACCACCAGGATCATTCAGTTCAATATCCTCTCTGAGCTCATAGTGCTCTTTCTCAACTAGTAGCATTACAGTAACTACTTTCTTGATATTATTTCAGAAAACTGAACTTACTCATTGTACCGGCAGGTGAAATTTTGTATATCATTAAGTCAGCTAGGCAATAGTGCAAGGGATTCAACTAAGGTCAATTAATCACAGAGTCACAGAATCACAGAATAGTTAGGGTGGGAAGGAACCTCTGAAGATCATTTAGTCCAACCCCCCCCGACCATGGTAATTAAAGGTATAAGGAGATTTGTCTTTAAGAATGCCACATTTTAGGCAACAAGAAAAGTTTTCAAATTTCATTCAATGCCTAATAGAGACTATTTAAAGGAAGATTCATGGCATAGAACACCAATCACTCACTTCAGCTAAAGAATAATGATACAATTTTATGAGTTTGAAAATTCCCATGATAGCCACAAAGTATACACTTAGCATGTGTTCTTTGATGAACACCATTAAAACTTGCCAAAATAATGAGGATGATGAACAGAAACTACTGAAAATGGTCACCATATCTTTAAACACAGGGCATTGTAGTACTGAGTGATGCTGGTTTCTCTAAGTTGTCATTGTCCTGAAATTTCGAAGTGGTGAAGTGCAACTATTTTAGGCAAGTTCTTTAATGTCACAGAAATGGGTGAAATACATAAAAAAGGATTAGATTTGAAATACTAGCAGCTTTATATTAACTGCAGCATATAATTACCCAATAGTCTAAAGCCAACATAGCTATTGGATACTGAAACACAAAGAAAATAGAATTTCTCCTGAATAAATACAATTATATAATTACATTTGAGATACAAAAAAAAAAAAAAAAAGCTTTTAAATTTTGTATATTTTGTCTTTTGGAGTGTTTACATTTAAAAAGCTTACAAAGACTATGAATACATCTATCTGTGTACAAACCATAAATACAAATTTAACAGGAAAGTTCCTCACCGTGATGGGACAGGGCGATGTTAGATAGGCAAGTCCGGTTGCAAAAGGCACAGGGGAAAATCTTCATAGGTGGTATCGGCGAGGCAAGGTTTTTTCTGTGTTATCTTTTCTCCTTGAGGCTAATTCTGCATGTGTTCTCAAAGGAAGCAGCAATGTTATGCTTTTAATGTTACATTTTTAATATAACATTTTATTATATTAATATAATACAACACTATATTAGGATTTCATAGGTAATTTACCATAAGTGGCTTGTTTTTTGGTTTGTTTATTTTTATCATGGCTATATTCTATGGTTATCCAGTTAAAAGTTAGTCCTCCAATTACTCTGGCTTTTGCATTACCCTAGGCTTCACTGAGGCTTAAAAGAAATCCCAGTCTAAGGCATAGTAAATATAAAAAATAATAGCTATGATAATTCTTCCACAGTTCTGTATCAAACCAGGATTACTTGTTTATATAACTTTAATGCAAATAATTGTCTTCCCTCTCAATTATCTTGAGATTAATAAGAAAAATGAGACACAGAAATTATAACCAGCTGGTCTACAGAAACCCTGAAGACTCAAGTTATATGAGTTTCTTAAAAAGACCACAAGAGTACATGCAAAGACCATGTGTGACTTGACCTGTTTCTTGATAAGGAAAAGTATATATTAGAAACATTAAGTCATCATCCTTGTAAGTATTTGGCTGTTTTACTCAAAAATATAATGTTTCCTTCTTGAGACTGATCCACAGGGAAAAGAATTCACATTCATTAATTGTTCAGTGTTTAAAATGACCAGTGCAATCTAACGATCTTGCTTACACTCTGGTTCATGCCCCTGTCCTTGGGTTGTGTATATTGTGGATACTGAGGCAGTGCTGGAGATCTTGTTTTATATCCTCAAACAGCATCTGCATTACAACATCGTGAATTATGATAAAAGTTATAGAAAACTTTGAGATCTAGTATGCTATAGAAGATGTTTCTACACCTTGTCCTTGATAAGTGCAAAGCTATGACATTATCAAAGACTTACCAAGGCAAAGATGTCTCCTAACCAAGAATGGGTGCACACCCTCAGATTAGAAAGGACCCGACAGACATCTTTATTAAGAATTTACATTGCCTTTTGATAATCTGAAATAATATTTAAAAAAAATCAGTTCATTTACTACTTAACTTATTAGTTTGGTGCAGTTTGCATTTCATGGTTCTTCTGTATCTTATCCAAAACTGGGAGTGTTTTCATTATGTCTGTATTGTGACAGTTCACAGCAGAAGTGAGAAGTCTGGAAAGAAACTAGCTTGGGGTAATTTCCTAGTGCAAAATATTTCCACCATCTAAGAGGTACAGGGCTCTACTTGCTTTGATGATGTGGTTATCACCTAGTGGACATACAATATTTTCACTGCAAAATAGAATAAATTTGCATTTAATTTTTTAATCACACCATTTTCATCCTAATGAAAGAACACTTCCCCAGCTATGTGGGCAATTGCTGTGACTGATTAAAGCAACAGCCCCCCAAATGATTTGTTTGAAACCTACTATAATAATTATAGTTGTTGCTATTACCTCCTCATTATTTCATTGTCTCTTCCTGTATTTCAGGGCACCAAATAATCAGTTGTATGTATTGTCTGCCTTGTTAAATCTGCTTGTCTTTCTGTTGCTTATGCCCTTTTGCTTTCATCTCTTCTTGCTGCAGTGCAGAGCTCTGGGTTTAAGGTTCCAGGTAGGATTAAAGACATCCCAGAGAGAATTCAACTTTGAAGTGGCAGAAAGTAAATGCTTCTTATCAACTGTAAGTGCTTCCTGTGTCATTGGCTTTCATGGCTGTGGCATGTCATTTGTAAAGATCTCTTATTTCTGCATGCTGTAGTAGAAACTAATCTGTCAGCTTTTTACCAGTGTAACAATTCACTGGCAGAAGCTGCTCTTGGTGGATAATAGTGCCTGATTAGTGGTAAATTAGTAGCATATAATATTCCCATAACAGCAGAACACATGCTTAAATATAATTTTAAAATAAATCATACAGTTGTCTGCCTGATTATATCCTGTTTTTACAAATGGGCTGTCTCATGGCTGTGTTGGTTTGTTGGTTTTTTTTATAACTTACATGTTTCACCTGCTTTAGGAAGGGCAGTGATCCCAAGGGTGAAAGGATTATTGAATAGCAAGCCCCAACTTGCTATCACTGTACTCTGATTCAGAAATAGTTGTTCCTAGACATTCATCATCATCATGGCTGG
>VXBX01008441.1:458766-471933 GCA_013400415.1 Scytalopus superciliaris | reverse complement strand
AGTTATAGTTGATGGTTCAAATACATGGGTTTTCCATCTTGGAAGTAGTTTTAAGGCAAGGAGCTGGCAATTATTTTTCAAACTAATAGGAACAAAATGAGGTAATTTCTTTTACATTAGACCAGATGCAGGTTCCATGCATGTATCACTGACTTGCTTTTGGGGGGATGATTAATGTAATTTCTGTGACTCTTCCTGTCACTGGTATTTTTATGATTTCTATTATCTGCATATAATGTTCTATAATAACCTATTGCATTTTTTTTAAAACCATGCTGGAATATTTTTTAAATAAAAATAAATCTTAATGTATTTTTTTCTTCCAGAAATGCAGCTGAGAGTGAGCAGAAAGTGAGAATGATGGAAAGCTTGGATGTCTGTTCTCCAAAGTTTAGCTTTTTAAGAGCAGAAAGTGAGATTAAGCAGCACAAAACCCGCATGTTGTGTGATGTGTTACTGGATCAAGCAGTATTACCTGGAGTAGGAAATATCATAAAAAATGAAGCACTGTTTGACAGTGGTCTTCATCCAGCTGTTAAGGTGAACAAAATATCTCAAGATGGCTTTTAAGGACACCTAAGAATTAAGAAAGAGCCTCTGATAATAAGTCTTATCATAATTCACAAGGAAATTAGGAGGGAGGTAATAGCTGTTAAATCTGCATGATTCATGTCATCGTGAACTCTTTAGTCAGTTTAGGGGAACTGAAATTTTTAACAAGTCTTTTGCTTGGATGAGGAAAAGCACATTGTTTGGTGTGCAAGCAGTGAGTTTGTGTAGTATGGAATGTGAACATATACTGTTTTACTGAGATGATACATATAATGTGAAGTCAGAATTAACATAACATGAAACAATGCAATTCCGTATCAGAGTTCAAAGTGCACCTGCATCAATAGGTCTTTTTTTTCTGTTGTCCCTTAGCATTTCAATATTCTAAAAATCATTCTTGTCTTTCTTACAGGTTTTCCAACTGACAGATGAGCATATACGTCTCTTGGTGAAAAAGACACGTGATTTTACCCTGCTTTTTTATAAGGTATTGGCACATGTTTCTGACACATCTAAAACATGACTCTGGCACATTATCTGTATGTGATCCTCCAGTGCAAACAGTAAAAAGATGCAAAAGGACAAGTATTTGCATGAATAAGAATGTTGGTTTGTGTGCTCTTTATTGTGAATTGTAAAATGATGGAAAAGTGAGGGAGTCAAGATTGTAAAAATACACACAGGCTGGCCCAGAAGAGTTTCACAAATGCTATCTGAGGGACAGTTCAGTTTTTCTGTGTATGTGTTGTACCGTCACTCTGAACATGTCAGAACTGATGTAGGTTAAACACAAACTTCCATGTGAGATAACTGGGAACTAGAAATTGCCCTAGGGAAGTACATAGGTAATTCATGAGGCTTTCTTTATTCAACTTGAAATAGCAAGTGTATTTATTTGACTAAATAGAATGTAACTTCTAACAGCTTATTTTTTTCCTCTAAATGAAACAATGGTTTTGGTTGCTAGAGTGAAATAAACTACACTTTCTCCCTACTGTCACAACTTCAGTGGGATTTAATTTCTTCCCCTGTAAAGTCTATAATCCCTGGTTGCTCTTTAATTTTCCCTAATAGAAAAAAGAGCATTTAAACTAATCTTTCTATATTTTATTTCTTTAGGCTACATGCAAAAAATGAACAGTAGTGGTGAAATTCTTGTCTGTTTCTCTTGGTGTGCATGAAAGGCAAGGAGCTAATGCTGCTAAAACTTCTTTTTTTTTTGGTAGGTTAGGAGGAGGGCACCTAACATTTCTAATATGATCTTTCAGTCATAAAGGTGAAAAATGTAATTTGTTTAATAGTCTGTTTAAATGTTTGCTTTCCCCCAACCCACTGAAGAATACTTTAGTTTGTTGGCTAGAGAAATCTTCTTTCTCCAAATTGTACAGTGAAGTCTACCAGTAAAGAGATAGCATATAGTTCTGCAACAACTATAATACTAGGAAACGTAAATGTGTTTCAGACTTTTAGACTGATAATAAATAAGTTAAACTTTCTGTTGCTCAGTTTAGCCATTTTCAAAACTTTTACAATCAACACTTAACAAGTATTCACCAGTCAAGTGCTTTTAAAAGAGAGCTAGCCTCTGCTTCTATATCTCCTTAAAAAACATAATGAAAATATGTTAATATGAGGGATAGTACTTAATTTTTTATAGACTTATAGATTGATTGTAGTAATCATACTGTATCATTATTACAGATGCAAAGATGAAGAATCGTTTGCATGAAAAGCTTTAGTTTGAGTTTTACATAACTAGATGGGAAAAAACTACTCATAAGAAACTGACTGCAAACCTTGAGGAGAAAGCAAAGTGCTTGTGAATATTCATGACAATATATATTATTAATTCCTTCTGATTGAATTACTAGGTTGTACCAGCACAAGCATTCTCATTCAGCAAGGCTGATGAATAAGAGCACAGCAGAAGCAAATATGCTGTGCTCAAAGACACCTGTACTTTGTGAGAACTCCAAAAGTCTTCATACATTATGGAGCTATTGAACCCTGCCAGAGCTGAGCTGGTACTACTGGGCCAGCTGTGGTATTGTTAGAATTGAGCCCAAGAAATTGTAATTGTAGTGCAGAAACTCATGGGGATTTACAGAATTGGCTGCATCTCTACTGGGCTCTTCTTTTTTTTTTTTTTTTTTTTTTTTTTTTTTACCACCTTTATCTATAGAATGTCTATGCCTACTCCGTGGGAATTGTCTTATGAAATGGCTCTGCCTGTCAGCTGTCTGGGGACTCTTTAGGCCACTGTGCCCTTGGGCTTGTACTGTGCTTAATTTAATATGACTTTCTGCCAGGATCTAGGGAGCTCATCATAGTGCCAAGTGGCTTTTCATAAGCCAAGTTGTCTGGCAGGCCAGGGCCAAGATGAAGCTGAGCAACTTTACTGGGCTCTACCCAACATTTGCAGGATCCCTGGGATATTTCTGTATTGCACAGTTCCTTATGTTTTGGGAAGGCTGATTAACCCAGGTTGTAGCATCACGTCTGAGCTGGCTTGGTGGTGTGTTTTTAATTCTTTTAGGAGTGAGGGAAAGTTTTGTTGTTTATGTTTATTTTTATTTTCTATGCTGTATTGATTGGACCTATCAGCTGTTCAAGAACTCTTCTGCAGATACCAGGCCAAAGACAACTGGTGCTCAATCAGAGCTAGCTGATTTAGCTGAACTAAGGCAGCTCCTAGCATGTTTTTGCTTGGACCATGCTAGTATGGGGTTTTTTTTTTCCTTCTATCTTTTATTCCATTGCATGGAGAATTACAGACACTGTTATACCTGATTTGTTGACTTTTTTACATAAAATAATATGAAATACAGATATAGTCCTTATGAGTGTGCCTTAAATAGTCAGAGTTGTCAGTTTATGGAGGGTTTTTTTATTTTAGCTTCAGACTCACATAAAATGAATACTGAGTCACTAACTTGGATTTATATGTGTTCTGTTTTAGTGCCGCAAAACGGGGTCTCCACTCTACAAGCACTACAGAGTGTACAAGCGCCCAGCCTGTGGTCAGTGCAAAGGGAACGTCACTGTGTGTCGTTTAGGAGAGAATAACAGGATGACTTACTTCTGCTCCCAGTGTCAAAAGGCGGATCCCCAGCTTGTCAATCTTAGGTATGATGGGAACTTTGTGACACTTTCAAGCATCTCAAAGTGCTATTACAGTAAGAGGACATGTTTTCAAATAGAATGGATCTGTGTGCATTTTATAACTAAATTAACTCTATGTCAGGTGAAGACAGGACACCTTGCAAAAGAAAAATGTTTTGGCTGTTGGTATTTAAAAATTATTAGAAGCTTTGATTCTTTGGTACTATTTCTTTGAAAGAACCCATCTATCATGAAGTACCTATTACTCTAATAAAATGTAGGAATTATAAAACAATTTAGAGTACTCAGAATTTTTCGCTGAAATGAATTCGCTGGAAAAGTTGCCCCTTGTTCTTGGTGTAATCAGTATAATGAGCTTGGATGTCTACACACAACTGAGTTGAATAGCATAGAATAGGAATTTGTCTCTCTCTTGTCACAGGATAGTTTCTTCACAGCTGTGCATTTATGAAATTTTGTTCTGGCTTTAGAGTTACACTGACGATAACTAAAACTTCAGCAAATGTTGTAGGGCCTTAGGACTTTTTCTTTTCTTCCTCCTTATCGGTTTTAAAAAGCTTTTGCTACAGGTGTGCCATGAGACACTTTCAGTTCCACATAAATTGTGTGCTAGCAGCAGCTTTCCTCCTTTTATTTCAGGAAAGCAGAAAAAGCATTTGATATCACAAAAGGTAAAAGCTCCAAAAGCATCTTATTCAGACTTAGATACCTAAGTTATTCTTGAAAATTTTCATCTGAGGCTTCAGAATTTTGCCTTTTTATACCGAGCTCTGTCAATCTATCATAAGATACTGCTTCACTTTGCAAACTTTCCCTTCATTAATGTGTGTGTGTGTGTGTATATATATATATTTTAGATAAGATTTACAGAACACACAAATCCCACTCCTAGCTCCAAGCTTCTTTTAAGACTCAGGTGGCTGAAGGGACTTTGGGTAAAGCTTAAAAATCACCTTTGAGTGCGGATCAAATATAGAAAATTCTAGCATGGTAGATAAATATTTCACATGTTGATAACCACAATCTGCTGTATTTTTCGAAAGTTACAATGAGAAGTATTTTGCAGAAGGGTAGGAAGACAGCAATGTTTCATTGAGTCAGATTACTACAAAATGATGCAAGGAAAAAATATCTCTCTCTCTGTTCTAGAACAAGTAGTGATTTTAAATTTTGTTGTATTTTTAAATAAATAATTAAACAGTGCCTTATTTCAGTGAAAAACATGGTAATAGTAGCTATAAAATAAACTGGTCATTTCTTGTGTTGTCCTTATCCTAATGGTTAGGTCTTTGTGTTCTACTGGTCTTTTTTCAACTATGCAGTAACTATTACCATGTAAAAGTATATGTACCTCAAGTGATTTATCTGCTACTCCAAGCTTTTCATGTTTGAAGACTGGAAAGAGCCCAGTCTTCATGACTTGCTACAGATCATAAACTAGAATTTAACCCAGTGGTTCTTGGGTCAAGTCAAGTAGCTTATGATTTTGCTTAACTGAAAAAATTAAGAAAATACTCATTATCAGCTTATCTCATCAAATCTAAATATACTTTGAATCTTGAAAGTACACTTTCCCTCCATATTTCATAAAATGGGAAGGGGATGGGGGATGATGACATGACAGACAGACCAGAGGGACAACATGGAATTAAACTCCTAAACATGAGATGCTGAATACATTCAGCCTAGTAATGCATTTTTGTTAGCTGAATAGAATAATTGATATAATAATGTGAAAAGACCCATTTGAGCACTTATAGTTTGGCTATTTTGTTATCTAACCACAGTATTTTAGTGAATGCTACTGTAATGTCTCTTCTACCTCTTGACAGCACAGAATCTCTGGTATGTCAGCAGTTCATATTATCCTCCTTAGTTTTCTTGTTGTGAAAGACGTGGTGGTAGTGGGTATCTACCATTATCTTAGAAGTCTAGTCTGCTGTGGAGAGTGATAATTATGGAATAAGTGATAGGTCAAAGGAGTGTCACACACATGCTCCCAACTACAGCATTTGCATTATTAATTGAAGTGCTTAAATTCTTAGGATTAAAAAAAGGTCTTCAAAAATTGTACAAAAGCAATGGAGAAAAATGCTCGATGACTTATCAACCATAAGTTGGTAACATAGTACTTAAAAATTTACATACTTACTTACTTAACTTACTGAATAGGTAAATTCAAGTTAGACTTAACACGCTGTCAATGTTTGGATACTATGGGAAGATAACAAGTAAAATGTAGTGACTGTAAAAAGGTAACTTTGATTTTAAATCAGTGTATCAAGATAGGATGTATTATAATTTGCATGAAAATCAATTAAACTAAATATTTAGAAGTACCTGGAGTACAAGTTTGGCTCATGAATCACAGCTAGGATCCTTAATTCTAAACAGGCTCCTACCTGTTAAAAGGCTTTCTAGGAGATGGTGGCACACAAGAGACTTTCTAACTCTTAAGGCTTTCAGTGCTGTTGGCTATTATGATAACAGTGTGGACTTACGGGTAACATTTAAATGAGAGCAAAAAAAAAATTGCTTGCTAGATTGTGTTCAGTTTCTAAACAGTTCTTCATCCAGTAATGCATTTGTTACTAAGTGTTCTGTACAAGGGATGGGGGGAAAGCCCTGAAACAGTCTCCCCTTCTCACCAAGTTTTTTACTGGAGTACTTGAAAGTGGTAGGGAATTTGAGAGGCTGAGGCATTGTACTTTCTATCTCATTAACATTCTACCAATTTCTTGTTTAAATATTTTTATTTGTATTACTTCTGCAGCATCTGGAAAGATTTGCCCTTGAGTTAAATAAAAAAAAAAATCAAACTTGAACCATGACATGCTGTCCAAGCTATGATAGGCAGGCATAACACTGTGTACTGTTTGTTCTCTGGCCCTGTGCCTCCCTGCACATAGTGATGTAAGGCAATTTGTAGAAGGAACGTCAAAAAATACTAACATCATTCTTTTGTTCAACAGCAAACTGCCATCTAGAAATAGCCTAATTGGCTGGGCATATGGCAGGGGGTCATGTTCTAATGAACATGTAGCTCAGAAATCTGAAGAGGAATGGACGTGTTTGCGCTGTACCCTGACAAACAAGCCTTCTGCTGAAATTTGTGAAGCCTGTTTGACTTCAAGGCCTGAAGGTACTGAAGGGTCGTGTGGCATCTGTACTGAGAAAGGGGGAAGGACTGTGGTTTTGATGTAGTTTTGAGAACTGTAGAAGTGTCTTACTGTGAATTGGATTTATTTAACTTTAGCTAATTTGAAGTCAGATTTGGGGCAAATCTTACACAATCATGGAAACTGTCTTGTCTTACACCCTGAAAGTGTCTTCCAACTTTATTTGCAGGTAGGATTATATAGATAAGTGTCTTCAGTGACCCTTTTGTTTTTACTGGGGCAAGGAGTGAGACACATCACCATTCTTGCAACTCTCCTTAAAATCATTCAAAGTTTGCTGCATAAGTCTGAATGAAAAATCACCAGGGGCAGAAAAGTAACTATCATTCTCTCATGTGAACAAAAGCAGTATATTTTGATAACTTTTCCTAAAAGGATGTCAGGTTTCTCAAGAGCTAGGTTTTTTTCCCTCCAAGTTTGGAGTAAAAATGATTCTGGACTTAATCTAAATCTGTTGTTAGTCTCTTGCTGCAGCTTCTAATGCTGCTATCTACATTAAGTATTGCTTCCTTGCTTAATCCTTTTATGAATGGAGGCATCTATGTGAAACTCTTATCTCACATGAGCTAAAGTCCATTTCCTAAGGTCAGGAATCAATGAAAGAAAGTGCATCTTTGTGCCTTACATGACAGTTTTTGCTAGTGCAGGCTAATCTTGCATAATTCTTCTGCAAAATCAGCACCAGAAACCTGAAAGTTTTAATCTGTTCCTAGAATCAGATTTATCAGCTAACACTTATCCTGGAGTTCATACTTTCAGCTGGACCTAAAAATATATAATGTTATGTGCACAAATGCTCTATTTTAAGCTGTGAAACAAAATCTTGTTCCCTCTCCTGTACTTACAAGTTTTACTTCTTTAGTTATATGCTGTTCCTGAAGACAGGCCTGGAACTTGAAGACAGGCCTGGAACTTGAAGACATGTTAGACCTGGTGGAATGCTGTTGGAAACATTCTTTAAAAAAAAAAAAAGATTATTTTTTGCATCATAGGAGTGGTATTTGAAATTTGTTTTTTTTTAAACATGGGTTTGCTTACCACTATTTTTTTTAAACCTTAAGATTTCTTGCCTTGTCACTTTGTTCAGTTTTTGTCTTTTTATTTTTTCTAAAATTAACTACTGTCAGCAGTGATCACTGCAGCTTCACAGCTACTTCAAAAGATTGCACATAGGGATGCCATAAAGTTTTTCTTTTCATCCTTTTCTCAGGAAAGAGACTATCTGCAGACTTCCTATGTATTAAATGGGCATTAATAAATTATACCCACTCTTTTGGAATGATTATTGCCCACTAGGCAGGCCTCTGATTCTGTGAAGAAATTGTTGCTCATGTCAGGAAATATACACAAAGCAAATGTCTGAACTTCTTGCTTCATTAAAGCCTCTTACAGTAAGGATCAGTAAGTTTGGATGTGCAAAACATTTGGTAAGGATGGGAACCCTGAAAGCAGTAGAAAACCCAACAAATGAATTTTCCTTTTTGTGTCAGTTATAAAACAGTACTTTAAAAATGGATGATTGATACTTGGAGGTACCATATCCTGTGATGTCCTATTGCAGGGGTTTATAAGAGATTATTTTGAAAAATTTAAATGTTTTAATCCATGTGTTTGGGCCAAATTCAGTTTTGTAAGGTTATTGGTCCCATAGCTTTCATTTACAGAGTATTGTTAAGATTTGGGCCTATTCAAGCAATAGTGATGTCACCTTGAAACAAGTTTTATGTGATTCCAAAAGTGCATGAGTTTTTTTTAGTGTATGAAATTTGGTACTATATCTAATCTGTGACAGGTTTTGAGATCTTTCAAGATAGTATTGTAAAGTTAGTCTTTCACTCTCCATATGATGACTTATGAATACAGATCAGGAATATAATGTCTAACTCTATATAGATGGATTATAACTAATATTTATTTTTCCTTAGTTCCAAAGATGGAGAATGTTGAAGATTCTGCAGCCTTTAACATAAACTTAATGAAGTACCCGTGCAATGAATTCAGAAAACCAAGCACAGAAATAAAGATCAATAGGAAAACTGTGTTTGGAACTACAACTCTTGTCTTAACAGATCTTGGTAACAAAGCTGTTTTGAGAAATGATACCCATATGTCTGATGGACGCTCTCAATATGTTGCTCCAAAAAGCCATTGTAAAGAGATCCAAAGCAATGCCTACCAGCCAGGGGGAAGCACAGGCAGGGACTGCTCAGCACACATAACTGCTATGACTTTGTCCCACTGTCAGCAACCTGTCTCTTTCAAACACATACAGAAGAAACAAAAAACTGATCATACATCCCCGGTTCACCAATACAATACAGCAACCAGGTATGTATTCTAAAATTAAGACAAGTCTTTATAATCCCATAAACCAACTTTATCCCCAAAGGTTAATGGAATACTGTACTGTTGGGCTCAGACAGTGTTGTCTTTGGATTTCTGCCAGAGGTAACTTATTCTAAGCTAACTATAATTTAACATGATTTCAAAAGCACTGAATGACCTAGGCTGTCACTGGAAAAGTCCTGATTTTGGCATCTGGCCAGTACTGCTGTTAGCTAAACAGCTGTTCATAGTTCAGCTATTCCCATGGAATACTACAGTATAGCTTTATTAGGTCAACAAGCACAGTTCTACCTAAGGAATTGTCTGATCTTAGCACTGTAGTTGCCATCTGCTTAGAGAGATCTTGAAGTTGTTGTGAAAGATTACAAAAGGAAGCTAGCTGAATGAATATATTCGGAGTTATTTGTCAACTATTAGTTTTCAACATTCTTCCATGATAGCAAGCTTTGTACAGGTACCTTGACGAACTTCCCATCACTGTTTTCACTCTTAACTGGCATCCAGCTTCTATATATAAGCACTTCAGTGCTCTACCCATCCTGATATTTTATTTACACAGCCCTGTTCGGACACATTCATTTCCTAGTTAAGAGAAATGTGAGAATCTGTGAGGGTTGTCAAGGAAAAGTTGGGCAGACATACACAACAATAATGGGAGTGTAAGGTAGATGTCACAGTGGGAAATTATGCAGGCTGAATGTCAAATATTGATGATATGCTACAAAATTCCTGGTCATGTGTCTGTTCTGAGATACAGAAATTACTTCTTGCATTGTTGAAGCACCAATTTTGAAACAGGATCTCACTGACTAGCCAGGCTAGACTGTGTGAACATCATTTCTTCTTGCACTCTCAGTACAGGACTACAGAATTCAGAATGTAGGCAGGATAATTGAGAATACAGAGGAGTGCAAACAAGAAATGAGACTGTATCAATCATGATAACAGGTAATTTTAGCAAGTCATCAACTTAAATGTTTAAAGAAACCCTGTAAAAAGCACCCAAAACAACAAAAAAATCTGTTGTTTTTACCTTCTTATGTTTTAATGAGGTATTGGAAGAAAAATACTGGTGTCTGCAGGACTGTAATCTTCCAGACATAGAAGAGAACATAAATTTCCTAAGATTATAACTTGACCAGAATGAATTAATATTTTCTTTTTTCACTAAGGTTCTATAAATATATTCGAAAGATAAATTTCAGAGCATTAATCTTTTTCATGTTACTGTTTTTAAATGAAGCCTTGTATGTTGCATTCAGATAATCTCTGACTATCTCTGTCATGAGGAAGAAAGAGAGAAACTTTGTCCCATTCAGAGAACTCTATCTCCTCAGCTGGACTGTCTTGTCCATATATGAGTTGAAGCATTACTGTAACTTTTTAGTAAAGAGAGTGGGAGTCTTTTCTGTGAAACATACAAATGCCTTCAGCCTGGAGTAATGACTTGGTATTGGTCTTTTTTCCACTGAGAGAAAAATACTCTTTTAGACCATGTCAAAATTTGGGGTGGGGAGTATAATAGCTGTAGTAATATTTTGTTTTGCAGATGAATTTGAGTACTTAAGTTAAAACATGCTGGGGAGAACTGGCATAACACCTCAAGAAAAGCACACAGTTTCATCTATTCACTACTAGCAATCATTCAGTTTTGAAGGTGCAATAGGGTGCATTTGAGAAGCATTGTCATTGTGTGTAAAAGTACACTGAGTGAACTGTTGTAATGGTAGGAGAGAGTTCTTTGACTAGTAATCCCTTTAATATTATGCAGCAATTGTTTTGTAACCTGTCGTTACAGTGCACCTCAAGTTAATACGACAGATAATACTTGTACATTAAGCACGGGACATCCTCGCTGCAGTAAACACAGCCGTCTGTGCAGCCTCAGAGTTGTGAGAAAGGACGGAGAAAACAAGGGCAGGCAGTTTTATTCCTGCCCTCTACCCAGGGAAACGCGCTGTGACTACTTTCAAGTATGTATAAGGCTTCAGGGCCTGTTTTATAATGAGCACTTGTTTCTGCAGTCTCCTTTCCCCAGTGATCTGTAATTGTGAACAGATGATTTTAATTTAAAGTTTGAGGTAATTCTAAACACTTTTGCAGACTGAATTGAAACTAAGACTACAATGGTAGTTGAAACTTAGTGTTTTAGTTACTTCTCTTACCGTTGAAAAGACACCCACTTGTGCAAATGCTCTTAATCTGCTTCTGTGTGATGCAAAACAGATGCACAGCAGAAATACTGAAGGGACTTCTACAAGTTGTTCAGTTCGGTGTCTTGCTTGAGGGAAGACTGTGGCAAATGAGGTCTAATCATCAGCCATGTTTCTGTCTAGCCAAAATCTTGAAAGACTCTTAGGGTGAAGATTCTATAATGTACCTGGGCAGCTGCTCTCACTGCTACACTAAGACCTAACCTGACCTTCCAAGCTTCAATTGGTGGCCACTGCTCCTTGCTATGAATGTGTGTGTCTTAGAAGAGTTTGATCTGGTAAGTGACCTGGCAGTCACTTACTATCAGGTAGTTAGCAGATTAAGTCGAGACAGCAATAACTCTGATGCCTTAATTTGAAGAAAACTGTGTTAACATCAATTAAAGTTACACCAGTCAAAATGTGTGCAGTTGCAATTGATATTAAAGAAAAATCTAAAATCTAAAATCTAAAAGTGATCACAAAAGAGGTGAAACTTTACTAACTACCAGGGAAGAGTTTCTTCTAGGACGTGTCCTGTAGATCCGTTTCTATTATCAGTTTTAAAATACGGAATTCATAGCCATCACATGTGCCTAAAACCTGTTTATTTTGGCAGTGGGCTGACTTGGATTTTCCATTTTGTAACCATGGCAAGCGATGTGTTATGAAGACTGTGTTGAAGATTGGTCCCAATAACGGAAAGAACTTTTTTGTGTGCCCTCTTGGTAAGGAAAAACAGTGTGGCTTCTTCCAATGGGCAAGAAATGGGCCAGGTATTCAGATTCTTCCTTGATGTTCATGTTATACTTAGTTTTCCTCAGGATATCTTAAGTGCATACAACTTTCATTGTAATTTTTGTCCTGTTTTGATTTTTTCCCTGTTCACTGGTTAATTAGTAAAATAGCTTCAACATAAAGAATGGCAGATCTGGAAAGAATAATTTTACATAGTACTATAAAAATGAAACATTGTTTGTATACCACCTACAATTCTGAACTAAACACTTAGCTTGCAATATATTCTGACATGCTGTTGTATTTCTAATAAAAAAAACTGAAGTGTTTTCTTTTTTCATGTAGTGTGGGCTACTAAACTGGTAGACTTTATCATAAGTGTAAACATGTATTTAATAAAAGTGAATAAAAAGAATATACTTTATTAATACCACTTTGTGCTTTGTTTACTCAGAACTTAAAATGAAACAGCAGTAGACTATATACTTGTTACAATAGTTAATTGTCTGGCCTTGCTTAGATTTGGAAAACAAAGACAAAAACCTGCCCTAAAATGAAGAATATGACTTCCATTTTCTGAATTACGTATTCTAAATCCAGGTCTGAATGCTTTATTCTCGTTGCTACTGAACATTTTTGCCCACCAATCCATCTGTAATGAATAATAAAATTATACCTCTGAGGTGATTAAAACTCAGTTTATGTTTGTTTGTCTTACCACTTACCAAGGGGAAAAGTAAATAAAATATGCTAAGCTACCAAATGTGAAATAAAGCAGAAACAGAATTCTTCAAATCTTTGGAGCATGTGTTATAGATAACAAAGAAAATGGGACTAATGGAGATACGGCCATAGCTTCATGGATTATTGAATCACAATCAGTTTTTAAAGTAAGTAATGAAAAGTACTATTGCTTCCCACCAAAAATCATCTGGATGAAAACATGTTCAAAAGCATCTTGTAAATGGTCCTGTCCTTCAGTCTATGCAAACACCTCAGAATTGTCCTCCCCCTCTTTTTTTTCTCCTTTTTTTTTT
>VXBX01008441.1:412507-457839 GCA_013400415.1 Scytalopus superciliaris | reverse complement strand
TTTTGTTTGTTTTGGTTTTTGTTTTGGGATTTTGTTTGTTTGTTTTTGTTTAAATAATCTATTTTGAAGGGGTAGCATATTTGTTATCAGCCTAATTTTGCTATATGCTATATATGGTAGTTGTATAACATCACAAGGTTAGAAAAGGCAGACATGGAAATAACAAAGGGTAAGGATACCCTGAACTTATCACAGTGACCTAGCATGTGGAGGAATCTGACATGTTTACACTTAAGGGAAGTAGGAAATTAAGCAAGAGAAATTGAATTCTAATTTACTAGATACCTCTACTAACCTTACTGTTTTTGCAAATACTGCTTTTTAATTTTCTCTTTTAGTTTTGGTTTTCTCTTTCTCTTGGAGAGGACAGCACTTTGTAACTTGTTTAACAAGCTATGACTGTTAGCTGGTCATAAAAACTTTTAACCAAAAAAAGCTGGCAGCAAAATTTATCTTGGAATGGTTCCCCACTCAACTTTCAAAAAGAAACTGCAACCAAGAGTGCAAACAGTAGACAGTTCTTGAAAAGGTCTCTTTCTGCTTAAGATAAAAGTCCTGATTTTCAGCTTTTGGCCTAATAGTTTACAAATGTGTTTTTATTTTTTCACATTGATTCATCTATTACAGTGCAAGTGATGGGACACACTTCTTTCAGATTTGTATCTGGCTTACACATTTTAATGGCCTGTGTTGCAGGATAAAAAGAATAACAAGACCTACGTTAAAAGAGGAAACTGTCTATCCCAAACATTTTCTGTAATTTATATTCCTAATGAAAGCATATGTAAATTGCCTTTTAAACATTACAGCCCTTTTTAAAGGCCTTAGGGTTCTGACACAATTGTTACTTTGACCCCAAAACAACTAAGAGATATGGGATTATTACCAGTGTCTACAGGAGGCTGTTAGGACTGACAGGCTCACATAAGCTCCTGTGACTAGATGACTTCTGAAACAAGGTCACAATGCCAGCTCTGTAGTAAAAAGGTGACTTCCAGTAAAGCTGACTTCTAAATACTTTAATGTACAACTTTTAGAGAGCTTTTTTAGACATTAACACCACATAGTCATAGCATGACTCATAACAGAAACCTGTCTTTCACTTAAGCTGAAAATACTTTTTCTGGTTTTATATACCACAAAATTAACTTTATAAAGCCCCTGCACTCAGCTGAGATGCTATGAGAAACAGTTTTTAGAGAATCAAATCAAGGTCACACAAGTTGTGAAGTAAAAATTTTAAACTCAGAAAATGCTAATTCTATATGCCATGCCCAGTTTCTGCTTTATGGTAATACTTAAGTTACTATTACAGTTTAAGGAATTTTACGCAGTGTATCTTTCCATTTGAAACTAATGTTTATTTTCCAATTTGTGCCATTCAGTTTAGAATCAACACTCTTAAGGCCCACTTTCTTGTCTTTATACCCTTATTTAAAGTACTTTTATAACCAGCTATTTGTAAAGACAGACATGCATTTTTCTTAATCTATACATGCACAACTACCATTTGGTGTCAATGCAAATTCAGCAAATAGATGAATAGAATACTGTTTATATTAGTAATTCATTGAGGGAGAATTAAATTCACACTGAAAATATGCACTCAAGTTTTGAGACATGACTGTGTCACAGCTGTGACTACAGACCTTTACAATTATACAACTATTTCTGTATCCACCTTCCTGTGTAAAACGGTGTTAGGTCTCACTTGTTCTTCTGGAGTGGAAAACATAAGTAAGAATCTTTTAGACTGATGGTGAAAGAAGCAGAAGATGCAGTCCCTTCCTTAATACCTATATGAATGTTCATCATTAGTTGGTAAGCATCTTTCACATGAAATCAAAAGGTATTGTAAAGTCCCTAAAAGACTTCATAGTAACTGTGAACAAAATCTCTAAAAGATTTAAGATTCTTTTCAATGTCTCTTCATGTACCTTTCTGCACTTCAACTTGCTGATGACAGCCAGAGTTCAGCATCTTGTGCAACTTAATATGTTGCATGTCTGTTTTTTATTTCTCTGTCTGAAAAGTTTTCTATTATGTCCATTTTTTATCTGAATGTTCAAAACATGCATTTCCCCATAAATTACTCAGAATGACCAAAAGTAGCTTAACCCAGTCAGATGCTAAAAGTAGCAACATGTTGCACGGTGAGTTCACAATAAGGACAGAAGATTTCAGAAACTTACCTTTGAAACTTTTGTATCTTTGTGAGATACAAACCACTGAAAAGGTATTATTATTATCAAAAAAATGTACGTAAACACTCCAGAAAAAATGTTTTCCTTTTGCAGTGGGACTGTACTAAACACTTAGTCTTCACATGGGCTACTAAATGTTCCTGGATTCCCACAGAGACCAATACAGATAAAGTTCAGGTGATAAAAGCAAGGTGGAAGCATTCAAAGAATCACTCTCTAGCCTGACTTCACGTTTGTCCATAGCAAACAAGCCACGAGCATAAAAGAAATTTTTGCCATAAAACTATTCAGGTAGGCAGATACTATAGTATCTACAGAAGTTTCCACTATTTATATTTTTCTAATTGTAATGTGTTTCAATAAACTAGACCAGGAATTATATAGTTATGGGTTAAAATAAAAGGAGAAAAGCAGTTATGGGACAAAATAGAAGGTGGAATTATGGTGGGGAGAATAAAACCATGAAACTATAGTGCACAAAAAGAAGCCCAGGAAAAAAAAAAAAAAAAGTAGTAGGATTACTAACCTAAAACTTGATTTAACAAATCTCAGGTCACTATGTGATGCTAGTTTGAATGTAATAAATTAGGTACTAGTGAACTCAGTCCCTGACAACAATTATCAATTGCAATTCAAACAACTTTTTTTTCCTCCTCACTGCTTTACACAGTCTAAGCTTGGGTGTTACCTAGAACACATTACTTTCAAATTCAGTTGAAAGCCTTATTCATTGCATACAATGGATTAACTTAATTTAATTTATTTTTATACCAATACATGAAACACATGAAAAAATTCAAGCACTTTAACTTTGTTACTTAAATCTCCAGAAGCCAGAGAAACTTATTTTACATATATCCATACACAGTATGCAGGACTGACAGCTTTGATGGTAATGAATACTGGAAAAGACCATTCCTGAGACTATTAATTGTCACACTCAGCTATTTTGTCAAAAATACTAGTCACTGGGTTAATTTCAAGGTTTCAGGTGACAATCAGCTAGCAGACGCTGCTGATTGAGATGAAGCTTTTAATGACAGCTTAGGTGATTATATCCGAGCTATATATAGAGATTGTTTAGGCTGCTTGATTGAAAAAATAACAGAAGAAAAACTTGTAACTGAGGTTGGGATTGCTTCCTAGGAACAAGAATGACGACTGGGCACACACAAAAAATCTGCAGCTTATGGCTTCTACTGCTGTGGCAGAGCTGCAGGCTCAGTCACCAACTGGCAGCAGGCTACATCTGCTCATGAGGAGTAAGTCAAGAACTACTAGCTGTTACGTGCTAAAATAGCACATCTACATCAACTTTGAAAATGAAAGTATATCCAACAAAAACTATTTAAAATCAAGTGTATTCAGAATTACCTTGGTTTACTGAAAGCTGCTAAGTTACAGAATACTGTTCATATCCACTGAAAATATTGCTTCCGAGGTGTTGCAAATAATAAGCTTTTGCATTGCAACCAGACAATAAGGTCAACAAAAATGGCCTCCAATTGTCCTTTATGTCCATTCACATATAATTTTTGCCATGATGAAAAATACACTAATTTATTCTATAATTTTTGTGGACTTGCTAAATGTCCCTAACTCTCTTCTCTGGCAGATGAGCAAGTCCAGCAATTTTGGGGGGGGGTGTTTTTAATATCTTTTTTGGGGGGGTGGGGTTTAATATCTTTTTTGGGGGGAGGAGGTTGGGTTTTTCGGTAGCAGTTTATTTATTTATTTATTACTGGTAACAGCTAAAACTGTATTTTTTCCAGAAGTATTGCAAGACTCTCCAAACAAGATGTGCGTTTAAGGCAGTCAAGAATTAGGAAAATACTTATTCAGATTGCAGAAGAAAACAAAATAATCCCTACTTATTGCCTGCAATACGAATTAATGAATGCAGCTCTTTTGGTTATAAAACACCATGAAACACATACATTTCATGTGCTTGGCCATATGATTACCATACATTGCATTTACACTCTCTCACCTAAACCAGTGTGCAGTACATCCTCTCTTCTCTTCAAGCTGTAACAATGCTCTATCATATAGCTGCCCTCAAAGCATCATATCTGAACACAGGTCCTGGTAACCCTGTTAAGTAAGGCTAAAGTAAACACTCTTGAATGTAAAAAAAATATTTACTGACCAGTAATTAATTACTCAGATTACAATGGTATCTGTTAAATTGTTCTCCTGTGGGTAGGCTGCTAACATTGCCAGAATATCATTACAAATACTGAAATTTGTTAACAGTGTAAAAGAAAGAGATTTGTATCATTCTCCACACACAGGGAATGGTATGTCTGAAATTGTGATTGCATGACAGGAAGGGTTGTGCCTAGGGTGGCAATCTCACGTATTTGGCTTGAGAATAAAATTTACTCATTTTAAAGGTATGAGAGAAGAACATCTAGCTTATAACTCTGTGGTGCTTCAGCATGAGATAGGTATGCTGTTACTCATTTAGTATTAAATCATGTGCCTTTAAAACATCATTGGGAACAGACAGTTGTTACTATGAGAATTTAATAGATGGGAACTCAAGGAACCACACTGATAGAAGATTCTTGATGTCAGAAATCTACATTTTTTTCTTTGCTTACCATAAGTTGCCCTTAATGTCTTGTTGTTAGTGAATTGCTCAGAAACTTGCTCTGTTTTCTGAGCTCTGCTGGTTCTCAAGGAATGCTTACCAGATGGCGGGTACCACATACAACCTAACCAGTACTGACAGGAACAGATACATGTAAGGATGTGTATCTTCATGAAATCTTCCATCTTCCTAATGAAACAAATCTTCACACACTATCTTCTTCACCATCTCATGTTTCTTACTGAAACAACTTCACCTTGTATAAATGAATTGCTACTTATTAAAGGAAAATTTAGAGGAGGAAAAGATTCTTTGGCCTCAATGTTCTAGAAGAATCAGGCAGATTATTATCTGAGCACAGATTTTAATGTTTCACATATTAATAGCATAGTGATTAGAACAAACAAATGCAACAAGACACAGATGTGCAAACTCACTGTCTGCTGAGCGGCTATCAGTGTGTCCGCAGGTCTGTCCATCAAGAGCTCGGGTATAGAAGAGAATGACTAGAGCTTGAGGGTCTGTTAGCTCCCTACTATTAGAAGCTACTGATTCTATGCAATCCCACTAACAGAAACACATAGACATATGGGATGCCTACAAAGATAGAAAGCAGCACCTGATACAAAGCATTGAGGTCCTCATAGAGCTTAGAATGTTGGATGCTGGTGCCTAAGTCTCTTTTGGGATTTCTCAAAAAAGGGCAACTTTTTTTCTTTCTAAGGATGGAGCACTCTAGTCTTTGTATACTGAGACTAAAGGCTTCAGTAGTTCTGTATTGTTCAGTGATTTTGTTATTCGCTGTGAGAAATACTTTAGAGGCACTTACATGAGATGGTCTATTATATGACCAGATTGCCTCAAATTCTAGTATGCATTTGAAGTTCTTCCCAAATTCCAAGTCTGGAAAAATCACAGCTACAAAGTAGAACATAATGGTTAGATTGACACTGATTGTCATACTATGAATAGCTTCCTGACCAAAGTACAAAAATTATAATTATAAATGACATATATATCTGGCATTAGCACTTACATTTTTCATAGTGAGGCACTACATTATTGTTATAAAAGTATAGCTTTATGCAAGATCAAACTTCTATTCTCAAGTCTGAAAGAGTCTTGATTTTTCAAATTAAGTTACAGGGTTATAGCTCTATTCTTGAATGTGCCTGCAGATGTTATCGTAGCTCCACTGAGCATATTGGTGATTGTCTCTTCCCTAAAATTGTGATTCAGTAACCAGACATCCCTGTGACAGAAATCCCCAAGAGTCCAATATCACAGTCTGTCCAAAACACAGTGGTGTTAACCCAAAGCACATTTCACAGTGACTTTCAATTAAACAGCCAGTCAAGGAGACTGAATTTATATTGCTCACATTTTCATAAAGCATTGTAGTAACAGGAGCTGTTCTGAAGTATAAGATTAAGTTGTAAAGCCTCCTCAGTCAGCAGAAATTCAAATTCACATTTTAAGAGAAGGTGATCAGAAAAAAACCTTAATGGAAACTTTGCACTTTCCCGTTCTGAAAATGGGAAACCTATGGTATATGACTAAATAGTCACATGACAGAAGAGAGAATATGGGAAACATGACAATAGCCTGTTGATAAGAATGCTTCCTGAAGTAGATTGCATCCTGGATTCCAATCCTGATTTCTCATGTCTTTTACTGAATTTTACTGGGGAGAAATAGTAGATAGGCATTTAGCCTGAGGATTGAATCATAAAACCTGCAGAGAGACAGGCATCTTACTTCAGTCTACAGCAAAATTTTGAACAGTCTCCTGCCAAACTAAGCATGTGCTGTCACCAGCTGGATCATTTCCCATGCTCCTCAGAGCACTGCTGCATATTGCTTCAGTCTACCTTGTGTTTGTATTAGCAGCTGTGTGGCCATAAGGTAAAAGAGAACAGCTTGCTTACTCAGACTGTGGAAAAGAGTAATAGTTTTCAGGCACACAGCAAACTGATCTATTTTTTTGGAGCTGCACAATCACCAGAACCAACTGTATAACTGAAGAGAGAACACATACTGGAGGATGTGGGTAGTACCAACCCCTCTGGGGCAGCAAAATCTTTATCCAGCTGAAACCATCTGAGAGAGAGAGAGGAAAATCTTAAAATATAACCTTGCCTTCAGCACTTCATTATTAGTTAATTGTTCCTTGTTCAGTACAGTTATTTTTTTGTGGATTACCACTGCTGTAACTATGAGTCTTGGAGCTCAAATCACAGAAATGAGGACAGTATAAAATATATACCTGATGAATGCTCCCCCAGCAAACAACTGCAGTCAAATTGCCCTGGAGTTTGTTGCTGCTCTTGGATCAGAAGTTATGAACCCCAGAGCAGAGCTGACAGAATGGGGTGTAGCCAACTGCTATTCTCAGTCCAAGGTGCAGATGGAGGTCAGAGAGATTAAACTGCTGGATCTGGCATGAAGCACACCCTAGTCTGCCAGTCCTGGTATCAGAACACTAACCTCCAGCAAAGAGACACAGCAGGCAGGGAGAAGTAGCACTGCAGAAATCAAAGGCTGATAACACCCTTAAGCTCATGTGACAAGGTGACGTTACCCCCTAAAGACCCATTTTTGGGGCTAGCACTTTCACTAAGCAGTAACAAAAATTGTCATAACTCATGCTGAGAATTGAGATCACATGACTTTTTGTGTTGACAAATTTGGAAGAATGGATACAGATTGAATTTAAATAACCACAGATCATTGCCACTGCAGCTACTCCAACGTAATTTATTTCTACTTTGTAACATAAAAATCAGTCTGCAGTAACAACCAAATTAGCAAAACACACTTGACTGCGTGCATACAAATTAAACTTGTTTGTAATACTTTTTACATCCACCCTTTTAATTTCTAATATTTTACTACACCTATTACTGCAAATTCATCAGAAAAAAAAAACCAAATAGCTAAGGAACTGGTTACACATGAAAAGTAGGAAACTGGCCATTCTACATTGTTCCTCAATGCTCAGGAAAAATGCTGTAGCTAAAAATACTAATTTATGGAAAGTTTCAGTTCCTTTATACTTTCCTATGTAACAGCCTGCCAACAGAACCATAATCCTCACAGATGATTTACAGTAATTTGTCTTGGAATTTATCTCACAACAGTGACTATCCAGGAGCAGTATTAAGTTATCAGCATAACAATTCTTATTTTCAAATAGCCTGTCACATTGTATTTAGTAAATAACCACATATACCATCAAGCATCTACTTATGAACAGTAAGCATTCATGATCTAGCTAAGTATAATTCTAAATCTGTAGTACTGTGATACTGGAATCCACTGCTTGAGTAATTATGCCACCTTTAAGAATTCAAATATGCAGAAGTGGGATTCTCCCTGTCAAATACTACTTGACAAAATAATAATACAACATAGTCTACATCATGTATGAAGTTAACTTCAGAATGAAAATTAACCAAGAGTTGAATCTGGATGGGTATAGTCAGAATATGTCAAGAAAGCTGTTCTGACAGATCTGCATACAGCAAAGAAATCAAAATTAATACAGAGAAAGCATTTACAAAACAATAAACTACACATTTGAAGAAAGTATAAAGTACCACTAATGGTACCAGAACAGGGAAACCGCCACTAGGATTCTTCAGATTAGAGGAGGGAGGTAGGAAAAGCAGCATGCCTTTATAGGGAAGAAGGCTTTAGATAGACCAGAGAGCACTTCACAAACTGCTGTAGTTTGTAGCTGTAACAAAAGTGTAAGCTATATATCTATTTAGTCTGGAGGTGACTTTTGAAATGTTTGTGAAATGGCATCAGCAGTATGCAACACTAACCCTTATCAAAAGTCATCCTAAAATATATTTTAAGCTTCAGATGAAATTACTTTGGCATGGGGCAGGAGTGAGGGGCAGGAAGGCATGCAGGAGAATTTGGGTTACAAATGAAAACAACTTGCTGTAAAACCTTATTTATCCCACAGAGAAGAAGGAGTCCTGAAGAGAATCTAATTTGTCAAGGTCCCGCAAAACAACAGATAAAATATACTGCAATTTAAGTGACGGCCATGAACAAAATGAATGTGGTAACAGAACCTGTGGAAATTAACATGAAGGCAAACATTCTTATGACTTTCAAACAATAAAACATCCAGAATCTAAAATTCTATGTGAGAGAAATTACCTAGTTTATATTTCTCATTTCAGTTTTACAATTACAAGCTTATCTAGTACTATGGTTGCTTCACATACTATTATGAAATACCACTGTAACCTGTAAATGTCTAGATGTAAGTAAGTAATTTCTTTTACAAGAAAATAATGAATAGGGGAAAAATTACAAGAAGCCATCCTTTTTTGACAAAAAGCTCATCTGTAACTGAGACAATACACATTTGTGAATTCAAGTTACGGAACCTTCAACAAAGAAGTATCTTAAACATTTGAAACCTGAAGCAATTAAAAGCCAAAAAATTAGAAGTACCGAAGTCAGAGTATCACTGTATTTTTCCTGTACAGTTACCCTGCCATTCTGTGAAGACTAAATGCAGTTTCAAAATGCAGTCATAAGATCAGACATAAGGCTTTTTTTTTTCCCACAAAAAGCCTTTCTCTGTCGGAAAGGTTAGGTTCTATAACAATCTCTCTATACTTGTCTTGGAAAAGTAACAACTTTGGGTTCTTCCCATCTATACATAAGAATATTCAAATAAACCAAGGCCACTGGATTTCTTGCTAAACTGATTTTCTGATTTCTCCACATCTTTAAACGATAAATGCTTAAGAAGTAGAAATATAAAATGCAACCCAATTTCACAACTAAATTTAAGTGGCATTGAATATTTTTTCATAGAATATTTTCTATATTTTACACAACACCAGCAATCAAAATAGTAATATAGCAACAAACAGAATTAAGAGTCAAAATGTATTTTGCAGTCTGTCTGACATGTATACAAAGGGTGAAAACAAGAAACTTCCTGTTCATCTAACACATAACAGTTTCTATGCAGAGCACCAAAATCACCATTTCTAACCAATAAAAAACCTTGACATTTACAATACAATTGGGTTTTTAAAGTTCTATCTAGAAAAAGTATAATCAAAACTTCTTTTAGAGATTTTTCCACAGGGGGAAAAAAAAGAAGTCAGCAGTAACACCAATTCCCTGAACTGGCACCCTTTGAAGTTGCTGTTGCTTTTATTTTACAGACCACCACCTGTCACTGTAAAAGTATAAGCTAATCACACCAAGAGAGCACTGTATTTACCTATGTTGATTCCAGCTGTCAGGGGGAAAAAAATAAAATGAAAACACAGCTAATATATTTAAAAGCACAAACACAAATGCTTGCTCCTGACTCAGCATCTTAAAAGATAATAAAACTATTCACAAATCTGGAGATTTGGCCACATCTGCTCCATGGACATTTCAGTTTTTGTTGTACATTTAATGGAATGAACAGACCCCTCAGTGAGAACATTTGTAGTTCAGTGCTTAACATGTAGCATACCTACTGTATATTAGAGCTAGAGCAAATTTAACTGTTATCACTGGTGTTTCCTCACACAAACAGACTACAGATAATGGAACTGAAATCCTTCACACATTCTGTGTTTCAAAACAAGAATCAACAATACTGTTAATGAGTTACAGCACCCACATGATAACCAAACCCAAACAACAAACGCTGATAGAATTTCAGCACAACTGTTGTTTTTATTCTGTGAAGAGATAATAGATTCACACCCATTTATATAGTATTACTTGTCGATTCCATCTAAGAATCAACCTTGAATTCTCTGAAACTCTGAATTATTCCCCACTGAGGCAGTTACAGATGAAAGAACACATTTCAGTGATAACCTACAAATGGTGAAATGACAGGGAAGTTTTCTTCAGTAAGTGCATACATTGTCAGGGTTCACACAGTTTGCTTTATTAAAGAACAATTTGATGCCATGCAAAAACATGGCACTTTCTTAGTCAGACCACTGAGCTAAGATTCTTTATCTGTCTACTTTATATGAAGTATTAATTTGGTAAGAAGTTTTAGAAACAGAAAAAAAGCAGGCTAATGAAGCTAAGGAACTTTAAAAAGGCCCACAACTTTACAGACAGGATGCATTCAATTGTACCACTAAATTGCAAATACTCATATTGTAGGATTTTTCTGGTTTTTGTAGTAAAAGTTGGATAGTAAAAACTTTAAAATAAAAAATTCCTTGAAATGGAAAACAATTAGGACTTTTTTTTTTCTTGCAACCCCAACAGAAAATGTCATACTTTTTGCTTACTTTTTGCAAGAGTTTGAACTTGATATTTATCTTTCATAAAAAAATGCATGTGTCTGCTAAGCATAACAGAACATCACTAATAACATTTAAAGAAATATTTTTAAGACAAAATATTAAGCATGTTATTTTTTTAATTCAGAATTCTGCCTATAACATCGCAATGGCACATTGGTAATATTATGATGTCAAATTAACAATATATCAAAACAATTTACACAAACTAACCATCTCATTTATAGCTAATGCATCATCGCAAAGCAACCTACATTATCAAACCACATGTATTAGTACCTATGTCTCATGGAGACGAGTAATTAAGACAGAATCATTAAGGTTGGAAAAGACCTCCAAGATCGAGTCCAACCTTTGAACAAACACCACTGTGCTAACTAAACTGTAGCACTAAGGGCCATATCCACTCATTGATGGAACACTTGCAGAGGCAGTGACTCCACCGCCTCCCTGGGCAGCCTGTTCCATTGCCCGACCACCATCACAATGAAGAAATTCTTCCTCATGACCAACCTGAACCTTCCCTCATGCAGCTTGAGGCCACTTCCTCTTGTCCTGCCACTGGTTGTCTGGGAGAAGAGGCCAATCACCACCTGGCTCCAGCCTCCTTTCAAGGAGTTGTTGAGAGTGATAAGGTTTCCCCTGAGCCTCCTTCAGGCTAAACAACTCCAGCTCCCTCAATCACTCCTCATATGATTTACTCTCTAGACCCTTCACCAGCTGAAACATTAAGCTGCCCTATCTATACATGCTTCCACACCTCAGTGTGTTTCTTGTAGTGAAGGGCCCAAAACTGGACACACCACTTGAGGTGTGACTTCACCAGTGCTAAGTACGGAAGGACAATCACTTCCTGCTGGCCACACTATTGCTGATACAAGCCAGGATGCCATTGGCCTTCTTAGCCACCTGGGCACATTGCTGGCTCATGTTTAGCCAGCTGTCAAACAAAACAGATGAGCTGACTACACATGAAGTCAGCACTGCAACAGTGACTTCATGGTACATTGTTACAACCTACTCATAACCTCTATTGGCATACATTAGCTAGCACAGAATGACAAGCACACTAGAAAGCAAGCCGTGGATGTTTCCAGCCTATTTCAGAAATGAATCCTGACAGAATCAGCTGCAGGAGACGTTGCACCTCAGCTCTAAGTACTGAACCTCCTATATTTATAATTCACAACACAATCTTCAAAGTAACAATCATTGGGATTTTATTAATCAATTTGCACTTGACTGCACGAGTTATCTGAAGATAGAGCAGACACGGCAAAAAGGTTGTAGGTAGGACAGGTAGAAAACTTATCTTAAACCACTACAGATACATTCATTTGGAGCATCTCTGACAAAAGCTTGCTGTGGCCTGCAGTGAACTCTGTGCTACAAGATGCTCTGAAGATCCAGTGACAGAAGTGAATCCTCTGAATAAATCACTTTGTTGATGAAGTTCAGCAGCAGGCCATTAAAAATGGCTGCTTTAGTTTGAATGGTTTATTTCCAGCTTTTAAAGACCCCAACTTGGAACATAAGACAACAATCACTCTAAGGTACATTTATACATGCTACATTAAGATGTGTTTTTATTATTCAATGATTTTATTCAAGTAGACAAAGAATAATTAAAGTGACAAGACAGACTCAAGTTACTTGCTCCCCCTTTTTACCTTTTCCTAGCTTAATTTTAGCAGATTAAATCAAATGATCAGCAGGCTGTCAAGTTAAGAGAATAATCCAACAGACCTTCAAATACCTACAGAACAATCCTTATGATGCTGGAGTTCTATTACAAATGAATCCTGGTGTCTCTAGACACAGAAAGTGACAAAACTCAAAGCTGTAGACAACTGTCATACTCTAGGTGTTCAACTGCTCCTTTGCAGGGGTACATCTGCCACAGGAAACGCACAGCATATTAGTCACAAGGAAATCACTTAATTTCCACTATAAAAAACAGGTGATATGAAAATTTCCAATTGTCTTCACATCCAGTCATAGTCAACCAATATATCTGAAGGTGTGTACTATCAGGGATGCTTTCAAGTTCTCTGTATTCAAATGTATTTTCAGCTGTTGTAAAACAAGTTAGAATGGTCCATAAGGAGATGCCTATCTCTTCAATAAGGCTTTGAAATAGTCTCCTCTACTCTTCAACCCCCTTTCCTTGCTTGTCAGCATTTTTACACAATTTTATTTTCAAGAGAAAAGAAAACGGGGATTAAATCTTAGAAAGACAATTAAGTAGTCTCTAAATAAGTCTCATGTGTAGAGTCATAGTTGCAGCCAGTCATCAGTTCTCAGGAAAACAAACCAACCATAAGAGCCATTAGATGCTTGAAACAATCATTTTAAACAGTAACACCTGTGGAACCTTAGCACTTTCCTCTTCCGAGATGCTAATAGGACAAAAGAAATTAAATGCAATCTACTACTTGCTCCGTTGGTTGACTTAGTAAAGGGCTAGAAACCATGAAGTGAAATTGAGTGAATCCTGGAATTTTATTACATGCAGCACCTATAAAAGAAAGAAAACAAAATTATAATGTGTTACATTTGGGATTAGTGTATCTGTCATTGTATTTTATCATCTAAATACCCAGTTACTAATTCTACTACAATGGCGTAATTATTCTTTTATAATATGTTTAACCCAAGACATCTTGGAAGTGTTTAATTTTTAAGTTAAAATACAGTACTCCTGACTGCTGTACTGCAATTAATGCCCTATAATACAATTCAAAAAAGTAAGGTAAGTTAGGAAAATATCTCTCTCAGTCCTGATTAATTTAATGAGTTCCTTCAACACTAATCTCTTAAACACAGAACTATGAGAAGAGATCAAAGAATAGCAATAAGCAGTTTGACTAAATAATCCATGTTGATTAGCAAATTGTACTTCCTACTGATCTAAGACTTTACTAATGAGATGCCTGGCACAATGACTGCTCTTGGAAAGCTTTGAAGCCATGCTTAATAATCAGATTCTCCCTTCCTTATGCCATATCCAGGGAAGGCCTAAGAATTCTTCTTTAAAACCTCCAAATTAATCATACACAGTCCAGGAAAACACATGAAGGTTGTACATATTTTTGATTTCTGCTAAGACTTCCATAAATTTATGGAAGTCCAAGACATCAAAATGCAAAGGAAAATTCCAGTATGTCCAGTCTGCACCAGGACACAGCTGCCCTGCTAACCAGCATGTAGCACTGTGGATGGTCAGTAATTACTGCAGTCCTCAAAGATTAATTAAAGACTTCTGCTTTAAAATCCACCTTCTGTACTTCTGTGATCTAGTTAGGGTCAAGCACCTTTGTCTGCAAAGCAAAATACATACCATAGCTTCCAGTTGTATTGGCACAAATGATAGCACCAAAGAACTTTGGAGCATACTTCTGGATTCTGGAAATAACTTTCTGACAGGCTACTGTCGGGTCTGTTCCCATCCTCATATATTCCACAGCTTGATAACTAAAAAAAACCCCAACCCCATACCCACATAGTTAGCCACAGTTAGCCATACTCAGATTATATATTCTAAAATACCACTGAAGAGACCTTGGTTTCTTTGAATAACATAAGTAATTTTTAGGCCATCTTCATATTGGCAATTTTTATTCAAGTTTAAAATAAAAAGCAATTAAAAACAGGATTAAAAGGAACTGCAAGATGTCATCTATACCATCTATCATTCCATGGCAGGACCAAGCCAAAAGATAACTCTCCGATCATTTGCAGTGGATGAGGCTAAGCAAAATATGAGTTAAAGAACTGCAAATAAGCGGTTAAAGAGTTGGTGGCTTCTATTTTTCATTGCATGATTAAGTTTGGCATTAGAAGTGATTACTAGTTTTCAAAAAGGCTAATGTCAAGATAATTTTTAGAAGAAAACTAATCTCCAATATCACATTACTGATAAATTATTGATTTCAGTAAGCATAAAAAATATTTCAGAAAAAAATTAAACTTCAGAAAACTAACACATTTTCTTTATTTTATGAAGGTACAATGCATTGACCAAGACTCAGAGCCACTTTCAAATTTTCTTCAAACTAATTTAAAAAAAAAATCTTAGTCTAAGTGAAAGCAAATCAAAGTGAACTCTCTTTGTATCTACAGTATCATCAGACAAATGACTCTATGGGCAATGCTTGAGATGAACCAGTTGCATTTCCAAAATGTCCTCAGAGGTAAAAAATCTGTTTTGTTGCTAATTTTTTTCTGAACCTGAAGATTAAATGACAACATATGACATAACTAACAAGTAAAAAATATTAGACTGCTTTGATGAAAGATGCATGTACCAAGACCAACTCCTGCTACACTGAAAGATGTACAGATAGCATTAACTACAGGTGTTATCAAAGTACTGCAGAAAAGAACTTCTCTTGCATTTTAAGACTATTACCTTTGATTTATTCTAACAATCAAATAGATTCAACTTATCTAAAGAAAACGATCTGAATATGAAGCTATCTTTCACAGGGGTCTCTTGACTAATCAAAAACTCAGTAACAAGTTACTATCTCAAAGAAGGTAGACAGCAAATATTAGCAATTTTGCCCTTTATTTGACACTTCTGTCAGGTCAATTTTAGTGTTTGTTTTCATGTGGGAATAGCTAAATAACATGGAATTAGTAAAAATCTTTATCTACAAGGAAGCAGTGATTAACCATCTAGTCTGAGTTGTTTTCTAAAACCCACTGCTGCCAACACAAAATGTTTTATGCATTACAGCCAAACACCACGCTGCTAAAGTGTAATATCAGTTTTTATTGACTAACCTCATAGTGAAGCTCAGCTCACTACTGCTGTTGGTATCTGATATGACAGGAGAGATAATTTGTGAATTCGTCAACTGCCTTGTATTTCAAGACTGGCTTGGAACAGCTTGAATTTTATTGAGGACATTTGTAAATATGCAACAGCTAGCAGGCATTCCTAGCTGCCAGAGTTTCAGAAAAAGCACCTGAGCAATATGAAGGCCACTTCTATATATTCCTTCAAGCATCAGTGCCTGTTACGTTCAGCACAGATTTCCATAACTCATTCTGTCTGAGAACGACTCACAAGGATGACTGTCAAGACTCAGTGATGAAAACAGCCATATTTTACACAGTTTATGCAACCACGATGACAGCACTAAAACACCTCTTCCAGTTTCAAATGAGATGTAATTACATTGCATTGTTGCAGTGACACCTCCCCACCCTCCTGAATAATCTGAGACCCACGCCTCATCCTCTCTACAATTTATGACACTCATTTCCCACACAACAAAGCACTTTGGAGGAGAAAGCTAATCAGTTATGTTAAAGAGCATATAGGTTGGAAATATACTCATTACTTGCTGCTATTTGCTCACAGTTTGGCAGTATTAAGGGATCTGTCATCAGGATATCTCTCAAGACAGATCATAACGATAACCTGGTTCTGCTACTGTTCTTTCCCTTTCCGCTTCTTTCTCTACTCCCAGTTCAGCAGCCAGTAAGTTAGTCTATCTTTTTAATCAATTACTTCATTTGCTGAGTCCACATTTTCCTGCAGAAAGCTAGCAAAGTCTGCCCTAAGGACAAACCTGGGTAAGAAGCGCATCATAATGTCACCATCCCCAGTGGCTGCAGCTCCTCCGGCTGTACTATCCGCATAGGATCCTGCTCCAGCTATTGGGGAGTCTCCAACACGGCTGTAGTGAACAATGGAAAATAAAATCCAAACTTTGTCAGCCTTACTGCCTACAGCTGACTTAGCATTAAATCCATAGGAGAACAGAACAGGTAAAGAGGTCACTCCACTACAGTCAGAAGTCTTATCTTAAAACTACCAACAAAAGTGATCTGTGATAACCTGACTGACCTGAGGCTTAATCCACCTCCAATGCACAACTGTTTGTTATTATACTGACTATAGTTAGGCCAGTGAGGTTTAGCCTGTGGGCAACAGTAAGCAGCTGGGGACATTAATATGTTCAATAACTTGTTGCTAAATCCAGAAGCTGTCTAACTTGGTTGACAGACAAGAATTCTAACTGGGTAGAAAAAGTATCTAAAAGACAAAACACAAGCCTGAGGCTCTGATTTTATATATATTTCTTTGGAGATTGTGCACCTCTCCAAAATGCTTATTTGTCTCTGGTGCCTTGCCTTAAAAGTTGTCTCTCAACTGTGCCAGTTGTTTGTGTCTCTGTATAGTGAATTAAGCCAACTGAAAAGTATTCCCTCAAACACAAATCATCTTGCAACTCAATCAGTTTCTCAGTGTTAGGATTTATGGAAGTGCACAGAAATAAATAAGGTCATTCTGTGATCTAAAGGTTAATGTTTTACAACACCGTGACAAGCTTAACATAGGAAACAAGGTCGGGAAAAAAGATTTTTTTTTTTTTTAAAACCAGAGATACTAACCCTGGAATTTTGTGGACTGCACCATTAGTAGATGTCCCAGAAGCAACGGTTCCATTCGCACCAATTACAACCATACCTAAGATTTTCAACAGGACAAAACATATTCAGAAACACTCCACCAAGTTAATTTAATTGGCACTATGCTCATGAAACAGAACCATAATGCCCAGACTATTCAAATTACTGGTATCTTGAAATACAAGAGTCGTACTCTTAAGGAAAACAAATTCTTTTAAAAATATATTTGGAAACTTCTAGGATGCATTACAAGAGCTCAAAAAAGAATGTAAAACTGTGAGTGCCACACTGTTCAGAGCTGTATGTTACTGCTGCCCAAACACTTATGTTGACCAGTAGAGAACAAGTACCTGGTGTGTCACTACATTGAGCACCAATACCATCAGAACAACAGAGTTTGGCAATTATAAATGGTACTTGAAGGAGATTTTAAAAAAATGTCACTTAAATTTAGCAGAAGGTGACATACTGCCTACCAAAGTAACTAGAATTACATGACAGCCATATGTACGGATCAGCCTACCCCTTGCTAATTTTGTGCTGGTAAGAAACCCACTGCCTCATAGAAGAGAAGTTTAGATCATCTCTTGAACAGGATTTGGCATCAGCTGCTTCTCCATATAGCATGACTTCATCTCCATAGGGCAAGAGAGGGCATAAATTGCTGATAGCATAAAACTCCAGTACACAGTGAGAAACAAGGAACAGAATGTGATGAGCTGAATTATGGTTCTCTGACCTCAACAGGCAATACCTACTTCATCAGAAAAGTTTCCTGACCAGATGAAGCTCAAAGTGTAGAGGCACTGACTCTATGGCCTCTGCAAAAAGACTGGAAGGGCATCAGATCCTAACAATGTCCTAAATGCATTCTGAACGAAGACTCTTCTCAAAATGTGCTAGTCACAGAGACATTTCATATATAAAAAAATGGGGAGGGAGAACTTGAAATACTAATATAAAATAGTAATTTGCTACAAAACAGAATAAGATTACTTAATGATATATCAGTTCTTTAATTGTTTTTAGCAGAGTCCCCTCTCCTGACACTCCATGATTTCTGAGTTTTACAGCACTTACTTAAGACTGTTTACCCCAGTAAAGTAAGCTAGCTATCAACTTAACAATTTGGCAGGTTGTCTGACTTCTTTAGAATATTAATTGGTTATTCGTAGGGTGAACTAGAAGAAAGATTTGCACTTGAAACAACTTGCTAATTCTTGATATTTCAAAAAATTCTGTATTACTAAAGTGAGAAAAATCCAAAACAAACAAAAAGTGCTTGTTTCAAGACCACAAAGTAAAAAGCTTTAAAAGACATGAATTTGTAACTGCTCTAGTCCTTTGTTTGATCTGCTCCTTAATCAACGTATAGCCTTTAACAATCCTCAATCAGTAAACTCTTAGAAGACTACTACTGCTAAACTGTTTCAAGAATAGTAGTTTCTGTAGAAATTGATTTAATCAAAAGCCAGAATAGAAGAAAAATTAAAACAAACTTTGTTTTGTAAGTTTCAGAAATGTTTGACAAACACTGCTTTTGGTTTGCAACAGGACTAACTGTTTACTCATTTCTCCAACCACTGCAATGCCTTTTAAGTTGGTCCGACAGTGACATCATAATCAAGATAAAAATTTTTTGATTTTAACCTTAATCAGTTTTCTAAGCATCCACAGCTGCCCAAACAATTATGCCAAGGTATCTGTGGAAAAGCAGTAGAGCAACGAACAAGAGCTAAGGGCAAAAAAATGAAGCAAGTGGCTGTGCAGACAGTGCACTGGAAAAAAAACAAAACCAAATCCCACTTTCAGGCACTCCATCCTAACACATAAGTAACAGAAGCTACTACAAACAGGAAATAATTACTATATGAAATACTTTCTTTAAAATCAGTATGATTTGATCTGTAGAGGAATGAGGAAAAAGAAATCAGCATCCGGGTACCAAAAGTTGTTACCAATAGTATCATGGTTATGAAAACTTCTTGGTGAGATGGTCTCTTCTTCTTTGTAAGTTACTTTTCCAGGCCGTTTATATGGTCCACAGGATGTTGAAGAATCTGGTACCACATTCTGTAATTATTTTGTGATTTGCATGAATAATATATTATACTTCAATACAGATAAATTTAAAAATGCTACAATCATTACCTATAATTTGCCATACAGGATGCCCAGTACTGAAACTATACAGCTGTACTGAAATCACACAAATTGCTTTGCTTAAAGAATAAATATGACTTCTACTAGAAAGTTATATTGTTAAAATTAAAGATTCTCCTTTGCTCAACTGAGTGGTGTTAAAAAAAAAAAAAAAAAAAAAAAAAGGCAACCTNATGAAATAGAGACAATTTTCAAGCCCAAAACCCAACCAGATGAAAGCAAAAAAACCTCCATCCAAACAAGCCAACCTCACCACAATAGGCAAGTTTAACAGACAGCTGCAGTAATCTCATGTATTCACAGGTCTGCATGAAGCCTCTCAACTAACTACTTAAAACCCTTAATTTTTATTGTAAGATTTTCTTTCAGAAATTTGTATATGCATCAAAAAATACACACGCTGCTTTGTTTATTTTGTCCTGCCCCAATGAAGAACTCAAAAATAAATAATTCCTACACCAAAACACTACTGCAGCTAGGTCAAAACCAGCAGGACCTAAGACATAAGAACTAGACACATAGACTTCCCAAATTTACCAAATGCTTGGCAATTCCAAATATTTTCTGTTTAATAAGCAGAACCTTATTTTCTTCACACGTAAAGTGTAACTTCAATATAAGCTGAAAGGAAGAGGCAATGCTGCATTATTGACTTTCTAAACCCCCTCTTAACTGCCCCCACTGCATGGTACCTTCCAGTAGTTTGGCTGACAGCTTTGATTAAGCCACTCTGAATACAGTGAAAGTGATTTCTGGGTTGTTAAATCTTCATATGGAAACCCCATTCTTACAGCAAACAGGGAGGCTTGAAAAGCAAGAACAAAACAAAAGAACACATTGATTTATTCACAATTTTATGTATTTTATGATAATGCATTCATGTTATGCTTTTTAGAAATCAAGAAATTCTACCTCCTTTATGGAGATGAGAAGTAAGTCTTCAGGGAGCAGTATCAGCCATTAGAGTGATGTACAACTGCAGTAGCACATTCTCCCTTCACTGGCAATATCAAATTTCTTCAGTTCACTATAACTATGTTAATACATCCAAGTTTTACAATCGAAAGAGAAACAAATTTGACCCTGTTAATCAACTGGACACAAATAACCTGGAGCAAGAGTGGCCTGGACTGTGTGGGTCACAGAAATATTTAAGTAAATGATACAAATATATTTTCCTTTAAAAGCTAGTCTTTTATGAAATGTAAGCAACATAGCAGCACAATGTTTACCATTAAAACACTGATACTTGAAGAAAGCAATCTGCCAGTTTACACCATATTACATTTCTTCCTTGCAGCTTTAAGGGTGACAGCTTCCTTGTTTTGAAAATTAATAGAGTGTGTGCCAAGGGAGCAAAAGAAATACCAACACAAGTAATGAAAGAATGCTACACTTCTAAGACTAGCTTTTATCATTAGGCAAAGGGAAAAGAAAAAAGATCAACTGTTCTTTCATCTTTTAGCTGTAGATACCTTTTATACTATTCAGGAACAGATATGGTTGCTAGGTTCCAATGTTTGAATTTATATTATCAATCCTTGATAATAATGTCACTATAATACACAGCTAAACAAACTTACCTAGTCGAAGAATTAAGAGAAGCCTTGAATTATTTCTGGACAGCTTTTCTATGTTTTTCTTAAAAACTGACACAATTAAAGTTCCTTAGTACTCAAAGAAAAACAAAACTGACAGCTTCAATTAAATAGGTATTTATTTTCCCATTTCTAGAACAAATAGGCAGGNTATATGTGCTTTATTGATAGTTTTCTAAGACTCGCCCTAAGGAATTTAGGTAACAAATGGAGAAAGCAGTTCTTTTAACAAGAACTGCTAAGTGTAGTTATCTGTATCTGATCCACAAAAGCTACAACACCAGCAAGAAGTAGAACCCAGGGATCTACAGCCTGATCAGCCTCTCTGTGATCACTGAGAAGAAAATGAATGAACAACTAACAGTGGAAACAATTCCTGAGCAGGTGAAGGACACACAGATGGTTAGGAGTAGTCATCAGGGCTTCACAAAAGGAAAGTCATGCTTCATCAGCCTCATAACCTTCTATGACGAAACAAATGGTTTGGCAGATGAGGGGGNATCTTTTAGCTGTAGATACCTTTTATACTATTCAGGAACAGATATGGTTGCTAGGTTCCAATGTTTGAATTTATATTATCAATCCTTGATAATAATGTCACTATAATACACAGCTAAACAAACTTACCTAGTCGAAGAATTAAGAGAAGCCTTGAATTATTTCTGGACAGCTTTTCTATGTTTTTCTTAAAAACTGACACAATTAAAGTTCCTTAGTACTCAAAGAAAAACAAAACTGACAGCTTCAATTAAATAGGTATTTATTTTCCCATTTCTAGAACAAATAGGCAGGGTTTGGGGTTTTTTTGCTTGCTTTTTTCTTTGTAAGATAAAATTGTGCTTGTGCATGTTTGTCAGGAATTATTTCATAACTTTTGAAATATTATTTCTATTCCAGGAAGCAGAGCTGGTCATTTTTCTTTCTGAACTTTTTACTTGGATTACTGGTTTAAGTACTGATAGGAAAAAAAGAGAAAAAGGTCAGGCACACTGTGATTATGAAACTTCCCTATCTGTTAGAGACAAACAAGACAATTTCTTGTCAGACATAACCAAAAGAGTTNATGACGAAACAAATGGTTTGGCAGATGAGGGGGCAGCAGTGGATATTGTCTACCTTGACTTCTGTAAGGCTTTTGACACTGTCTCCTGTAAGATCCCCCAAGAGAAGCTGATGAAGTATGGACTTCATGAGCAGAGAGTGAGGACTGAAAACTGGTTGAAGGGCTAAGCTCAGAGCATTGTGATCAGTGGCACAAAGTCTAATTGGAGCCAGTAACTTACTACTTAGTAATAGTAACTGGGGCCAATACAGTGTCCAGTATTGTTCAACTTGTTCATGAATGACCTGGGGCACAGTGTATGTACCCTCAGTGAATTCTGCAGATTATACAAAACTGGGAGGTGTGGCTGAAACACCAGGGTGTTATGCTGATATCCACGGTGAACTCCATAGGCTGGAAAAATGGGCTGTTTTGAACCTCATGCTGTTCACCAAAGACAAATGCGAATTTTGCACCTGTGGAAGAAGAACACCATGTACCAGCACATGCTGAGGCCACCCAGCCATAAAGCAATTTGGCAGAAGACTTGGCCATGATGGACACCAAGGTGAATGCCAGTCAGAAAAATGCCCTTGTATCAAAGCCAGGTTAACACTGCAGGCTGGACTCCACCCCTGGCAGGAGTGCTCCCAGCAGGTTAAGGGATGTCATCTTTCCCATCTACTCAGCCCTGGTGAGGTCACACCTGGAGTACTGGGTCTAGTTCTGGGCTCCTCAGTACAGGAGAGACATAGACATACTGGAGACAGTCCAGCAAAGGACCAAAAAGAAGACTGAGGGACTGGTACATGACTCCTATGAGAAAAGGCTGAGACATGGGACTGTTCAGCCTAGAGGAGAGAAGGCTCAGGAGGGATCTCATCAGTCTATAAAAATATCTCAAGGGAGGGTACAAAGAGGACAAAGCCAGGCTGTTGTCAGTGCTGCTCAGAGACAGGACCAAAGGCAACGGGCACAGCCCTGAAACACAAGGCTCCCTCTCAACAAGAAACACTTTTTAAGTCTGAGGGCAATTGAGCATGGGCACAGGTTGAACACAGAGGGGCTGTGAAGTATCCCTCTCTAGAGATACTCAAAAAGTCATCTGGACATGGTCCTGAGCAACCAGCTCTACATGGCCCTAGTTGAGCAGAGGGGCTGACCCAGAAGACCTCAAGTCCTAACCAAGGTCAACTATTCTGTGATTCTGTAATATATTCTCTTCCTTAAGCTCTCTACATACCAAAGGTTTTAAAATACTTAAATTTCAATTTTTTGAGTCAAACTAAACAGAACTGTGAAGGCTGTCATGGCATTCAAACATATTCCAACAGTGTTTTTAACACGGGAAACAAAAGTTTCATGTTACTTTCATTAAAATTTGACTCCCAGGAATAATGTATAGGTTATACTTTTAAAAATTATCAACTCATCAAAATTAATGCATGCCACAGCTTGCCTCCTCCTCTCTAGTGTCAACCACTCATAAAAATGCAATTTTAAGAGACATGAAGACTTTCCTGGATTATATTGCTAAGTATATTCAAATAAAAGTGTCATTTAGTTAGCAGGAGAAAAATAAGGAATAGTCTCAGCAATTTTACATCTTGAAAAGAAAATGCCTGCAGAGACTATATGCATTTATATGAAAAGAGTTTACTATTCTAGCTAGCTCTTCAGGTGAAAATGTAGTATTTTTATTTAGAAAATAGACTGTTCTTTCTCTCACATGCACATTTGAAGGTTCAAATGTATTTTCTCTTTATCAATCTTCACCTAGTGAAGACAACTATAGTTTCTTTAATCCAAATGTCAATTTCCACAGAAAATACATTCACAGGAAATATTCTTTCTCAATTTCTCCACTGCTTTGATTAATTCCCTAACATTAAACACCATCTCCAATTTTTACTCAGATAAATCTTCAGCTTTTTTGTCTTTCTTTTGCCACTACTGCTAGACGGTTTTGTCTGAGAAAGTTCACATTGACAGCAAGGACTCAGCATAATAATCTTGTCCACATGCCTCTGTCATGCAAATAGCTACCTTCTCCAGCTGGAAAACATATTTTAGATCAGCACTTTAATTCTTCTGCTTCTTCACTTTCCTTATACTTTCTGACAAAATTTAAAAATATTTTGGTAACTAGCAATAATGGGGAAATGAGTATTTATGAGTACTTCTTCCTCCACTATTTAACGGCTGACCAATTTCTTTTGCTGTATCACCTGTGAAATCTCTTGTAGTCAACTGCTCAAATCAAACAGAATCTGCAAATCTCTCTTTTCAGACACGTCAAACAGTATCCTTCCCTCCCAAGATTGCAATATTTTACTTAATCAAGAAATCGCTGTTTCACTTATTTCTGTATACATTCATTCCTTCAAGAATATTTTATCTTTTCTCACCAATTTCAAAGCTCTTGAATCACCATTAATGCTCAGATGTCAATTTCCACACTTATCTTCAAATTTCTCTCTGAGAAGGTACATACATTTTCAAAGTCCTTAACTGTGATCAAGAAACCTTCTGCTCACTACTCACATACCTCTCTGGAAAGTACATCTCATTTTGAAACTGGTATTATTCTACCAACAGCAGCCTGTATTTTAAAAGCTCAACTAAGCCTCCAGTTTGCTGCTGGTCTTTCATTGTGCCTAAGAGTACAGCCTCTAATGTAATTTTTTACATTCAAGTTCTTGATAGTATCTTTAAACTATGAAATGCAATAATCATGTTCAAAATATACCAAAGCTGTAAAATGTACCTGCAGTGTCTATTAATTCTGCCATTCCTTAGAAAAAGTTATTCCATGGTTCTCAATGCAACATTTACATCTACCAGTTTCCAGTGTTTTTTAACAGATCATCTTTGATAACTAGAATGTCAGTGATATTAGCAAAACCCTGGGATTACAAATTAATATTTGCAGTTAAGCTGGTGGGAAAACCATAAAACTGGTTTTTTTTCCTTCTGAGAATAATTCTATTTCACACACACAGAATGAGCAAATAAAAACTTCTGAAATATTTTGCCGTTACTTGATTGTCAAAGAATTGTTCCACCTATATTACCAAGATAAAAACATGGCAATTTTAATAGCAAGTGTTTTAAGACAAGGGTATGACTTGGAAATAGTTAAAGGAATAATTACCTGACTCTCCCACTAATAATGTATGCTTAGTGTATTCAATGACCTTTCGTGCTACACCAATTGCATTTTTTACACGTCTGAGATCCGCTACAGCCCCAACTTCCATAGTGTTGCTGAAAACAAGAAATATTTAAAACTTAATAAAAATACAAGAATAATTGCACTTTTTTTATTAGACAACATCTGTTCTCATCTAAAAGTCTTGCCCCTTTAACATAATGCTTTAATTATTCTATGCCATAGACAAATAGCAACACGGTGGGGAAAAACTTCCTACATATATTGTTTCCTTTCACAGGCATTGAGATGCTGTTCAATAACTCCATTTACAGTAACATTTTCAGTAGAGTAACTATTTTGTTACATAAACTCGTAACATGAATGACACACTTGCAAATACTTTTTAACCAGGACAGCTTTAAATAACAAATAAATTGCAGAAGACAATTGCTCCGGAAGTGAAATATTTATGGACTGAACATAAAGGGAAAGCTAACAATGCTACAAACCATCTGCTTTGCAGATGCTGTATCTAGAATTGGATTACTGAACTACACATGAAGATTCATTACCTACTCTTCCACCAGTCAGGTAAGTATTTTTACTGGTTCCACAAGTTAACATAACTAGTCAGTCAGCCCCAAAGCAACAAGATCCTGTCATAACCCTTAAGTGTTCTAAAACTTACAGGGATCATTCTTTTCTCCATGTAGTTTCCTTACCCATCCATAATCATTGCGTCCAGAGTAGTTTCTCCACTTTCATCTGGGCTTCCTCCATATCCCACACTCCCATCGCATTGATCAATCTCACACTGGCCACAGCCTCTCTCAACTGCATCCAGCTCAGAACCTCCTGACTCCAATACTCTCCAAGCTGAAAGCAACATAAATAATAAAATGTCACCAGGGAAAATAGTCTCCACTACTAAAGAATGTTTTAAAGATGGACATGATGCAGATGCACTATGGAAGTGGATAAACAAAAGTGAACCATAACTTACAGATGAAATAAAGTCAAAATATAAGTATAACCAAATTAATGTAAAGCATCACTTTTCTAAATATTGTTTTTCTTTCATATCTTATTACTGTTTCTGACTGAGAAATGAAATTTTTCTTCTGTTATTTACTAACAACCGGCACAGCTTCTCTGTATCAAGTAACTTCTCTGCCCAGAACCAATCATTATTTTATCACTGTTTATTTAAAGACTTCTGGGAGAAAAGGGGAAACAAAACTTTCATCTTAAAAAAAGAAAAGAAAAAAAACAAAAAAAAAAGGCAGCCCTCAAAAACTTTGTATGAGAATATTGTGTCCAGCTGCAGACTAGAAATATCTAAACCTAAATCGGTAACTACGTAAGCACAAAGCCAAAGTGCAAATGACATATAAGAAACTAATCTCTATTTGCCTGTTCAACCCTTAGTCTTCTATTCTTTAGAATCTAGATCATGGTGCAGTTTTGTAGGACATTACAGACATGCCAAATGACATGACTCGAATACACTGAGCCTGAAGGCATTGCACAGATGAGATTTCACAAGTTTGGACCTCAGGCAAGATTTTCCAAGGTGCTCGAGCTTGCTGGCACTGACAGTCACAGTCCTACTTCCTCCTTGTGCTGGCTCTGGCACTCCATCACCTGACAGACCTGCACAGGGGAGGCAACAGATGAACACAGCTCTTTCTGGCAGAAGTAAACCATCTCAAGAAGCCTCAGTATCACAAATGCTGCACGCAATTGCATGAAGCTGCCTGCACCAGGGAAGAAGTAAGACTTAATACCATCTATCCAACTCCACCCATGATCGTCTTTATTACAAACTTCAGTGGGAGGAGGACTGCTCTGATTCCTGTTACCTTTACTGCTGTGAGTAGCCTTAGCACAAGCTTTCAGACGCTGCAAAGGGCCTTGCAGTTTTCATGAATGTATTTCACTTCTGACCTATACAAGTATTTATAGGTAACCCATTTCACAAGCAAGAATTCTGTAGTAAGAGGTTATTTACAACTCAACTACGATGAAATAACCTGCAAGTCTTTTAAAATCGGTATCCACAATCAATTTCTGTTGCCATAAGAACATCCGCTTTGACTGTCAATGACACATCACAAAACTCCAAAAGCTCAAAAAAAAATAATATTCATAACTATCTATATCATTTTGGGAGGGGTGGGAAGGGCACCCCAAGGCAGTCGCTGGGTCACAGCCCACTCCTTCTTGCCACACACCGGCCCGGTCATGCCTCAGAGGCTTCTCTTCCCTAAGCCGCCGCCAGCACCCAGATGCGCCGGGCGGCCCCTCACAGCAGGGGGGCGCACCGAGNTGTAGGGCTGGGAGCGGTGCGGTATCCGCAAAGGCTGCGGCTCCGGGCACATTAAAATAGTTTGTATTTCATAGAATTGCAGAATGCTTTGGGTTGGAAGGGAACTTGAAGATCATCTAGTGCCAGTCCTCGCNGCTCCCGCCCCCGCCCCGGCCCCCCGCCGGGACACCTGTCTCTGCCGCCGTCCGAAACCCCCAGGTGTTGATCACTACAGGCAAGGCGGCAGCTGACGCAGCCACCACCGCCTGCAANCGAGCATTTTCAGGGATGGGGCATCCACAGCTTCACTGGGCAACCTGGTCCACCCTCTAATGAATTTCCTCCTAACATCTAATTTAGCCTCTCTTTCAATTTGAGCCTATTCCCCCGTGTTCTGTCACTACGTGATGCTCGTGTAAATAGCCTTGCCCCATCATTCCTGTTAAGTTCCCTTCAGGTACTGGAGGGTCACAATTAGGTCACTCTGAAGCCCCTTTTTGCCCAGGCTAAACAACCCCAATTCTCTCAGCCCTTCCTTGTAGGAGCAGTGCTCTGTCCTCTAACCATCTTGGTGGCCTCCTCGACTCACTCCAACAAGTCCATGTCCTGCCTGTGTTGGGGACCTGGCGCTGGATGCAGTACTTGAGGTGGGATCTTCCCAGAGCGCAATAGAGGGGGAGAGTCACCTCCCTCGACCTGCTGGCCACACCTCTTTTGATGCAGCTTTTTTATTGTGCATCTGGCTGTGTGTTACAGCCTGCCCGCGGTGGGGCACCAGCCCGCTGATGAGATTGCGGGCGGAGCTGGAGTGTGTGTGCTGAGTGGTGGTGGGGCCAGGGGGGCTGTGTGTTGGCAGGGGTGGGATCGACCTCCATCTATGCTCATGAGATTAACTTTCATCATCTTCATGTGCCGCCTTGTTACCATGGATGTCGTTGTCAAAAGTGCCTTATGGTACGTTTCTGCAAGGGGTGTGTTTTGGGACCTACTACAGCCAAATAGTTTATGAAAAATTTGTGAAAAGCCTGGTTTTATAGAAATCATAAAACATTTAACAAGTAATTTCTTAATTCTGCCCCTGCCTTTTAAGCTTTTCATTATAAACCATTAGCAATAGTTTAAAGCCATTTGACTCATTGCCATAGCACTCTGACAATTTCCAGGTCTATAGGCTTGCCTGCTGTAAGCGTAATTCACTGGCTGATTACATTCAAGGAGTCACTGCTCATCAACCAGCTATTATTTTGGAACAACATGAAAAAAGGTGACTTTTGCTTCTACCAGAGAACATGGATATAAAATACACTTTTTTTTTTTTTTTTGTCAGTTACTCTTTTGGCTAGTCCTCGTTACTCCTTTTCAATATATAATGGGCCAAACTCAATTACACTTTAGCAGCAATGTTGCTGGTCTTGTATTTATACTAAGAGAGGATACTTGGACCCCATGTGTGACAAACTCAGGCTTGTAGGTATGCATAAATTGGGAGTGCACCCCAGCTGGTTTAAAAAGCCTGAAGTAATATTATTTTTATTATAATAAGACTTTCCACATACTTTGGAATTAAATGATTGCCACAAAAGAAGTGCATTATCTTTTATTACAACAGTCACACAATACAGTTTTAGGTTTGACTTTAGTAACAGGATGGCCTTGATTTCAGCCAGTTCCCAAAACCAAAACTACAAGTAACCTAGACAAACCTTTACTCAGGTAAATGCTGTTAGCTGATTTACTTCTGATATAACTGTTCTTATTTCTGTCACGTATTTCTGCGTAAAGCTGTTAGGCAAGAGAAAGGGACCAGAATACAGATCCAAATTAATGTTAGCTGAAGGTAAACAGAGGAAAATATTTTCAGGAAATGGATTTAGTAATAAGTGAAAAGAAAAAATATAATCAAACTCATAAAATGGATATATTGATGATGTTTTTCAAATACGGTTTTCTTTTAGCAAGATAAAATGGAACGTTATGAAAGAAAACCACTTTAATATGGATGTCATTCAAATAAAAGTATCGACTGTGGTGGTTGCATCTGCAGGCTGAGCCTGCACAGCTGTGGAAACAATGTTTTGTATGAGTTGAAACAGCATAACATTATGCTTTGAGGCTCATGTAGAAATTCAGTTGGTTTGATTTCTGTGGCACGCTTTCGAACTGGCTTTCAAATGAGAATGACTTCCTGCTGGAAATAAATGAAATCTTGATTCCATGCTTTACTGTAATGTAATTGTAATGTTATTTAATACAATGTATTTTTATGCTGTGTGAAAAACTCGCAAACACTGCTCCCAGGTACAGTGTGTAAAATCAACTCTGAGGTCAATAAGACCCTTGTTTTACATGCTGAAAGCTAAGGAGAATTTGAACAATAGCTGTCCAAGATAGATCTGCAAGTCAGTTCTGCTACATCCATCTGGGGTTGTGATTTACCTTCTGTCTCTGACAAAAGGTATTTTAAAATTGTTCTTTGGATTTAAAACTTTGTATTTTCATAAAGATTACTTTATATAAGTCCTTTCTACATGAGCAGTGGAAATACACCATCTGTTTGTCCCCCAGTACTTACTGTTTTATCTTAGACACTGTGGCTAAGGTAAATGGTGATACTAGTAGACTGTTATCTCTGCTGCTAAAGAGTAAATCAGTGTTACAACAAAGAGAACTTTTGTTCAAATGTGTGATATTGGAGGAATATTCTAGAGAAAGACTTCTATGGACAAGGGATTACTGAGAGGATCTATGACAGACAACACTGTGACTGGATGGCACTGAGTAATTAATGAAAAACACAGGAGGAAATTCACCTCTTCTGCTGAGAGGGTCTGTTCCTACAGTGGCCAAATTCTGACCTCAATTATACCTGTGTGACCTTATCTAGCACCATCTGTTAAAAAATGCATGCCTAGCTCCTTTTTTCTGTCTCAAATTTTCTGTAAGTGTGCTTTGAAATCAAATAAACTATTGTAGTATCGGTAATTTGTTTACATTTTTATCTTGATTTTGCTTACACTTTCTAGTATTAACACAAACACATGGAAAGCAAATATCAGAATGATTTTCTTAATAAAAGTAATCAACTGTATGATTAACACTTGCTAATTAGAATGTATTTTTAAATAACCATGTGTTGTAGTTTTCTATTTTGAGTAGGTTTGTAGAAGCACCATACTGTTTTTAAAATTTGGTTTTTTCTCTTTTGGTCCTCTTTTTTGGCATCTTAAAATATATGTGTTCTCTCATTCACTGAACGACACTAGGAAGGATGAAAAGATTTGTTCATAGTGAACCACAGTTCAGAGTGACCATCATCCATACCTCTTAAATCTAGCAGAAAAGACATTTATGCCTTCTCTCATGCTTGAGAAGAGCTGTGTATAAAAGTTTTCAAAGCTACTTAGTTATCCTCATCTGAATCCTTCATAAAACTCACCATCAGTGCGTGATCTGTCAAAATGTATAAAATTTGAATCACACGTTTATCCAAACTTTTGCTTCCAATGCTGTTTTCATGTCTTCCCTAACAAACTTTTTCCACGTGTTATATGTTCTCTTTCCCTTCTACTCTAAGGTCTTTTGGGTATGAGTTGTCATTTTAAGTATAGCAGCAGTATGTCCTACCTTAGCACTCTCTGATCTTTGGCAATATGTTAATGAGCATTAATATCTATAATGAGAAAAAAAATTGGATAATTATAAAACCCAAACAGACATCAATAATAACTAAACAATAATAGTCATGCTTCCATTGCTAAATTTCCTTTTGTTACCACTTTTTAAAAAAAATCAGATTCTAAGTTACAGTGGCTTCCTTTCTGATTTCATAAACTCAAAATAATTATTGTATGTCAGAGAGTAATATGTTCTTACAGTATTGTTTTGGTCTATGGTTGCATTATGTCTCAAAACAAATTATGGGTAATATATATCCTTTTCGTAATTACTATGCTGGTCCACTGCAGTAATAAAGTTGTCATATGGAACATGTAATGGACCACATTACATTGTTGGAACTGCTTTTTTTTATTACAACTCCTTGTAACTTCATGGTATGTTCATAAATGTGATCCATGGCAATAATAAACTCGTTGGACAAATACAGCAAGTTGCTGTTTGTTTCCCTCATGTCTGAAAGTTACCTTGACATTGTTAAATGAGCATACATAAAGCTTTCAATGTTGGAAGGAAATTAATCAGAAACTTGTATTATACAAATATTAATTTAGAAATATGGCAACTTACAATTTCTATATCTATTTCATGTGTTTTGAGTATGCCTACTAACATTTTTAAGCAGAATTACCACCTAGTTAGCGTTATCTAAGAATAGAGGTGTATTAACACATACAACACTGTGATATTTTCATGGTTAGAACATGGAAAAGCAATAAATAATTGGTTTAGGTAATTTGCACCCCAGCTTTGAAAAGAAAACTGTGTGATGTCTGTGCATAGTGGTCTTTCCGAGTTTTTCCCTGTAGTCTTTGTTAGGATACACTAATGCCATTTTGTGGTTTTTTCCATGCATTCCATGGTACAAACCAAACCCTGTGTTTTATATTGGCTTCTGTGTCTCCTACTTAAGTTTACCCACATAAAGCTCGCTAAGGTGTTGCAGCCCCGTAGTGTTCAGTGTGAACTGAAATGTCGGTTCAGCTATGGTTGAAAAACTTTGAAGACAGATTTTAAGAATGGAGCTGAGAAGTGGTAAAGAGATAGTCCTTCCTCCATGATGTCTGAACTGGATATATACAACACTGCAGTGTTTCTAAACCACTGAAGAAGTGTACAAATCAGGTCAAAGTTGTTTTGAGAATCTGTTTCAGCAATGTACTAGCCATTCAAGTACTGTCTTTTGCAAGTTCCACTGGACTCTGATACTAACCATAGGGGTTATTAAGTGGGAAATGTATCTTTTTTTGCTTCAGATTGACAAACTAGAATCTCGAACAAAAATTCTCTTGATAACATTTTACCAACTATATTTTAAGATGAGATGACTGAGATGCAAAGCACAAAAATAGTTATGAGCTACCACTACATTCTCAAGTTCAATTCTGTACCAGAAATTGATTTCTGTAGTTACTAAATCATGGGATATAACATCTAAAGACAAGGGGGCAAGCCAACAGCTAAGCAGCAGGTGTGAGTCTGAATTTCCTTACTTTGTGGAGATTTAGTCTGCTTATTTGAAAATAATAATCTCAACCTTTCCTGGTCACACAAGTGCAACACCACAAAATGTGTAGATTGAAACAACAGCAGAATTTTGAATTTGTGTGTTTTCATTCTGTATAAATATTTCAGAAATTCTATAACCTTTTTCTTGACAGAAGGGAGTTTTTTCATGCATTTGCTGTCATCTTTGATATTCACTTTTGGAATAATGTTATGACTTAGACTCATAACATATCCTAGATAAGTGTCAGTAAAGTATATTTCTTCCTATGTTTTCTTCTCTGCAGGGCTGTTATTTTAGAATTACTTTTTAGACCTGAGAGGGGAGGCTGCATTGCTTTTGCAGTATGTATTTCTGTAGTATAAATATGAATTCAGATTGTGAATAAATATAGTTAAGATGACCTTTCAGACCCTTACTGCTGTGAATGGCCCTGTTGGCTTCATTGGAGAAGTGTCTGGTAAACGACTACTCCCTCATCAGCAGCACTTGTTCAGCTATGAGGCACATAGGGCAGTAGCCTGGAGCTCTATGCTGTGCAGGGACATGACTGGCTGTCTTAGGTGGCTGTTTGAGAAAAAAGGAACACATATCTAACCTTCTGACCTGCGACTCCCTTGGTGTCTAATAATTCATGTAACAGTGTGTGAGACACCATTTCTGAATTCATGAATTACTGAATTCATTTACAATAGTCTGTAGTCATCTTTACATTGTCTTATCTTTCATGAAAACGTTAATATACACCTTTTAAAAAAAATAAATCTAAAATATTAAACCAAAACATCACTAAGCTAAAATTTCTAAAATTGATTAAGTCCTGTGTCTTTATTGTCTATTCATTTTCCCAATATTCTCTAGCTACTCTTTAGAAGCAAATCTAATTTTGCTCCAGAATTTGAAATTTAGCAACCTTGTCAATCACTATAATTATAATATTGCTTAGACTTTACCTAAAGGAGCTCTAAGACTTGATTAAAGGCTGGATATGTCGCACTGAAACTACAGTGTAAAACTTTTGATCCAAAAAGGACTTAATTTTTAGCTGCTCTGGTACACCTTTTTTTTTTTTTTTTTTAATTTATTTGTGACTTGATAAAAATTATCGTTTCTAAATAGAAATAATGCTGGTTGGATTTGTGTGTAAAGAAAGTCTGCCAGAATTTCCAATTAAAATGTATATGTGTGTAAACACTACTCATTTCTTATCGAGAGGAACGGTGTTACCAGCTTTCCACCTATTTACCTGAACATATTTGTTGTATTATATGTTCTCTCATGTGCTCTTTTCTTCATCTGTACAAAGGACAGCTGTGTAGTGTGGATGAATATCTGTTGAGCTATAGTATGGATTACCACATGGTACTTGGCTCTAGCTGACTATATGTCATCTGCAGATTCAAATTCATAATCACAAGTAATACAAATATAGGGGTGTCTCATATTCTACTGGAATTACTCCATAAGCTTGATTCCATGAAATCTGTGTTAAAACTAATAGATGTGTTTTTGCCTGGCTTAACCCTTGTACTGACAATTAATTCACAAGAAAATACCCAGGATTTTCATGCTTACGGTCCTTCCCATAATAGGAAAAAATTGTCTGACTCTCCTGTAAGCAGAATTATCAGATGTGCAGTATGAAAAGACATAGTTTATATTTACAAATATATATTTGTACCATATGACATTTGAAATATATGACAGTTTGCAGTACAATCATGGACCTAGCCTAGACTCACAAAATTATTTTAATCTCCTGATGTGTGCTTTACTTCCCAAACTGCCATCTGTGTGCAAACTACAAACACAATAGGAAGTAGGAATCCCAATCTCTTTGCAAGTGTGGCCCAGCCTTTGGCTAGTTTCTGAACAACTGACTTAAATCAAAGATGTTTTTTCTGAAATATTATGCCCTGGACAGCAGTGAAATAATTGAACTAAGGGACGTGGTTTGGTCACGGACTTGGTGGTGCTGGGTTAACAGCTGGACTAGATGATTTTAAGGGTGTTTCAAGCAAAACAATTCTGTCATTCTGTTAGTCTAAACTGAACAGCCTGAACTTAAATAGAGAGCTATCTGGACACACTGGCTCTAGATCTGCGTCTTCTACATTTGAGAGATGTACAGAACAACCTGAGCCCTTGTCTCTTTCACGTCAGTAAGATCCACAGATAAGTACATTTAGAAGACACTGTCTCCAGACATACACCAGTGCCTGCACAGCTACAGAGCATCTCTAGGGAAGGCTAATGAAAACTTGAGATTTAGTGTGGCTGTGAGAGTCACTAAGGAAGAGCAGTACACGTTAGAGAAGACAGAGGATGAAAGAGCTACACAGAATGAAGTGTGGAAGACAGAATCGCTTCCACCCTGCTTCTTAAGAGCCCAGTATTCTTCATTTCTACCTACCAAAGTAACCTTAACTGAAACCCATTAAAATATTTTTTGTTTTCTATTGTGCATCTTTCTTTTCTATGTCTATTTAAAAAAATATGATATCCATGCATAAAATATGTCTAGCAATCTTTTGTACACCATTAAAGAATTACATGCATTGCTATTGAAATACTAATACTAATGCTAATGCTAATATTAATACTAATACTACTAATAATAGAAGGACATAATTAACTGATAAAGCGTAGTTGCTTCAGAAAAAGAACCCCATTAAAACTAAAACGTATTTGAAAATATACCCATTTAATGTATTTTGGTCAAACCACAAGTTACTGTATATGTGACAGCAGGGAGGATGAGCATGAAATCTTGAGGAGTTGTCCTTGCCCCGTGTTATAACAAATTAAATAAAAGGTAGCTGATTTTCCCATGTAATTTATTTTGTTAATTTAAATTTTGATTTAATCCATAAATTATGGCCTATTATGTGATGCATTATTTAATGAAATTTTATAAAAAAAACCCCTTATCCCAGGAAGTATTACTTCAGATGAAACTACTTACAGACTTTGAGAGAAAATATTTCTTAATATTTGTTTAAAAATCTTTTCTAACATTTGTTAATTTCAGTAATCCTTGTATTGGAAATATGATCATGGTTAAGTAACGTGCCACTTGGGAGCTAGTTTAATCAGTAAAACTGTTCTAGGGACAAAGATAGTTGTATTCATATGAGCTATGACTGAAAGTGCCATCACTTTTCTCTAACTCAATTTCTAAAATTGCAGATTATGTTTTATTCATTGTTATTATCAGAGTTTGCTCTGATTAAACATGCATTCTAATAGCGTCTCACTTTCTATCAGGATGAACTGTGTTTACTAAACACAAAAAAAAAGTGTAGAGGATCAGGGACTGCATTATTTTTTAATACCAAAAATACCCTCCAGTGCTTTGTTAAAAATGTCTCCATCAATGTATGATAGGGATAGGCCGTTCTTTCAGGTGTTTAGTGTAGCAAAGGATTCACCTCCTTTAAACAATAGCTGGTGTCAATTCGGTTTACAATGTTTATCACTTCAGCAGTTTCAGTTCTCTTTGCTGTATGTTTTCAAAATTAAACTGTTTCTATATTTCTCACTGCATTTTTTCTGAAGTGTCCCCATAGTCATGTGTGGACTGTTTTACAGTCTGTGACATACCTATTTCTATGTAAGTGTGTAAAAATACATAGAAACTAAGTCTGTTCAGCAATTTGATAAAAAATCTGCAATGTTAATCTGATATTAAATAGATCAGACAATGTGCAATAAATCCATAGTTTTAGATGCTTGGCCTTGTTTTTTTTCTGCAATTAATTTTTGTTTGTTAAAAGATATACCAGCATAAGTATCATCTTTGAGTAGTGTTTACTCCTAGAACTATGCAAGCATTAGTTATAAGCAATGCCTCATCTTGTGTTTAAAGAACTTATGTTCATTAACTTTGCACATATTTGGCTTTGAAGCAGCAAATATAGACTCCTGCTAGTCTACAGATAGTATGAAATTATGATTCTGTCTACAGCCTGTAAGAGCTAGCAGATGAAACAGCATTTTATTTCAGTCTCTCACTCATAATAACAGGTATCAGTCAAGGAGAAAAACAGATTACATATCAATCCATATAATAAATGTAATACCCAGAAGCTGAAAAATGTATCTAAAGTATATAATAAAATTCTTGTGAAAACCAGATGAGACATGGAACTTCCTCTTCAGTTGGCACTGTATGATACGTGTGGACTTTCAAGCAGCATTTTTCATTGTTTAACTTGTGAAACATAAGCAGCATCTTGTTCCATACACTGTAGGCATTTGACTGCATTCTGATTATTTTATATGAACAAGAATTAATCCAATTTAGGAAGTATGCTGCTGAAAATGACCCTTGATCAGCAAATGACTTAGTAATTAGGTACATAGCTGGATCAGCTGCCTTTGCCTCTGTTGTCCTCTACTGTTCTAAAGGGCAATAGAGATTGTAAATATATACCTAAATGCAGATAAGCAGGCTTTGAACACAAAATATTGTGAATTATATCTTACCACTTAATTGCACCCTGATGCCCGCATATATCCACTTAAAATGAAGGACATATAAGGAACTTCTTCCATTTCCCTCTGCTAGTCAAGCATACTTTGCTGTTTTGCTACTCCAGTAATGTAAAATCCTAATTACAACATCTTCAATACTAGGAAGAATAATCTAGGCTCACGTATGTACCATTAATTATTTACACTTGTTTCATGTTTATTAGAAATTGTATTTTCTATGGATGTGTCTTTCTGTATAGACACAGTCACAAAATATGCCAGCAGCTATTTCTCTGTAATGATCCATAGTTTTCCAAACAGGCAATCCCTGTTCATGTAATTAATTTTGTCATCTTTTCCTTAGGAACTGATTATTTGCTGCTGGAAAAAATAATGACAAACTGGTCCTTAAACTTCTCAGGTCATGGCCTTGCCTGCTTGGTAGGGAGTGGTGGTGAGAAAGGTGTTATCTGCAACAAGTCTGTTGGCAGTCAGGGTGATTGAGTACATTCACAAATTCTCAGTACAGCACTGCCTTATGCTCTCATAATTTCTGATCAGCACATTTTCTTATTGTCTCTTCTTGTCTGGCATTGCCGTGTCCCAGTGTAAGTTCTTAACGACCTTGAGCATGACAAGAAATTTCATATGGTGATTGTCAAGATATCACTTGCAATTTGTCAGTCCGAGAGCTCTACCACAGGTCTTTTATCCCTGCAGTCTATCTTAGAAATCATGGCAAATCTGGTAGGCCAGCTTGTTGGTAGCAGAGTCCAAGTGAACCAGCACAGTCTGATGAGTGCTGTATGTTTAACTAAGCAGAATCTGGAGTACCTCATCACTCTTAACAAATCAGATTTAGTGTTATCCAGGCATAGGTGGTTGGATGACAAAATGACAGACTGTGTTTGACATTGGTTGCAGTGAACATGTATTTTACAGGGTAAGGCTTGTGTCCATCAATTATATATATGTGCATTGTGATTAGACAGGGGAGTGCACATGTGCACAAACACATAGGCGTGAAAATTAACATGGTCAGTGAACACTGGCTTACGCACTACATAACTGTCATAAGGGAGCCATGGATGACCATTTTTAAGGATATCTGTGTCATAAAACTACTGCTGTACACTCCTTTTAGTTGAATTTCCGAATTTGTTCACTAGGTGGCAATGTAGTATGTAATTTGTGGAAAATTTACAGCAGAGCTGAACTGATCAGAAATAACTGCACTACAGAGATGCTTTACACTGGACTGTAATAAAGAAATGTTTATTAATTTATAGTCCGTTTTAAAAGAAAAAATATGCTCACAAAAATTCATACTTTATTTATGCCTTAGGTAGAAAATACATGAGGTTGTGGTAGATTGCAAAGCCTGCAAGTCACATGGATCCAGTGGACCCCGTCATCTCTAGTACCTTAGGTCTGAAGTGTCAGGCAGGGATGGAGTGTGGTGTAAAAAGGAGCACATGCATCTCAGTTACCTCAGTGAAAAGAGATCATTTCAGTCAGTGAGAAAAACCTGATTACAGCCAAGATTTAGAAATATTTTATTAGAATGAGTTGCTGAAGTATAGTTGTTCTGGTTTTATCCAAGCTCTAAACACTGATGTGAAGACTGGTTCAGAGCAGAAATAAAATGTGGATGGCTTTGTCTAAGAGTTCCTTGTGTTTTCTCTCTTTTCTCTTAACACTGATGCTTTAGAAAATGCCCAGAGGAGTATCACAGATGTAGGATAGAGGTAGTAGGTGCTTCAGCCTAGTGAAGCTGCTTAGAGCTGGTAGCTGTGTCCTGGAGACCTGTGGCAGGATGAGGTCTGCACTGTGGGGCTAGAAGAAGACACTTCAGAGACCACCATCAGGATCAGTTGTAATCTCACTTTTAAGAATCATTGTGCATGATGAGTCTTAAAAGACTGCAATGAATAGGGTGCTCATGGGCTTCATTTCAATACTAAATCTTCCTTTTATAGATATAAATTATTGTGTTAAAATAAAGACACTGTGTTTTATAGAAACAAGATGTTATTTTTCTCATTTACCTTGTAAATTAATGAAATACTTCATGTCAGGCAGATTCAATGTTTGATGGTTTTAAGAATGAACACATGTAAGACTATTTGCCCAATTTTCTGTAGGCAGCCTTTTACTTTTTTCCAGTTTCACTATGTGACCTGACTGGTTAATTTGTTGTCTTTTAAGCTGTCCATACTTTTCACTAGTGCAGTGAGCAAAGTTTCTGTTTAGGTGTTTTTGCTGCCTTGGTGCTTTATAACCCTCATGGTTTAATCTGTCTGACCTAGCAATCTTTTGTTCTGAGTGCTTTCTCGTGAGTCAAATTGTCTCAATTATCCCTCCATTCATTTGATAAATTCTACCCCTGCTGTAATTCTCAAATAGACAGTTATTATTTGGGACATTTAATTGTTTTTGGTCTAGGCCTCTCATATATCTCAGAGTTTCCAAGCCTTTTGATTCATGTATTTTATGGGATCAGTCAAGAAGTAGCTATTAATTATTACTAAAATATATGTTGCAATTCAGGAGACTTGTGCTATATTTCAGGTTTCTTTTTGCTTTCCATATTAAAAGTAAACAAATCCCCCAAAATATCAGAAGTCTTTTGCAACCAGAAATGGCTCTCATTTTGAGGATAGTGGGATCCAACCCTACCAGAACATTATAAACCCTGCTGAAACCTTTCTGTATCATTCTATTTTAATAGTGTTGTCCAGTGACAATGTAATGCAGCAGAAGTTTAAGAACAATATATATTTTTAATTATCAGGAGAAAACTGATGATTTGACTTGGATGAATTTTTTCCCTGTAGTCCCTTGTTTTCAATTATGTTAGTGTGCCTGCTAATAAGTTTACTGTCTGTTTTCAGGTTCTCCTTTGCATTCCTTTTGTGCATGGATGAAGTGGAGACACCAAATTGCTGTGACTGTGGCCCTGGTTGTATATATATTTACTTAATTTAAAGCCTACGCCATGCCGCTGTCATCATTATTGCATTGCGAGGCTTGCAATATTTATTGTTTCTCTTAAAGGCTCACTTTGTGAATCAAGTCATCAAGAAAGTATCCAAACTTTCAGCTAAATAAAAGTAAAAAGTTTTATCTTTCTAATAGGAGGCAAAAGTTTGAAAATATGGCTTGAATATATCAAAGGGCTTTTAAAGACAGTAGGCTAAGGAGAAAGATAAAATTATTTAAAAATTATTGTGATGCTTAAGAAAAGCCTTTTCTTTTGGGCTGGGGTTGATTGCTGAATCCTGGACATTCAGGAGACAGATAAAAGAGCTTTTAAGCAGAGGAAAAATCATTCAAAAATACTAGCAGGCAAAATTATCCTGTGCATTGTTGATTCAAGTGAAGGTGGCTTTCCAAGCTGCAGATGAGCAGCTGCTTTTCTGGTAATGATAGTTAGTGCCCTGTACAATCTGGATGAACATGATGTATGCCCTAAGAAAGACTAGCACATCCAGGATATAGAAACAATAATATTTATATTATGCATACTGGGAAACGAAACTGGTCAGAGGCTTCTTGCAGGATTTACAGTTCTTTTGAGCATTGATAATAGCAGTTCTTGATGAAGCATATAACTGGTGATAGAAAACAGTAACAACTGCTTGATTTGTTTATACATTTGGATCCATATTTATTGAGCTGAGCAGAGCTGTTGTTACTTTTTACCAGCTTTATGATTTTCCAGAATGAAGTAGGATGGAAAAAAATCCCTAACTTAAGTCAAAGATAGAGACAGTAAAGGGAAGCTACAATATTAACAGTTCTGAATGTATTTATTCTGTTAGATGAAAATATATTATGCTGGATCTTTCAGCCCGCAGGATATGAGGCCACTGCTGTGCCCCCCGGTCCAAAAATAAGTCTGAAAATGTGTTCCCAGTATGCTAAAGCACACACAGAGCACCTGAATACACCACATACCTGTGTATATACACGGCCAGCAACTCAGACCACAGACAGACATGCAGAGAGCTCATGTGAACACAGACAGCACCAACAGCTTCATCCTGTTCTCTCTGACTGACCAGAGTCTCCTCTCTCTATATTTATATCTGTCTCTATCTCTCTGTAGATACAGAGATAGATATACATATGAGAGCAGTGTGGTTTCTTCCAGTTGCAAAGTTCACATGCTTGGTCTGCCCAGCAGCTGCTCCTGGATCTCACTCTCTCCAGTCGTGAGGACCTGGACATAGAAACTCCGAAAGCCGCAGCCCTGATCCAATTCAGAGAATCACAAAATGATTGAGATAGGGAGGGACCTCTGGAGAGTGTCTGTTCCAATCCCCTTGCTTGAGAGGAGCTATTTTATTCTAGTTGCCCAGGACCATGTCCAGATGACTTTTTGAGTATCTCCGGAGAGTGATACTCAACAACCTCTCTGTGTACAACTTGTTAATGCTACATCAGCCTCAGAATGACAAAGTTTTTCCTACTGTTCAGCGAGAACCTCCTGTGTTTCAGGCTGTGCCCATTGCCTCTGGTCCTGGCACTGAGCAGCACTGAAAACAGACTGATTCTGTCATCTTTGCACCCTCCCTTGATATATTTATACACACTGATGAGAAGCCCCCTGAGCATTCTTTCCTCTAGGCTGAACAGTCCCATGTCTCAGCCTTTCCTCATAGGAGACATGTACCAGTCCCTCAGTCATCTTTGTGGCCCTTTGCTGGACTGTCTCCAGTACGTCCATGTCTCTCCTGCACTGAAGAGATCAGAACTGGACCCAGTACTCCAGGTGACACCTCAAGGCCTCCAGGGCTGGGTATATGAAAAAGATCATGTCCCTTGACCTGCGGGCCACACTCCTCATAATGCTGAAGCCCAGAATGTACTGTTTGTCACTTTTTGTCCAAGGTCATACTGTTGGCTGATGTTCATCTTGCTGCCCTAAGAAACCAAGTGTTTTCCTGCAGAACTGCTTTTCAAAACGTTCTTCCTTGCCCCCTATACAGTGACCTGCACTCCAGTCTGAAAGGTGATCCAGAGAGCTGCTCCCAATGTCTGGCTTTGTTGGGTTTCGTGGATAGCCACTGCAGTCAAGAATTTCCAAGAAGAGAGCACTGTCAGCCTTTTTTTCTTAGGATATTCTGATGAAGAGAAATAAAGGTGTCTGCTCACTTTTAGCTTTGTCTGCAAAGCCTGTTTACTAGTGGCTGCAGCTCTGAATACATGGAAGGTTTTGATACTGTAAACACCACCAAGTTTGCCAAACATAGGCCTTATAAAATGGCAAGCTACATTAAAGCTACATTAGTATTAATATTATCTCTTCTAATCAGAGTAAATTATGAAGCTGAAGTATTTGTTTATTTTATTGGCAAACTTGAAGTGCTATTATGTAGCATATTGGATTTATTGGAATATACCCCAATAATGTCAGTATAGAACTGTATCGGACAGGACTTTCACTCTTTTGAATGCTTCTGAATATGTGGCCCAATATGCTTGCAAGGAATTCTAAGCAGAGGTCAAAAGAGAGCAAATCTTGAGGACCCTAATCTGCTTTCATTTGGACTTGACTCTGATAAAGGTCTTACTTGCTCCTGTGTAGGTTTTGCCTGAACAAGCACTGTGCAAGACTTACAATGCCAGGACTTACCCTGCAAAAATTATTAGCTCAGGTCACAGTCCAGGCTTTCGTATATAATTTATCTGTCACTTACTTATGTTATAAAAGTGCAGAGGTGATAAAGAAGTCATCTCTCAGTTCATGTAGCAGTTTAAACTGCTGTGTCTCTGATGAAGCATTGTAGACAAAAGGGGATAATAAGATCCAGGGGAAGATAGAAGAGTAGAAGTAAAAAGCTTGCACAGCTATTGAAAAGAAGACTTACATTATTTTGCTACAGACTCAATAGGAGCATCTGATCCCCATTTCTTATGAAGTGTAGTTCTTACTGCCCCAAAATTGCTTTAAACATGAAAAAGATGAGACCACTGTGCTTAATAATGCTGTTAACACTGTGCCTGAAGATTTGTCCCTTCTCTGTACTGCACATAAATACTGCTTGGTCTTCATCTGTGCAAAATGTAGAGGTAAACTTTAATTGAGGGCTTTTCTTTGGGGATCATGTGCATTCAGGGGGAACAAAACTCCTATTATCAACCAAGAAATATAACAAGTTTGAGAGCGTTGTCGCACAGAGATACTGAAATGTTAATTCATGCTTCTGTGACATCTTGTCTGGATTACTGTAATTCCCTGCTTGCAGGTCTCACTCAGCCCTCCCTTCACAAAATAAGAACCTGTACAATAATGCGACCACTGAGATTTTAAGCATGCACAATAGCTGGTCATCATATGTCTCTGTACTGAGATCTCAGTGCTGCCTGGTATTACGTACCAGATCGATTTGAAGATCCCGGTGATGTATTTTAAAACACCCCATGTATCCAAATGAGTTTTTGGTTCCCTATTGTCCAGGTACAATTTTGCTAAAGTGTAAAAATGTTGTGCTTTCATTTGTTCAGAGAATTATAAATAACTGTGTCCCAGACCTTCTTCATGCAGCTATGGAATGCACTTTGTCAGAAGAGATTTAGAGTGTCTGTCTTGTCACTGACTTGAGATCAAGACTGTGGTGGATTGCTTAACTTTTCTTTTTGTTACCAACATCTGTTTGTGTCAGGACATATTTAATAAAACATTCTAAGGCTTCCCTTTTAAAAACAGTTTCAGAGTTGAAACATCCCTGTACTTTACCAGAGGGCTTTTCAAGTGCCAGCAATAGTGTTGGCATTTCTTATTTTTTTGAGAGGCACAAGATTTTTAATACAAAGAAGCTTAAAAAGATAGCTAAGTGTTTCTAATACAGATGTTGCTCTCTGTCAGAAGGGTGCCCCTACCTTACCTACACTTTTTGTATATCACAAGTAGGATATCATTAGTTATGCAGTTGTGCTCTTCCTTCCGTATTTTGTAATAGGATAAAACCCAGTTTGTTAATATTGATTGTGTACTTCACACAAATGTCTACAGAATTTTCTGTGCAAACAAGACCTTATGTATATATAGACTTTATACTGCTTATAAAAATGGTTTTCATTTGAAAGTTATTACACAGGTTGGTTTATTGGCTGCTTTTTTTTTTTTTTTTTGTGCCTATACATCACTCTTTCGACCATTACATGTTGCTAATGGTAGATATATGTTTGCACCTTTAGTATTGGCTCTATATTTTGAAACATAATGTTCCTAAGCATATTTACTAAGCATGATTAGTGGAAAATATCATCCCAGATTTAGACTTAATTAAAAAGGGCATGATCAAAAAAAAAAGAGTGAAGGGAAGATGAAATCTTATTTAGTACCTTACTTCCCATTTAAGTGCATGAATATAGGCAGCTTGACACCTAAATAACCTTATGGATTGCCCCCTGAATGCTTTTTCACTCTGTCATCCTTGCTCACAACCAGGATACTGTATATTACTTTTCTGTTATTTTTTAGCACCTAACTTTCAATATAGGTATTCTATTACATGCAGGTGTAATATTCCTCTCAAAGCTGGGATATCCTTTTTATTTGGCCCAACTTCTAGTTTCTTCTTGTCAGTTGCAGTTTTGATGATTATGACATTATAAAAAGTGTTATCCTCATATATAGCAAAGATCTTCTATAGGAGGTGAAGAAAGGCTGGAGTATTAAACTTCTGCACAAGTTCAATATACTGTTGTTAGCAGACCTGCTAAAATTTGCAGCTTCCAAGTGTAAAGTGCTTAGTTTCTCTGTTAAGAAACAAGGATGTCTTAAAACTCTGGGCCATACATTAAGCCTCCAAAGATTAATAGACTTATATTTCCATGAAAGTTTTTATGACCAAAAAAAAAAAAAAAAAA
>VXBX01008441.1:399654-412482 GCA_013400415.1 Scytalopus superciliaris | reverse complement strand
AAAAAAAAAGAAAAGAAAAGAAAAGAAAATCTTTGTCATCATTATAGACCTAAAGGTTTTCTGTGTCATGTCATCTTCATAGATTCTTGTGCTTTACAGCTCCAGTGGTACTAAGCAGGGCTGGATTTCACAAGATGTTAGGACTTGCTGTCATTTGGAGATATTTTACTGCTCACAGTCCTATTCAATCTTATGCAGTTTGGTGAAATGTTCTATTCCATGTAAAGTGTAATATCTTTCTTTACTCATATTCTTGTTTAACCCTGCTTGTAAGGGAGGATGTATTATCTTCCTTGCTGTGCCTGTTCATTTCTGCACTTTCACATTCAAAGTATCTCCAGCAGTTAAGTCTTCCTTTTGCCCTGTGTCTGTATTGAAGGCCAAATTCAGACATGGTGCAGGCTACTCAGAACAATTCAAAAGGTCCCCTTAGATTCTGCCAGATCTATTTATACCATCTCTATCAATGTATAACATAATCTGCAATTTACATACCAAGGAATTGCAAGAACATTTCAATTTAAATAACAGAGACTCTTCTTTCATTTACTCCTACTCATGAGCCCTTATTATGAAATCTGTAGCGGGTTAGATTGACATTTGATGAACAAAAGGCAATTGTCTTGAATGGAAAAGAACAATAGTGCTTCAGTAGTTTTTCAAAGCATCCTTTCACTCTTATCATTGTCATTTTCATCTTCCTGAGTTTGGTGAATCCAGTGTTTCATTCAGTGAATTGATATTGATCCCTGCTAGTCAGTATATTGCAGCTGTGTGGAGGAAAAGGAAAAAAACATCTCGTTTCTTTTACTCTTGTCATGTTGCCTGAACATAGTTATGTTTGGTTGTTTGGTGGATTTTGAATGGGTTTTTGACCGTCTCTGGTTTAGTCAGTTCTAGCTGTTTCTCCTGCTAGCTTGCTTTGCTTACTGTAATGCTGTGGTGAATGCAGAAATACCCCTGGTCAAGATGACTCTGAGAGTCCAGGAGTTAGGGTGTGCAGACATCCAGCAATCATGATGCTGAACCAGCTTGTTAGAATCATGACCTGGGTTTTTGCTTTGTATTTTAAAGGTATGATAAAATGTATCTAAATTTCTTTTAAGTCTTTGTGTGCTAAATATCTTTCATACTTCTTTTCAATTAAGACAATTGCAGTGTGAGGTAGTAGTTAGAATAGCCTTGTATTGGGCTGCATTACCTGTGTTTTCTGTCAGACAATCTAAGTACATATTCTTTCTGAGAGGCAAAGTATGACGCAGCAGGTTTACAGGTGGAGGGAGAGATAGGGGATGGAGAAAGGAAGAGTAAACTCAGATGATCTTATTTCCTCTAGTCAACAGCTGGAAATCAGTACTAATGGTACATTTTGTCCATTCCTCACCTCCTAGACTATACATGTGTGTTTGAAGAGTTGTTTAAAGGGCAAGGCCATCTGGCATTAGATCCTGTCAATTAGAGAGGAAAGGATTTCCACTCATTTCCCTCAGCTTTGTGGACTTCTGTCCTTCTTGGTGTATGTTACACCACATTGCCTCTGAAGATTAGGTATGTTAGAAAAGTATTAGAGATCACAAATGTTGTCCTACCTAAATTGGATGTTAACTGGAGCTGTTCTTCTGATATTTGACTTAGCAATTTTCAGCTCTGCTCTGCTGACTCTGTTAGTGACCTGAGAACAGATTTGTATTATGGCTGCTGAGAGTATTAAGGCTTCTCAGTAATGCAGGTAGGCTTTGACTAACTAAAACATTTCCTTCACATTTGTGGACTTTGGAGTGTCTGTAAAGAAAGGAATTCTCATTTTTAACTAGGATTCTTTGTACCACTCCAAACTGTCAGTTTGTCTCAGCGAAGTTAGAGTCTCCTTTTGGTGCTTTTTCTTTTTAAAATAAGTATCTTGCAAATTTTTTTCTGAGAGAATGCTATCTTTTTATCATATTGAAATTCCATGTCAAAAAGTTGTATCCTGGATTTGAATGATATCCTTTGGCTTCTCTGCTAGCTGTCTGAATTTGTAGATATCTGCTAGTGATCTTGATGCCCTCTATTATGCAAAACTGAAAATTAAATATTCCTATGAAATACTACATGAAAAGCTCTAATCATAGCAAAAACCCTCCAGAAAAGCTACATATTCTTTTCAAACTTTGAGCTGGATGCTGAAGCAAAGGCAAAATCTCAATAATCCGTATTTTGGATGTTAAAAACAATTGCATTTCTGCAAGTTCATGCAAGCTTGTGAGAGTACTGAGATTTATCCCCCAGATCTCATTGTCTTACTAGGTTGATTGAAGAGGCTTGCTCCACAGCGGCCATCCGGAGACATTAAACAGTGTATCTTCTGAGTTTATTAAATATATGGTTTCATATGCCACAGGAAAGAAGGTGAATGCCTGATTAGTCCTTTGGCCATGTAGAAATGTATTTCTTGTGCAGAAATATGGTTTGAATGTGACTCAAAACACATACTGTCTTTTTAAATCCTCTGAGCCCAGATTTGCGTCCTGCTGGGTGTCTTCTGCAGTATGCCAAACAAACTCACTGCCTGTTAGTTTCAAAGGGAGCTAAAAGTACTCATTACCATGCAGGATCNAAAAAAAAAAAAAAAGAATGTGTCTTACCATTAAGGAATGCCTTAAAAAAATGAAAGGGGTAAACTCACCATGAAGCTACTTTTATGCTCCTAATGACTGTGTGAAAAAAATCTAAAGGGATAAAAAGAAAATGAAGTAAATACACCACATTTCAAAGGCAATATCAAATCATCCATAAAATTCTGTGAAAACAATATCCAGCTAATCCAAAAATGAAAGAGCTCAGATTATCAGTTAAAAAAATAATGAGTAGACCTGTGCTTATTTGGATGATAAGCACTAAAGATTGTCTCCAATAATTAAGGATTTAGGGTGTTGCTGTACTCTTGGAACTAAACCTTTTAAATAACTTCCCAGTTTCCAGACTACTGAATCTTTGAAAACTTAATTTTTGTTATCTCCAAACATAGGAAGCTTAGCACAACAATGGCAGTTCAAAGTCTCCCAGGTAAAGAGCCTTCAAAGAGTAATTCGCAATACAAATTCATAAAAGTCAACAGTTTAGACTACTCAATTGCTTTTAAGATTTTCATCAAATGCATCTCAGCAGTTGAAACTTGCCACTGATGCCTCCCAACTGAGTTAAAGTCAGAAAACACTGACAATGTTACCTTTATTTTTCTGTGGATTTTTGGCAATGAGAGATAGCAACTGAACTTTGCTTCAGTTTACTTCCTATCTTATTTTTACAGATCAGACTGAAAGTAAGTGCACTAGTTAAATATTATATTTCATGCCATTATTGAAGTTTTTAAATGCTAATTAATAGCAAATTAATTGCTCAAATCAGAATATATAAATGCTGTCTGCTCTGTGTGGTTAAAATTCTTTTAAACACAGAAAGGTGCTCCCAAAGTTCCTTCTGATGTAATAGAGATACCTATTCTAAGATCAAGATTATTTTAGAAGATATTTAGCATTTTGGGGAAATTCTTTTGTAGAAAGATGAACAGCTTCCCCATCAGTGTGAAAGGATACAGAATTGCAGCCTCGTTTTATTGCTTCATTGTGCATTAGCCTGGCAGAATCAGGAATAAGTATTACCAGAGAAGTAAAATTAGCTACTCTGTGTCTGGGCTTCCTTCTCCATCTCTTGGGCAAGACTTTCAAAACATAGCTTGGGGAGACATACTTTAAAAGAGTTTTGGATTTTTTTCTTAATATGAAAAGTTAAAAATATTATTTAATACTGATGCAGTTTCTCACCCTTACAATAGCAATGAGGTTCCTGTGTTAAGAATTTTGTGCTCTGTTTAAAAACTGTGTCCAAATACATTTATATGTATGTCTGTAGCTATTTGTATGTGCTTGTACATATGACTGAAGAAACTTGTAGCTTTGATTGTCTGGAATAAAATGTTCTGCATTAATTTAAGGCCTTCATTGTTATTGTTTCAACATTTCTGGTACTGTGCTTTCAAACAGATCCAAATAACTCAACAATTTGTACAACAGTAGAATCTGTTGCTGAGAGATGCCTAGATTTGCTAAGTGACTAGTAGGTCTGTGCCCTGGTATATCAATATAAAATATTTATTAGTGTAATAGCAGCAGTGTGGTCATGAGATGAAAATAAGATAGCTTTATTTTAATTTCTGATTATGAAAGATAAAAATGTGAGTCTTTATCCAAACCGTTGAACCTCTTGGTTATAGAAGACTGCAGTATGAGAAGAGTTTTCTCAGGAGCTCTTATTTTCTCTCACTCTTTTAATCAGAGAAAGAAATGACCGCAAACCTTTAAAATACTGCTTTAAAAAAAAAAAAAAAAAGAAATTCAAACCTCCTTCTGGGAATTCAGATTTATAATGATTTAATTAACAATCAGTCATGAGGTTCAACTTGGGTTCAGGCCCTTCTCTGTTTAGTCTTTAGGAGAGAACAGATTTTCTGTGTGACTCCGTAATCCATAGCAAGAGTGACACAGTGATACAGAGGAGATCATTTACACGCAACTTTCTTCCACTTGTATAAATGGCAGGTTTCTTTTCAGGTGTGATTCTTCACAACACATTTCTAAATTATTAATGGTCCAGGGATGCCTTGGAGGATTGACTGGAAAGAGCTGATTTCCCCACTGGGTAAGAGATAGAGAATATAATTACTGTTTTGTTGTTATTGTTTCGGGTGTTTTTTGTAGTGGTTTTTTGTTTGTTTGTGGGTTTTTTTTTGTTGTTATTGCTGGTTTGGTTTTTTTTGGGGGGGAGGGGGGTTGATTTTTTTTTGTTTGGTTTTTTGTTGTTTTTTGTTTGTTTGTTTGTTTGTTTGGGGTTTTTTGCAGGGATAAGGGTTGATTGAGAAAGAGTTCTCATTATTGTGTTCTGGCCACCCTGTCATCTGCTATACTGCCATACAACCAATCCTTTCTTTTGCTGTCTCACTGCAATTCCTTTGTTAAGTGAACTCTGTAGCTGCTGATTCATCTCTAACAATATCCTAGCCATATCCTGATGACTTTCATTGCTCAACTATTTCATCATGGGATTTTTACTAGGAAAACCACAGCTCCTTGCAGTTATATAATTCAACCAATCTGCCAGTTAAAACCCAGTATCTTTAATATTTGAACCTGAATAATTTACCAATCAGAAGTCCAACCCTGCAAACACACTGAAGTGAATATTTTCTGCTTGTATAGTTATCTCTGTAAAACTCATCAGAGTATTTGCGTTAGTGTGGACAAAGTGAGACCCAGAGCTGGTCAAGTAGTCTTTGAAAAATAGAAATCATAATGAAATCACTTAAGGTTTGAGTGAGAGAAAGATTTAGAAAATAAATAAATAAGCATAAGATTTCAATTAGGATTTCAGCTGTCAGGAGTCAAAAGAACAATGTGCTAGCATATAAAAAGGATTTGCTCTTGGGGATTCACGCTGAAGCTATATAACACTGTAGTAATGAAAAGCTGTATATCAGAACATGAACTGACTTCTTGTCAGTCAAAGTATTTCCTTTAGCTAGCACTGCAAATAAAAGAGGAATTTGGACTTCATATATGTTGTATTAAAATTGTTATCAGGAGGTATCTATGCAAAGTCAAAACCAATATTGTGTCAGGATTTTTCTTCTGCGTTTTTTTGGGGTGGATTTTTCCCCTCTCCCAACCCCATCCCTTTACTCACAGTATACACCCCAGTGCTCAGTCACCTGCACAGTAAAGAACTTCTTCCTCATATTCAGATGGAACTTCCTGTACATCAGTTTCTGCCCATTGCTTCTCATCCTATTACTTGGCACCACCAAGAAGAGCCTGAATCCATCCTCTTGACACCCTCCCTTCAGATACTTACAGATATTGATGAGGTCCCTCTAGGTTGTCTCTTCTCAGGGCTGAACAGACCCAGCTCCCTCAGCCTTTCCTCATAGGTGAGGTGCTCCAGTCCCTTAATCATCTTCGTAGCCCTCTGCTGGACCTGCTCCAGGATCTCCATGTCTCTCTTGTCCTGAGGAGCCCAGAACTGGACACATCACTCCAGATGTGACCTCACTAGGGCTGAGTAGAGGGGAAAGATCACCTCCCTCAACTCAGTTTGACTTGACCTCTGGCTTTGTTAGCCTGGTTAAGAACCAGAGTTTTTACAACTCTAAAACAAAAGGGGTACATTCCAAATATTTTTCAGAATTACCTGATTCTTTTAGTGACTGATGAGATTTTTGTGAAGACAGGAGAAGTTCCACTGGGCTCTCTTCTGAATCATTGGGTACACATAGATATATCCCTTCCTGAAACTCATGTTCAAAACTGACTGAGAAACAAATGGTGGAAAAATAACCCAATTGTACTGTAAATGGGGAAGGCAGCAAGGCATAGCGAGATGACCTGAATTCAGGTAGAAACTGAGAAAAGTTTGGATTTAGCATGAGAGGAGAAGAAAAACACAAACCCATTCTTTATGTAATTTCTCTGCAGCCTGCCTTGCTTTTCCTACAATGGTAAAAACCTTCTCTTTCCTAAGGTTTTTACTTAGGAGAAATCGATCTCTATTATTCCACACAATTACCTCTGAACATATCTGGGCTTTTTGACTTCGTTTCTGAGATTCCCATCTCTGAGACAATTGCTCCATTTATCCTGAGTACTTCTTCCCTTCTCATTTGCTCAAAGCCTGGTCCCATGCTAGCTCTGCCTCCACTCCAGATACCTGCATCTATTTCTCTGGAGTGCTGGCTAGCCAAGAAAGGGGGAAAAGGGTACAATTATAGCCACTTTAGCCACAACTACAAAATAAACTCCACCTACATAAAATGATGCTTTTAGGTATTTCAAATATGATGGTGTATAAATTGTCTGTGCTGCTTTGTTTACCTCTTAACTGGCTTAATCCAGTGAAGCAGGATTCAAATTCTGTTCTAAATTAAAATAGCTGTAAATTGCTTTGAAATGAAGATTGAAACTTCTGTTACACCTCAGAATAAATAATAAAAAAATAGTTACTGAATTGGGAAATGGTTATGCAATCATTTCAGAAGCTCCTGTCCAGCCACAACAATACTGCTAGTTTTATGTATTTAAGTGTTCTACCTTTCCCATTCTTTTTAAGTATCACATAATATTAGCTTGACATTTCCATCAATAGACCTTTCATAAATACAACTGATAATGTTTCATATCACAAGGGCACTTACACAGACATAATTTGTGTTTTGGTTTTTTTTTTCCCAGTTCATGTGTTAAAGTTTTCTTTTACAACAAGGTCTAGAAACACTAAAAGCAATTTTACCGAGAATTGTTTCAACAACTTTCACCACAGAATCAACTATACATGAGAGTATCTGTGTGTGCAAGCCCACTTGTTTTAAAAGAAAATTGTGGATCAGGATGTGTTCTGTGAAAATGACACAGACAGGGAAAAGGCAACCATGATTTCTTGGTAGCAACTCAGTGTCTTGAAAAGTCATGGAAGGCACTTGAAAGTAACTTTCTTTGTGAGAAACTATCAGAAGGTAATACATATATAATAAAAAAAGGTTCTCAGTGAGCTTAGATGAATGAAATAGGGTTTCAAAATAATTCTAAATTNGTATATGTGTGGTTGTATACCCATACATGTATGTGTTATTTTTCTTGGAAAAAATCTATGTTTTCCAGATACTACACCTTTGTTTCTATTCTGGAGTGTCAATAAACAGTACATTTGGAGATACTCAGTGTTCTTGTCCTTGAGAGTCAAACAGTTTGCATGTTCTAGTCAAGTGCATGCTTCTAAGCCTGACAAGGTCATGCACATTGTACAGAGACCCAAAACAAGCAATACAAGATTAACAATAGACAATTTTAAATGATAGGAGACTAATTTCTTTACCCCTGAATACCACTGTCACTTGCAATTAATTTGAACTCCGAGCTTAGAAGAGTATGCAGCAGATACTTTGAAAATGAAAAGCTGAATCCAGTAGCAAGTAGGGCTTGCTATTTCTACTTTTATATTCATTACTACGTTATATTTTGGTATTGGATTCTGAGTTTTCTAAATACTGTATGTCATAGGAGTTAGATAGATCAGGATGCTAGAAGGATCCCTTGTAGATATACTTTAACATTACTGTATTATTTAGCTTTCACCATCATAAATACTTTGCCTTTGTATCTACTATGTTAATAACTATAGAAAATTAATATGTGTAGTTCTCCAGCATGCAGTTTTTTCATATCTTCTTTCTCACAGTCCTTTAACTGGACGGGATTTTCCTTACTGTATACTACTAATATAAGGACTGTGCTATCTTTTCCCTAAGTTTCTCCTTTTAAACTTCGCTGCCTTTCTCAAAAGTTACTCTCATTGAAGATTCTTCTCAATTTCCAATTTCTTGAAGGCCAGAGACTATTAAAACAGCAATTTTTATGTTTTCAGATGAACTGAAATCCTTGAGTGCATTTGGCTCTTCTATATTCACCTATATCCTTCAGAATAATCTCCATCTATTGCGTTAAAGGCAGGTGGACACATTTTTCTCTTTTGCCACCTGGTAAGCAAAGGTTAGAGTTCAACTTGTCCCAAATCAGTTTATGCTTCTATGGGGTAGTCAAAGCGCACTTACAAACACTCTAATGCAGTTTTACATTTTTGCCTCCCACCAGCATTCAAACCTGGGTAAATGTCTTTCTCTGTCAAAGCAGCAGTGGGAGGTGAAAATGAAAGTCCTTTTTTTCTTTCCCTGAGAAATTGGACTGTAAAAAGCTGTCAGTTTAAAAATGACATAGTGGCACAGCATTTCTATAAGGTGGCTCCTTTCATTTTTGACTCCTGCTGTCTCTCTGACAGTTGAAGTTGCAGCAGGAGGTAAAAACTAAAATGAGCACTGCTGGCATTTGCCCTCGAGCACAAAATTAATAATGGAAGAAACAGGGTGACATCCAAAACCGCCTCACATCGGATGTCAGCCAATGAGGTTTCAACACTTCCATAATAAGGTGACCAGAATGATGCCCATTATTCCAAATGTGATCTTATTCTCTATTACTTTCCTAGTGCTGGATCTATTTTCTCCATTTTATATTTGATTCCCTACTTTGTGGGTTATGTAATATTTTAAATTCTATTAAGCTGTATGCTATGACTTTATAAGTTTTCCCCCTCTGCACCCTAACTCTGGTCAAAATTTTATATACGTTGCCTTTTCTCAAGCTTTATACCTCTCAACCTTTCTACATGAATGTTTTACTACTCTGTTTACAGTATCCTACTATTTCTTATCCATATATATGAACAAACCTCACAACCTATTCAATGAATAGCTTTTAACCACAGGATAAAAAGGCTGAGATGCTTTTTTGTTCTTGTAAACTCAATAGCTGAACATTTTCTGCTATAATTAAGAAAAAAATGAGTCATTATTAGGTGGCTGAGAGATGGAAGAGGACTTGAAATCCTTCAAGCAGGACATGGGTCTTTTTTCTTTCTTAAAAGACTCAGTGGTGTGTGCAAACCTTATCAAAATTAATATAGGTAGCCACAAACAGTGTGTAAGTACAAGTGTAATTGTATCTTTCTGATACATTTCAGTAATTTTCTGATTTTAGAAGCATTTTGCTGGCATTTAGTATCTTACTTTTGATTATTCAGGACAGCTAATATTTCAAGGTTCACTTACTGGAATATTGTATTCTTAACCACATGAAGTCACACCATGTCATTCAATTCTTCTGTAGAGCTAGCTTTGTGTGTAACCAGTGTATGCAGCATGCCAAACTTTTGTTAACATAAATATTTACGCTTTTCTGTATTCTACACCTTTGCTTCTACCTTCTCACTTCCAGCTTTGCTGCTTTTATTGGCATACACTTTTGTTTTGCAGAGATGAAGAAAGGCTGAAGACTCTCAGCAAACCAGTGATGTGGATAATTCTCAAGTGCTGTCAAATACACAAAATAGGCACATTGTAAATAAAGCATTTTATTTTTTCATGTGCTATTGCTTTCAGGCTTTACACCAGTCATCTAGCCCACAGCTTAAAACACCTTTTATCTATTATTAGAGAATAAGAATTACTCAAATGCTTCCGCTGAACCCATTGAACTCATCAGTTTCAACATCTGTTAATGAAAAAAAGAAGCTGGACTGGATACACACTTGTACTTTGTTACAGTTACATTTAGTGGTGCCTTCTTCAATTTCTAGAAATCTTCTATTGTATGTTTTAATCTCTTGTGCAATTTAACTTTCATTCTTGCCTTCTGATCTTTTCCTTGAGGCTTGTTTGCAAACTGTTCTGTAGTTCTATAATCCTTCTTTTGCAAAATTAATTCTATAATCCTTTTCTAATTTTTTTTTTTATTCTCAGTACTTTTTGTACTTGCTTGCTCATCAGTTAAGTTTTCTTTAAAAGTTAATTCATTGTGGGAAGAGTCACAGAGCATTTGGACATACATCAATTATTTTGCATTGTCAGTTTCCCCTCATGTTGCCTCCCACTCTGTGGCTCTATCCCATCCACTTACCCCTGTGTTGTCCATGTACCTTCAAGATTTATTCTGATTAGTTGTAGTCTCTTTATGTATGTCCACCATACTTCTTTCAAACATAAATTATTTGTGATTACTACTGTTTAGCTACTCCTCCACCTTCACTCTATATCCCTAAGCATGTCTCTGCTTTTCAAATTATAAGCATGTGCTACTCCCATTCCAATTTCCACTTTCCTATTTTGTGTGTGTTGTATTACTCTTTCAGTATTTTATCCCAGTTTGTTTCCCCTGATTTTGCCTTCTGCTTAATGTTGTCCACTTCATGAATTAGATAGCTGCTTGAAATCTACATTACCTGTGTTGTTAAAATGTACATCTTAACAACATGTATTTTATATTGTTGTGTCATATTACTTGTCTGTTGTTTATCTTCCTTTTGTAAAACTGGATTTCACGCCATGATTTTGCACACAAATGTAATCTTTTTCTCACTTATAGCATTGTTAACTGGAATTACTCATTTCAGATCTCAATTTGCATCCATCAGCAGGAGAAGAGTAGGACTACCATCTTCAATTCTTCTAGTTTAGTTCATACAGAGTTTTCTTCATTTTGTTGTTGAACTTGAGTAAAAAAGATGGATTTGGTTCTCTGTCATTATGTACAAATGCTCCTTGCTTAATTTCCTTTCATCTAAACTGCTAGTTAACCCCACAATACTTCTGTCTTTTGTCAAATTTTGATTTAATCCACTACCTGAATATTCCCTTTTCATACACACGTCCATACTTCTAATTTCTGAGACATTCTTTACACAGATCTTAAAATATTCATCCTCTGGACTTCTTATTCCAATACAGTCGTTTGTTTCTGTAGCAGTAGGAGGTGATTCCAAAATTTCTGCTGTCAGCATTCATACAGTTTGTAGAAATATTTTATCAGTATCTAAAGGAAATAATTTACCTTTCCCTTTTTCTCTCCCCTTTTTCTTTTTTTTTCTTCCTTTTTCTTCTTTTTTTCTTCTTCTTTCCTTTTTCTTTCTTTTACTGTTTTCCTTTTTTCCTTCCTTTTTCTTCTTTCTTTTTCTCTTTTATATTTTATTACTTTTCTTTTTTTAATCACTATGCTATTGATATGTACAGGGTTCTATGGTCTTCTTTATTATTTTCATTCATTTTAGCATTACTTTATATAGAATGATAGCCATGTGGAATGGAGTGAGGGGGGATTATCCCAGATAAGCTAAGGTGAACAATAACACAGCTGGGGTTTTTTAGACCATGTATGTCAGGGGTCTGCTGATAAAAAATTTACTTTTTTTCCTTGGTCTGGAGGATTGGATTCTGAGACAATTTTTTTATTTTTATTTTTTCACTCTATGGCATAGGACAGGAAAACAACTTGGTGCAGAGGTAGCTGAGAGTTTGTCTCCTCTCTGTAGTTCAAACTCCATGATTTCTTGAACATCATCTGCACCTTTTCTCAATCAGTATGTTTCTGGTAGGCATGACAGTTCCGTGTAGACAAGGGACTTGAGGGGATGGTGTTCCTCTCTTGTCATTGTGGTGCTCTAAAGGGCACCGAGTGCTGCTCTCCATCAGGAACTTGCTGGTCTCATCAAACTGCAGAGATCTTTGACCTGTATAATCCTGTTCATCAGGCTGCTGGTGCCTTGTTCTAAAGAGCAAATACAGGAGCTCAGCAAAAGATGAGACAAAACACTGCCAACAAACACTGCTTAGTTCATAGGTCTGGTAAGTGCAGAACATCTGTGGAAGAAATTGGCTCTCTTCCTCTTGGAAATATGTGTTTCCCTGACAACTCTGCAGAGGTGCAGACACAATGAAACCATCTGGTTGATTATTTCTCTGAAAAAGCAGCTCAAATTCAATGAGTTATGCTTCAGAGTCTGACAACCCAAAACCCAATTTACAAGAGAGGAAACAGAACTAATGCCCATCAGCAGTGAAATATACTGATTTAATTTAATTGGATCTTAATGCCTGCCCTGCATTACCTTTCCCTGTTGTACCTTCTTTGCTTGCCAGTAACTCATGTATACACTTTAAAAATCCCTGATGTACAGTTATGCCAGCTCCCCTCAACAGGTCTGAATGACAAAACAGCAGGGCAGCAACTCCATTTATAGCATGTGACCAATTAGTTGAGGTTTTCCCCGAATGATTAATAACACTGGAGTCTGAAGTGTTTGTCCAACAAGACCTTAAAAAAATGTCACCCCTGAATATTTGAAAAATTAAATTACCTAGAATTATGAGGTATTTCTGAAAAATCCTGCTCAATTCTCATGTTAGGTACACAAAAT